>VXBU01013703.1:117366-261633 GCA_013400315.1 Bombycilla garrulus | reverse complement strand
GCCCGTCCGCCCGCCCGCTGACCCGGCGCTGCCGCCCGCAGTGTTCGAGCAGTACCAGCGCGCCCGGTCGCAGTTCGCGCAGGCGGTGGCCGACCTCGCCGCCCGCCCGCAGAGCATCGACACTCTCCGAAGTGCAGGTACGCGGCAGCCGCGGGGTTTTGCGCGCCCCGGGGCGGGAGCGGGGGCAGCGCCGCGGCCTTTCCCTGTTGTTTTTTTAATCTCCCTCCTCCCCCGTTGGCCGCTGAGTTTCCGGAGATTTTTTTTTTCCAGTAGGATTTAGCCCCTACCCTGCTTGCCGAGTCCCCCTCGTTGCGCTGGGAAGGTAAACTGCGCTGGTCAGCTGCGGCGAGTGCCCCCGGTGCCTGCGCTGGGGTGGCTGTCTCCGGATGAGACCTCCAGTACATTTCAAGGAAAATTTCTCAGTATAATCCTTTCTAAAATTTACTTCCTCCCGGTTCCGATACAGCTTTACGTAGCGTACAGAAATTGGAATTCCCGATGAAGTCAGCACTAATTTGCCAAGGAAATTCTACTTTTAGAATAATTTTTTTCCTGGCTTTACAGGTTGTTCCTAAATTCTTCAATGCTTTCTGCCGACAGATTGGCTCAGTTTAGGAGAGATTTGCTTTTGTTATATTGCTGTCATGGGATGTTGTGAACCAAATTGAACATTTTTAGAAAGAGGAGCTGTGGGAGCACTTTTACCAGCTGTTGTGCTGCTGGCATCTGGCAGACCCACTCTGCTCGGCCAAAGTTCCTGAGCTTAAAATAGGAAAAAGGAGTGCCTGGTAATTGATAACCTGAATGGCAGTTTGAAAATGTGTTGTAGATCAGTGGTTGGTTTGCCATGTGGTATTCATGAATTGATTATGTTTTGGTGTGTCTAGATTTTGTTTTTAATACTTGTTTCCCAGATCTAGTAAAGCTATCAGTCTTTTCTCAAATACAATGACATCTAACAAGCAAATGAAAAAGAAAACCAATAGTGTAAGTATTTACAACTTTCTGTTATTGTATTTACAACCGTTTATTAAAATTGTTTTATTAAAAAACCTATCGCTTGAATTCTTGCTAAGGAAACGTTTCCTTTCATTATCAGAGTGACATTTGACACCAAGCCTTTTGTATTACCTTGTTGTGGCTCTTGATTTTTATGTTCTGTTTTCTGTCTTTCGATGAATTAGTGCTACTGCTGTAGTTTATACAAGAGATCTCTGTTTGCCAAAGGGCTATAGGAATCTTTGCTATAGGAATAATTTATGCCTGATTTGTATGAAGAGGTCCTTTTATGTCCTTTTACAGTCCTGGTTTCGGCAGCTCCCAGAGATTTATTTATTTATTTATTTGTCTCACAAATATTTTACCATCTTTCCCAACTGTGTCTTTAAAAATACTTTGTAGTTATATAATTGCAATGAGAGGTGTTCGTTTTGGCCTTTTCTGGATGTGCTACGTACGAGTTTTAAAACTTCTCCTAAATTATATGGGATTAAGTGTTTTTCTGTAAAACCTTCCACCAAATAAAATTGGTCCTTTTATTAAAACAAACGTTTTGGGACATTGCTGTCTCGCAGATAACTGATGGGCCTTTTATGGTCTTAATCTAGTGTGTGCTGGAGTAATTATTTAAGAAAGATGCCTGTTTATACATGTATCTCTGTATTAACCTGTATTTAAAAGGGTTTGGGGCTTGCTTCTTATTTTGGTGAATAAGAATTCTAGCCATCTCTTATGGAGAATACAGTTTTAAGAATATGAGAAAAGTCTTTGCCTGCTGTATTTTGCATTAGCTATAGGAGTAAGGGGCACCTTGCAGGGTTCTTTTGTGGGATCTCCAAAGTTGTCAGGGTTTAGTATCTTTCTGGCAAAAGCAGAAGGCAAGATTACAGTGAATTCGAATTGAATACTCTTGTATTAATGGCCTAAGTTTATATTCCTGGAATAAGAACGAAAGATGAGTGCTCAAGGAATAAAACATCTGATCTCATTTTAGAAGTCCTTTTGATAAATACTTAACATCTTATAAGGAATATAAATACTAGTTTTAGACCTTATTCTTTGTGGAGGTGTCTCTGGACACCATGCCAGAGGTCATCATGAAAGATGGAAGTGTTGAAAAAGTAATTCTTTACTACCCTCTGAGCCCTGCTGCTGTGGTATTAAACCAGGTACAAGCAGTGGTTATTGCTGCGCATTTGGAGCCTGCAGCCTGGAGGGGAGCAAGCAGCCAGGATCCAAGGCATGAGTTCCTGATGCTGGCTGGACTGTTGAGCAACCTTAAGGTACCATTATTGTGGAGACTCCTGTGTATGACCTGTAAGGAAAACTGGTGGGAAGCTGGAAAGAGGATCGGAGAGGGCCAACACGAAGCCCACCTTTTCTCAGGGAATCTGTCTTCTGAAGCTTCTGTATCTCATCGAGTTCTGGAGCTGGTTTTTCCACTGGGCAGAAATCTCAAAAGATGTTGTAACCAGGGAACTGGAATCTGGCCCTGGGCTTTGACACATTCGCATGGCACCGGCTCTTTCCTGGCCAAGAATGTCCTGGAGGGTTAGTGCCTGGGAGCTTAACAGCTTTCTGGTGGCAAGAAAGTGCAAGGAATGATCAGAGAGATTCTCTTTGGTTGGAACGCATTCCTGTGTGTTTTCCAACTCTCTGATTTGCTTTGATAAAGTTGTTCCTTATGATTAAATACCATGAATAATTGTAGGATTTGTCATTTGAATGTTTAATTAGTTGATACTTCAGGAGAAAAGTCTGCTCCAAAACTCTTAAACATTTTCGATTTAGTAGATATACATATGAAACAATGACAGACATTTTATAAAATCTTATTTCTTGTGGGCTGCTGACTAATGGGAGAAGATACTTTGATAGTAATGACTTTAAATATACTCTTTAAAAATAAGTCTATTCATTTGGCAGCTACTGCTCATGAAGTTTGGTATTGGAAAGCATTATTCGGCTCCACACCCCCTCATCCTTCCAAAATTTAAAATCCCAGAAACAGGCTATTTTCAGTTATAATGGCAGATGAACTTGAGCTCTCGTTCTTGCACTGAGATTTAGGCAGCTAGCTGTCTTGCAGAAGAGCTAGGTGAAAATCTGAAGTGCTTTTAGTATGTTTATAACAGTGGTAGACACTGAGGGTCTAATTCTTAGTTTTTTTTCCCTTGTGAAGTGCAATGCTCTGTAAATAACTCCTTTGACATTGCATTTTGTTTTATTTTTTTTGGAGGCATTTACAATTCAGGATTAATACACTTATCAGAAAAATTACTTCTGTGTATTTGTTTTTGATTGATTATTTTTTATGTATTTGTCTAGCATTAGAACAATGATGATGAGAATGTTGCTTTTAATATGTGAGTTATTTAGGGCTATCATTGTGATTAAGGAACAGTTTAGTCTTGTTACTTTGACTTTAAAGATATTACAAGATCGGCTCTTTAACTTGGGGCTAACCGCATTCTTAAGTGTAATGGCTGTGGAAGTCATGGGGAAAGCTGAGTATGAACATGGAGAAACATGGAGAAACATGGAGAAACATGGAGAAACATGGAGAAACATATCTGTGTGGTGCAGCAGCCTGTGTGCTGGGGCCCTGCACGCCTGGCTTCCTTTCACATCGCCGCTGGGGTATCTTTATCATCTTGGGCCCATAACTTCAGCTGCTGTTCCTCTGCATTGCTGCCCTGCTGGCTAGTCTGCAGGGCTCCAGGAAAGTTCCAAAATGTCACTGCAAATGAAAATCCTCTCCCAGTGAATCTCTTCCTACTGTCCTCCTACTCTGTCAGCCCACAGCCCTGAGCCCCAGTCTCCCTTCCATCATGCCTGATATCAAGCTGCTTCTCAGGCCTTATACTCCCGTCCTGAGCCCTCTCCTCTGCTTTTACCTCAGAGCTTTTTCTCCTGTACCTGTTCCACACAACCCATGTTGGCAAGAGCCTAAAGCCTGGAGGCAGGGCTTATCTGAATCGGACTAGGGCTCCACCACCAGCCCTTGTGGCATGGCAGACTTTACCCTATTTCATGGTCTGTTTTTCTGTAGGTAAAGGGTGATGTCATCAGTGTTAATTTTTTCCTGGCTCCAGACCTGTTCCACTGGTGACAGGTTTTAAAAGCTGTATTTCCAAATCTCTGGTTTGGTTTTAGAAGCCTTTATTTTTAAGAAAACCTTGTTCAAATTTATTTCCCTCCTCCAATTACATAGAATCTTTCTGCCCGTGCTTTTCTCAACTTTTTGTTCCAATACATGTATTTAAAATGTACTGGTTTTGAATGTGACAGTGAAATGCTTGGCCCTGTATAATCAGAACCAGACCCTAGGACGGGATTTTAGGATATAGTTCCATATTTTTATATAATATTAAATCATATGATTTGATAGCACTGTGCTTAATAGAAAGCCTGGGAGCATTTGGTTCTTGCAAGTGGATATGCATGGACACACTCCAGTGCCCCCAAGTAGCCAGTTTCAACACTGGAGTTTATGTACCCTCTTTTGTAAAATATTCACACAGCTTTGGTGTTTTGTTTTGTTTTCTTGGTTGGTTGGTTGGTTTTTTTGGTTAGTTGTTTTGTTGTTGTTTGTTTGGTTTGGTTTTGTGTTTTCTAAAAATATTTTTATTTTGAGTTAAAAGCTTTACTGAGCTTTAGCAGCAGAAGAAGTGGGGAGGATTATGCAATGTGGCATAAAAGACAAAAGGTTGTCTTTGCAGTTGTAGCAGATCAGGTGTGGAGAGTGGCTTTCCCAAAGGCTTGATGACATTGTGGTGCCTGGCGAAGGGAAGAAGGAGGCTGTTTAAAGGAAAGTACAAGAGAGATGACAGAGAAGGAGAACATAAATGCAGTTGGAGGATTGAGTTTTTCTGTAGCTCAATCAAGTGAAAGCTCAGCTGTTTCAGGATACCTCCTCTTCTCAGTCTCCTGGCCTGTCTGGAGATTTGCAATTTTTTAGAAATTTCAGTCTCATTTTAATAAGTAGACATTAAAAAGAAGCAGTTCCTTGTGACTTGGTTTTGGTGTGTCTGTGCACAATTGCCTGGTGGCCACTAGCAGCCCTGTAAGAGGTATTTTCAGAAATTTGTCCTCTTGTAACAGGATTAGTTCTGCTTCATTAATGCAGAAACAGGGTCTGGCATCTAAGGAGGAGAAACTTACTGTTCTCAGTCCTTCAGGAATCTTCAGTGATACTGTCAAACTGAATCTGCATTATGTCCCACACCATCTGGTAGTTGCTGTACGAATTACTTGATCAGCCAGAGTCTCTGTTACCAAACTGTATTTATGTTCCCTTTGATCTCTGAAGGGTGGTAGTTGTGCTGTGCATGGATCTGTGGCAGTGAGGAGTCCTTTCTTGTGACGAGTCACACTTGAGGGATATGTACTCGAGACCTGCATACTCTGCTGTCTCTGGAAGAGGCTGTGTGTGTGTGAGTATTCTCTATCACTGCTTTTCTGGGAAATTTGTTTTAAGCAGAGGATTTAAAACTCACTGCTATGCAGTTCCTAGAAAGAGACTGGTGAAGATAAGGTGTTGGGGTGAGGCAGAAATAAATTACCATTTTATTTCCTTGTTAAGTCAGCTGAATTTGACATAAAGAGCTCTGAAAAATCAAGCTGATATGATGAATGTTTGAGTGCTAATGTTAGCTCTGTGGATGTTCTAAATGTAACAGGTAGTGCACAAAAATGAGAAGACTTTATCTTAGTCCAAAGCATCAATTAGAAGGACAGAATCTTCAAGCTTCTGTACACAAGAGTGTGTCCAGAGACAACAGTAGTGTAGAATGATTTTTTTCCCCACATTTTAAAGCAGAAATTATTTTTTCCTTTAAGGAAGGAAGATAAGGTAGGAGTAGTCATCTTCACATGCAGAAATGGAAAGAACTTCGAGTGTAGTGATGTTTCTCTGTTTTGTGACTAGTCAAATATGACAAGGATTTGATGGGGATGGGAGGACACTAGAAGTATTTTGCATGAATTGCAGGTTGTGTTCTCTAAAAAATCAAAATGGCCAAGCAAAGATTGCTGTCTCCAGAATAGTGACTGTTTGTTTCCTACGGAAACTTAGAATGAAAAAACCTGGAATCTGCTGAGTGATTTTTTGTTTGTTTGTTTGTTTGTTTTCCAGATAGGCAGCAGCCAGCACTTGCTTGCTAAAAGAAAGTGCATCAGGCCTGTATGTAATAGCTCCACTTGAGAAGTGTGTGTTAAGAGTGATTCAACTTCTAAAGTGTGTCATTCTTTGAAACAAATTTGAGTGGGAAACTGAGGATGGAAAGGGGAATCATTCCTTGCCCAATGTCAGTCAAGGTTCTGTGATGCAAGAGAGAATATTTGGCAGTAATTCTCTGTTACTCAGTTTCTGAGTGCTTGTGGGAACTCTTCCAAAATAAATCTAGTCCAATAGTCTAAACGCCTTATTTTGTAGTTTACTTTCTGTGTGGTTGCTTTTGAATTAGAGTTAATTAATTTCCTACTGCTGTCACAACAGACTTATTTAGAAGAAGACCAAAGAGTTCTAAAGTTTTCAGCAGCAAGACACTGCTACTCCATGATCTGTATGGCCCTGTTCACTTGAGTGAATGGTCAAGATAAAAGGAAGTAGTTGGAAGGTTCTTGCCTATTTTCCTGCTCTAAGTAATGTTAAATACATTTGAATTTAATTAAAAATGCTGATAGGAATCCTGGCTTGGACCTCTTTGGAGGAGTAGACTTTGCTGTAAACAGGATAGATGAAAGGAAGAGATCAAATAGAGGAGGTCACCAAATACAGCTGTCTCTGGAACAAAGAGCTGGGTTTGGCCCAGTGCAGGAAAGCCTCATCCTGTGTCAGGCACATCTGTCCTTTACAGCACTGTGTTCAGAAGTCACAGAAGAAAAGGTTGGGTATTTTGGCTTTCGTATAGGTGTTTTAGTGGAGACTGTAGAATCTCTGGGTAGCTGTTTTCACACTCTCAGAATTAATTTTTTTTTAAGTGCTGTAAAGAAAGCAGTACTAGGCTTGCTGAAGATACAAAAACTATGACAATTGTGAAAGCTCCTCAAGCAGTTGGTCTTGCAGAGTAATTGGAGGTGATGGAAAGCATCTTGACACCAAGAAGGAAAGTGGTTTTAAGAGAAGGTGGAAAGTAGAGGTAAAAGCTTTTAATTATATTCAAAGCACAGGCATGGTCTAGGCCTGTATATACTTCTCTCAATTCCCAGTTAATTTGATGTGATTATAGGGCTTCTATAGCACCAGGAATTATTTTTTCTTTGCCTTGTTTCTCCAAAAGTCATTCCATTATAATTATTTGTCCACTGTCTCTTCTTACATTCAAATACGACTTTAAGAAAATATAGTCTCCTTGAGGACCAGCACAGTTGTTTTTATTTCTAAACATGGTTTTTTTTTTCTAATCCTGTTGTAACATTTTGTGTCCTTTCTTCAAATAGTAACTCTCATTTAATTTTTTATCTGTTTCCTCACTATAAGTTGTTCCAGCTAAAGTAATTCGCAGTAGAACATTCTGTGCTCATGCTTAAATGTCCATCACCAAACTTTACATCGTTTATATTGTCATGAAATGAAAGGCATTGGTCATGGGGAGGCATGCTGCTTGGAAGCATTTTCAGATTGAAGGCTTTTTAGGCTGTTCCAAAAGTGAAAGCTGTATCAGCTAATCTTAAAAATACGAAATATATAAATCTTATATTTGGAACAACTCAAAGCATTTATGTATGTAAACCCTGTTAAATGTGGTTTTACATTTTGCCACGCCTAGGTGTGTCATAAAGGTCAGAAATGTGTCTCATGGTCTGGACCTAACCCCTGGGTATAGTGATTCTAGTTTGTTAAATTCCACTGGATTCGAGATCATCAGAATTGGAACTGTCTGACACGTCCTGGTTTGATGTCCCAGCTATCAGGCTCTTGGCTTTTTTAGGGTCAGGACACTGCATGCTGAAGTGCTCCTTTCCCTCTCCCCCAGCCACTTCTGACAGGCTCTTTTATATCAGTAAAATTATTTTTCCCCATTTTTTTTTCTATGTATTAAATAATCTTGTTTTCATATTAAGTCAAGGGCTCAAATGTAATAGCTGTACAGTAAATACAAGTGAACTACTTCTAATTGTTCCTACTTCGCTGAAATACCTTCAGTGTAGATTGTAAGAACAGTGTGAGGTCCCGTCAGGAATTTCATGTTTGACCATGCAGCTGATGTTAGAGGGAAGGACAAGAAAATACCCTCCCACAGAGGGTGTAGATGACTGGCTAGAACATAACAGATGATACGTGGCATTGGCCCCACCTCACATGTTTGTTTTTACTTCTGATTTGTCATATAAAGTTAAATTTTTTTTTTTTTTAAATGAAGTATAACTTGCTAATGACACTATACCTGCCATGGAGGGTTCATGAGAAGATGTCAGTATAATGACCACATTCCTAAGTAGTGATTTCTGCAAAATGCTAAATGAATTCACATTGATCTTACAATACTGAAGGTTCTGTCTTTTGTTGTTTGGTACACAGGAGGCCTCTTCCAGCTCCCAGTGGCTTGAACAGAAGGGTGAGCAGGCCCCAGCTATATTATAGACGTGTTTCTGTAGGTTCAGTTTACTTTGATGCTTTTGCTATGTGTCTCCCTGAAACCTGTGTTATTTTGTTATGTGTCTACCTGAAACCTGTGTTATTTTGTCTTGTGAACGTGCTGGGAGGCTGTACCTCTCATGACAGTGCAGCTTTTGTCTGGAGTATTGACCTCCCTACAAATTTGTTAGTGGATAGCATGGCCTCCATGGTTAGTTTTTGTGTCCTCCTTCTCAGGCCCTTCAGAACCAGGTAGAGATGATTTGGTTTTGGTGTAAAATAAAGGTAAGAATTTTACTGCTGCTCTACTTTATTTTTTTTTTATTTGTTTTAAATTTTTTTTTCTTTTTCTTTTCTTTTTAGGGAAGGAAGTATGCTACAGGTGTAACTTGTTATATCCTCCGTCCCTTTGGACTATTCCTTGTTCTGAGGTCCTGAGCTTTTCCTTGTCATGGAGTACCCATTGAACAGCTGGGTGTGTGTTGCCATTAGGCAGTGATCCCCCTACTGCAGCAAAAGGCATTTGTTCAGTGCTACCAACCATACGAGCCCTTGAAAGCAAGTCTTGCTTTCTTTCACTGTTGCTCAACTAGATCTTTATATTTGTAAAAAAATTAGTGGAAAGGGCTGAGAGAGCTGATATGAAGATACCTGGAGCTCCGAGTGTTCGTCATTCTGTTGTAACACATCTTCATTTTCAGAGACCTCTGCTTTCTTGCTAAGCTCCAAAATGTTAATTCATGGAGCTGTCTGCTACAGGGACAGCACATTTGAAGGATCACAATACAAGTAATTTTCCCTTCCCAGACCTTATAAATCACATTCTTTATATATCTAATTTCTATCCCTGCTGAGGAGTCTTAGTTTAACATGAAGGGCTTCCACATACAGATTGGTCATCTTTGATCATTTTTGTTCCCTTTCACTGAACCTTTTTCAGTTCTACTCTAGTGAAGGGTATTAAATGTAGGATAGTGATGACCCCTGCTTTAGCCTCTACCCCTTTCCAAATAATCTTGAGCACTCCGTACACTTGTGCAGGTAAAGTTTCTTCTCTACTGCTGAGCAAGAGCTGAGATCTCTGTGGAATTGTCTGTTCTAACATGGGGATTTTCCTCCCCGTTGGCAGTAATGTGTTTGGGGTCCATCACTGCATATGTGAGTTGGAGTTGGGCTCCCTGCATGAGCTCCATTTCACTTGCCATTTTGTTATCCAGTCATTCAGTCTGTAGTTTCTTACAGTTTCCCTTGCTGCTGCTTTCACATTTTTTATGCTTAGCTGATACACTGCGAACTCATCAGTGAAAACACATCATAAATAGTAACGTGATAAGAAAATCTACACCTCTTTTATCTGGAGTGTAATGTATTATAGATATTAGTCTTCAGTCATTACTTATAACAGATGAAATGTAATTTGGTGTAATTCAATGTAGAGGTTCTGCTGGCATGATGAATGAGGGACATGCCAATGTCTTCTCACCAGGATCTCCAGATGGAGTTCCCGTGCACAGTGTAACACATGCGTTTTATGTATGTTTGAATATAACTTAGTTTCTTGTGTAAACTTTAAGATGTATTTTATAAATATTTGAATACACTTTATTTTTACATGTGACTTTTTTATATTTCAGAATTGTTTTGTACCTTATGAAAAGTGGGCAGAAACATTGCTATACTTCAGCAGTGCTATCCAAGTGCCAACTTCATTTCAGCGGAACACCTGGATTTCCAACACGTTCTTATTACCTGAAACAGTAATTTAACAGGTTTTTATGAGTAAAGGCAAATGTTTAAAAAACCTTCTGCTTACCAAATCGGCTTTTGTCTTCCTGCTGCAACTCAGGTGTAGTGTGTTTGCTGAGACCTCTTCTGCTGGATATCGTCCCAAGTGTTCGACAGACTGCTGCCTTGGCTCTTGGGAGACTTGCTGATTATGATGGGGAGCTGGCAGAGGCAGTGGTGAAGGCAGGCGTTCTTCCACAGCTCATATGTGCATTGCCTGAGGAGAATGTAAGGCATGAGTGTTCTCTTATGTAATGTTTTCTGTAACTATTATACAGGGAAAGGGAAATCTTTCTGTATCAGCATCTGCTGTTATTCTAATAGGACAATAAATATATTGAAGTCAGAGCAGCATGTATGTTTGAACTCCTGAGAGATCACTGTGTACTGTATGCCTAAGTCTGACTTCAAATAAGCTTGACTTTAAAATATTGTATTACCATTTAATGCACTATAGGAAATACATTCATTGCATTGTAACACTTTTAAAATGTTGAGTGATGCTTTGTAAAAGGCCCCCCTTCAAAAAGGAGACGGTTTGGAAGCTGTGGGGATAATTGACTAGGTTTTGTCCGTAATACCAGACACGTGTAAAATACATATAAAAACCCTGAACCTCTGTAGTGAGGTATTTTGTATCTCCAAACACAGGCCTTTTGGAAATCTGTAGCATGAGAAATAACAAACCTCTGACACAGGAAAATATATGGAAAGGTTTTAGTCTTCATATTTGTCAACCAAACAAAGTACAGTCACAGTTGCAATGCAAATAAATCTATTGGTCTCTTTCACTCCCTTCTTCACATTTTTTCTTCAAGCTCTGCGTCTCTTTCAACTTTGATTTTTTGAATGATGCTAACCTAGATTAACAGAAATACTTTCAAGAAGTAAGGTTCCTAACAGCTGGAAACTGACAGCTGAAGTGTTAAGTGCACTGATAATCACAACCCTACTTATGTTGCAGTTTTGATTTTAAAAAAGTAGATTTTCAATGAAAATAAAATTTGGAAAACCGTGTATTTTCATTTTCAGTCTTTTGAGGAAAACAGATGTAAATGTACTCATTTGCATACTTTTTGTGCGTCTAAAATCATTGCCTATACAATTACAATTGAAGAAGAAAACACTAAAGAAAAACTTTGATGGCAAGATACTGGTATAGTATGAAAAGAAAGTAAAGATTTTAATTGGACAAGGTTATATACATTTTGGTTATTTTATTTCTTTCTTTTTAAGGGAAGATGCAGAACAAAACTCTACCCACTGTTGGTTGGGAAACTACCTCCTGCTGCAGCTTGAACCCTCACTAAATTAGCTCAAGTTCCCTGAGAGAGAGTAATTAGGGGAAGCAACAGCAAGGCTTGTGGGAGGTCATGGAAAGCCTACTATGCCTTGGTGACTGAGGGCAAGGGAAGGAAACTCAACCAGTTTGTGCAGAGTTTAGCAAGCAGACAGTTTGTTACTTCCCACAGGCAAAAAATACCCTTTTCCATTCCACTCACTTTTAATGCATCAACATCTGCATTTAAGGATGAGATTCTCTGAGCACACAATGAATAGTATTTCTACTAATTTATGGGGAACAGTCACAGGGTTACATCCCTGATAAATGTTTTATCAATTAAACGGAGCAAAATTCAGTTTTACAGCATATTCTGACTATGCCTGTGAATACGGTTTGTTTGTAAAGAATGTATTTTGAATAACGAAAACAAAGAAGTGTTTTTCTTTGCCAGGAGCATAATTACTTCACAGAAACAACATACCCATATTTGTACAGACATAGACTTACATAAATAAATATGGCTCCATTGAGTTCAGCAAAACTTACAGTAACTTACATTATCTAGGGATTTGGCCATTTGTCTATACTGTTTCCCTTAACTTCTGTTCCCCCTAAATGAGGTTTAATGCTTTGCTTGTAAATTATGTTTAATGTACTTGCTTGTAGACCTTAACTTAGAAAACTGGATTTTTGACATAAAGGAATTTTATCAGCACTGGTAAACTAAGGAAGGTAAGGGCATGTGTTGGAGCACTGAAAGATGACTGTGCTTGTTAATCAGTAGCATGCTCTCTGATGTGGTTTTAGCCACAATGCCAGCCATCAGACTGCTTAACAAAACTTGGACATGTTTTAAAGAATAGCATATGGCAGGAACAGTTTCCAGTAGCATAGATGAGGCCATTGTAGTTTGAGGAAAGACGAGTTTAGGTGGACAGATGTGTTATGCTGTGTCACCTTCCTTTAGGGCTAGGGAGTGTGCCTGGGTACATTTTATTTCCTGCGGGCACATTGCAGATACTGTTCTGTTGCCATATCTTAGTGCTTTAGATCAGGCTTTTGAAGGTGTTTAGGTGCCTTACATGATGCACAAAAACACTCACTTGGTTCTTTGTTTTTCTGGACTTGATCCAGAAGGGATGTGGGCTTTGCATTGTTTAAATTTTGGGTGCCTTGACAGTAGGCCTAGCACTGTAAAGTGCCCAGGCTCCCTGTGCAGAGCAGGGGAGATTCAAGCATCTTGGGATGAGATCAAAGCCAGCTGGCATATGGAGAGAGAGCCCTCTAGAGCTTGTCCATAGGGATCATCTGTCAGTGCCCAGGCTGGAGGGCGTACTCCAGGCACGTAGACATAGCAGCAGGTTACTTGTGCCCTCATGAATCTTGCCCTTCACAAGGAAGGGGAACTGTCTTTCTCATAATATGTTTTTCTCTGGCCAGAGTACTTTAACTGGGCTGTGGATTTTGAAAATGTAAGGCAGTGGAAGAAACTTAGTCTTCAGCTTCCATATTCTAATGGTGGTTATAAAACTGCAGGAGGAGCCTGAAATGTGACTTTTTGAGGGAAGACTTAACTGTGCTTTCAGAAGAAATCACCACTGTGGTTTATGTGCTCTTACGACAAAAAGGCCAGGGTGCTTAGTCCTGTTCAAAGTGAGCTTTTCCTGGACACAAGCAGGAGTAAAATTGCAGGCTGCTTGGTCAAAATGGAGGGTTATTCAGTATTGGGTGCTGGTGGGATGGATTTTCTGTGTCCCACCTGTGGGTTTTAGGCAGTATTTAGGCATTTCAGGATTCAAATCCTAAACTCTTTTATTGGATCTAATTCTCTCTGTCTCAGTTTCCTGTTTGCAAATGTAAGTAGTGTTTTCTCACAGAGATAGTGTGAGGGTATCTATTTTGAAAAGTGTAAAACCTTGCAAGTGTTACAGATGGGTAGAATTATTTTTAGGAGCTTGCCCTGAATAACCTGTGTAATCTGGTTAAATAGGTTGGGTTATTGTTTTTGCAACTCTTTCTCACTATTCACTTAAACAAACAGACTTACATAGACTACTGTCTTTTCCCCATATGCTCTTAGCTCTCTTATTTTTTCTGTTTGTTTATCCACTTGCTGCAGATTTTGTCATGAACTGTCACAAAGAAATGTAGGTTCATTGTTTATGTGGTGTCTAGTGGTCCTGATTTGGATCTGGATGAGATATTGCTGCTACTAAAAAGTCTAATTTAGGCATATCTGTGCTATATTATGCTTCAAACTTCTTAATGTTAGTGAAAGTTTGTTTGTTTTTGATTTGTCTAGCGTTACTTTAAGAAAACAGCTGCATTTGTGCTAAGAGCAATTGCTAAACAATCTCCACAACTAGCTCAGGCAGTAGTTCAATGTGGAGCACTGGAAATGCTGGTGATTTGCTTGGAAGATTTTGACCCCGGAGTCAAAGAAGGTGCATCCTGGGCATTTGGGTATGTCGCCCGACACAATGCAGGTAATAAGTTTCATATGTTATTTTTTTGCTTAATGTCATGTGATACTACTAGTAATAATAATAATAATAATAATAATAATAATAATAGTGTTATTTTGGTAAATAGAACAAGATGCTTTTTCTTCCCTACAATTACAAAACTTTAGATTTGGGATAAAACCCTAGTGTACCATTCCAACAATGCTGTACCTTTTTGTGGGAAACTGGCATACCTGACACCAGCAGTGCCCAGTTACAAGAGGTGCTTTAAGAAGAGATGTGTTTGGCCTGCAGCCAGAAATGGACACGCTGCTTTATTCTTCTTCATGAAGAGATTTTTGAATCTTTATATATTGTGTAGGTGTTACTGCAGAACCAGGTTTCTTTTGCTTGACATTAGTTCTTCTTTTATATACACAGTTGAATGGACAAGCCTAGGGAGAAGCAAGTTTCATTTAGCTTACAGTTGTGTTTGCAGGATAAATAGGCCAAATTTATTGCACTATGTTATCATTAGCTAGTGGACCACACTACTCTCTGAGAGTCAGGAATAGATCGTAGGAATCCAATATTGAGCAGTGCACTGCTGTCTCACAGGCAGTTGTATAACTCAGTGGTGGTGTCATGTTCCTATTTAAAAGCTGATCCACGTGGTTGATAGTTCTTTTACCAGCTATTTATATTTCAAGTAAAAGTTTAGACTGTGAATGAAAGAGCTGAGGGAAGAAACTGCTAACTGGAAGGGGTGGGAGAAATGGTTAGGTTTTGTATTGTTCAAAGTAAAACTAATTTTAGGATCGTAACATTAACTTGTGGTTTTATATTTGGTTTTGGCTCTAAAATGTACATAGACTGTTTTTGAAAACGATTTTCTTTGTTTTTTAATCAATACAGAATGTTGGACTGCAGAAGGCATGGGGGATTCCCCCTTCCCACTTAGAGGGTTAGCTTACTGGGACAGTCTCCAAAGTTGTTAGCACCTTTCTAACAGACTTCATTTTCTGGGGAACAAATTAATTCTTGGGACACCTCTCTGGTAATGATCTTTTATCATTTGGTCATCAGGATTGAATTCCACCCTTTGTGGAAAATAATTGTTCCTTCCATCTGAAAGATATTTATTTAAATATCAAAAGTGTTCATTTGTATAAATGTGTGTAGTGTGTGTGTGTGTGTGTTACTCTTAACATAAACATTTCTGCAGTTTTGTTATGTCACTAAATCAATATTGACTCACTTCAATTGCCCTTCATGCTATTCACTGCATGAATGCTGACTGAGCTTTAGGGTGATCCAGTTCACTCTGTGACAGCATTGTCTGCAAAGATGGAGGTGGTGTGGGGGTATTGAAGACAACAAATTCCTTGTACAAATTTTTATTCCATGGTTATGAATAATTTATTGGCTGATGGTGATGGGTGCATACCTTATGTCAATTTACAACGACAATAAGAACAGCGTCCTCAGAAATTAGGTTGAAATTGTGAGTGCTACCAAGCTGGAAGCATCAGGACATAGACAGATCACTAGATGTAATCAGTACAAAAACCCTGAATGCCAACAAAAGCCCACCAAAAGATCCCTGAAAAAATTGCCCAGCTACAGCCAATTTAGAGGATTTACCTGCCTCTATAACACAGTCATGTGGTGTCTCTAAAATGATTTTTGAAATTAGAGGAATTATACTGAAAAAAGATCACTCTGTACATCATATGTTTCTTACACTGCTACAAGCACCTTTGCAGTGCAATATTGTTGGGATACAGAGACTTTTTCTTATCAATAGCTGGTGTTTACTGTTCAAGAAACTCTGGATTAGACTGACATGCTCCTGTTGACAAAAATTGGTGGTTATGATTTTCTGTCATTGTCTGTGGACACATAATGCAGCTTTAACTTTAAAAATAGAGCTGGGTGTGAAATGGTTTTCCCCAGCCACAAAAGGTTTTTCAGTTTCAAAAATTGTTACAGTTCTGAATGGAGACAATATTAAAAAGGGAGTTTTTCTCTCTCCTGAAAAGATTGGGGGGTAGGGAGATTTGTTTGCCCCAGCAAGAGACGTTCAATACTTAGGGCATATCTCTGGGATTAAAGTCCTGATCTGTTTTAGGCAGGATGTGAACCTCTGTCTTCATGAGCACAGTCAAAGGCTCCTGGCATTCAGTGATAACTGTTTGCAATGGTGAGGGTCTCTCTGCTTTTAATCAGAAATTGCATCCATGACCCAGTAAAGCTACTAAGAACTGCAGTATAGTTCCCATGAAAAGACTTCAATTTTGAGAAATTGAGGCTTTTCTCCCCCGATGAAAACACTCTCTCTGCTTAGCAAGTTCTATACTGACTTCATACAAAAATCTCTTAAAATGCAGTTCTTCTGTGAACAGATGTCTCCAGAAGGCCTGTGAGATTTTGGGTAAAAACAAATTCTCATTCAGTCTCACCTCAGTCTCACGAGGTTTCAAGATGCTAGAAATCTTGCCAGGTCAGATTCCAAAATTTAGAAACTGCTCTTGCAGTTCTGTGTTTTCTTTCCCTTTGAGCTGAATTTCAGATACCAATCTTACTCCAAAGTGTGCAAATCAATGTGCTGTGATTTTGCCATTCATTATTTCTACTATTTGCATTTAAAAATAAGTGTAAAGTGTTTCAAATACCATAAGTACCATCAGGTAAATGAAAAATATTTTGTAACATTTTACTTATACCATATTCAGTTAAAGTGCAAAATTGTTTTCTTTGAAATATGCGAATAATTTGGCTTTCCATTTTCTTTGTCTGCATAAGAGATGTAATTTGTTAATACCTGCTTCAGTATATTGTAAATTGGTAGGAAAACAAGAATAAACAACACTGTTTATACTGAAGCTTATTGCTAAGAGCAGAGTTTTGGTCCTTTTCTGTCATGCAGTGGATCATAGCTCAGCTTAGAAGGGACCTTGAGAGAGCTCTAGTCCAGCTTCCTGCTCAAAGCAGCATCAGCTGCAGAAACCGATTCCTCAGCTCTTCAGTGATTTGAGTCTACCCTCCGTCCTCCTGATGAAAGGTTTTCCCACTGGTTCCAGTGGAATCTTTAACAGTGTGGTAGTCGTGGCCTGCATAAACCTCTGATTTTGAAGTGCAGCTTTTGAGCTTCTTGTGGGAATTAGAGTCTTTATATGTGTCCATAACATGACCCCACAGTCCTCAGAAAAATACAGTATTGGTTGTTTTTGTCAAAAACCTGTTGTTTCCTGTGGATGCACCTGCTACCACAGCAAGGTCTGTTTGAGAGCCTTGGTCTGAACTGAAACTTGCATTTCCTCCTGAATAGGGGTTTTGCTGCTGCTTTACTATGGAGATATAATATTGTATATTGTCAATATAATATTGAGCTGATTTTCTTTCTCTGGGGACAAACTGGGCATTCACTTTCTCACCTTCATCTTTTTTATCCTCATCTGTTTTTTTTAATCCATACTGTTATTGCCAATGTGTTAATATTAGTAGGGATTTTTTGAAACACTTTAGTTCAGAGTAATCCTGTAAGACTTCCCATTGTTTTCAGTGAGTGTGTAGGTAGGATCTCGACTCCACTTTGTTGGCTTTCCCCTCTTCCTGATCACATAAACTCATGATGAGTCTTCAACTCTACTTTGAATTAATTTCTTCATCCCTGATGAATACTTTTGTGTTGAGACAAACCAGCACAACTTTAGTACAACTTTTAGTTGTACTACAACTGGTGGCATGTCAGACTCCAAAATCTGTCTTTATTAATCTTTCTTCTGCATCCATTTGAGTCTTGTCTGCAGTGTCTTCAAATCTTCTTCATGTAGATCTGGGTGAAAAGTGATTAATTTATTGTCAGTTTTGAGCCATAGTTCTCTTGTGTCTGAACATACAGAGTTCAATTTCCTGCTTCTACTCACATAGGGAGAATTTCAACTTGATCATCGTGTATTTGGACAAGTTCCTTAAGTTGTAGCCCCATGTGAGTTCCAAGCCTGTGGTTACGATCACCATCTGTGGAATTAAATGAAGTTCATACATTAGTTTTCGCTGCTGTCTTTCTCCTCTGAACCTTTGGGTCTTTTCTTTGCCCTTATAATACAGCCTTGGCATAGTATTTGGAGGAGTATTTTTGTAATTTGTTTCAGTTATTTTAATTTTTTCTGACCAAATATTTGGTTTTAAACATTTCTTATTGCCAAGTTTGTTTTCACCTGTAACTCCTTCTCAGTCTAAATGTTTTCCCACCTCTGTCTGTGTTTCTAATTGGATAGCAAAGTTTCATGCATCCTTTGGTGTATAATCCATATTAAAGATGTTCTACAAGTAGGAAGATTAAAAGAGTCTTTTTCTGAGGAAAAAAAATATTACAATTTATAACAGAATCGTTAATAATTAGAATAGTAATTTTGGGCTGAATTTGCAGGGAGATGATATGGGAAATACTGTATTTCCTTTCTTCCCTGCCTCAGCTTTTCTGTTTTTCTGACAGTCCGTTTACAACTTGTCTGTCTTGACACATGGTCCAGCTCTCCATGTGGTAAGTTATTAGCCATGAACCTTATAAACACCACTGGAAGAAAAACCATTTAATTATCCATGACCAACAGTAACCATCAGTATTTAAATGATATCAGACTTCTAACAGCAAGAGCTGATCTAAATTGAATCAGATTTGCTCTTTTGAAATAACTTTTACGGTTACTTTTGCATGCCCGAGTGTAGCTGTGACCTTAAAATATTGCTCTTTCTCTCCCTGCTGGAACTTCATGATTTTGGCTCATAAGACATCAAAGAAACCCATTCTTCTGGCACCGTGTCCCTCTTGACATCAGATTCTCGATTTTAGCGTTTCCCAGCAGACTCTGGGCAGTGGAGCTGCTTGGTCTGAAGTTATCTGGACAGTAGGTCAGTAGATCACCATGTAGTCCACTTGGTCAGTGTACAGCAGCAAAACACGACCTGAAGAAACTGAGCATGGCTTTTTCCACCACTTATATTGATTAGCTCCTTTTCAGATTTGTTTTTACATACATACATTTCAGATACATTTCATGACAGATTTTTAAAACTGAAGATACAGCATTTGAGTTTTGTTGAAATCATATGATTTGTGTATTTTGAGGATGCATGCACTACATTTTCAGTCAAATATTTATTTGAAAAATGAACTCTGTAGAGTTAATTTTACGGATTCACAGAGTGTTCTGAATTGGAAGGGACCCACAGGGATCATCAAGTCCAACTCTTAAGTAAATGGCCTGTACAGGGGTTGAACCGAAAACTTTGCCATTATTAACACTAAGCTAATTTCAGGGTATTGTACTAGTTTAAAAATTACTGCATGATTTAATTTTTTAATGTAATATTTATATTTTCTTTAAAATACTGTATCATAAAATAACATACAGTGTAAATATTTGACTTATCACGTATTACAGTGTGTGGCTATAACTCACTAATTGAAAACAAATCTGGTCTGGAACATTATTTGGATATTAACAACGTAATGATGACATGACTTACAGATTTCATGAAAAACTATATTAGTCTATGTATATTTAATGAAGTATGCTGTATTTTTCTTAGTATGAAAATCTCTTTATGGATGGACTATAAATCAAAAGCTAAGTTAGAGTCTCTTGAAATACAACAGCCATATGTTGCCATGGTACTGTAAGTCAAGATAAATGTTAAAGATAATAATGGATATGCATAATAAGGTGTAGCAAAACTGAACGAAGAGCCTAATAGATTATTGAATCCCCTATGGTTTTCACCACTTTTTCAACACTATTTTAAAATAGCACAGCTTGGTTATAATATAAATTTTGCTTCTGATATCTCATTTTAGTAATTCTCATTTTAGGACTGTGATTAATGCTGCATACACAGAGAGAGCTAATGAATTTCTAATAGTGTAATTTTTGTCCATGTCAGCTAATCACATGCTCAGATATTTTTTTTTCCTTTAAGGTGCAGTTAGTTAAGGATATTGTGCTAATCTCAGACACACAATATCACTGATGATATTTCTCATTTGTCTAATTGTATGATAACATTTTCTTGTCATTAAAGTATAAATTCTGTCTCATCCCATGTACGGTAGCAAAGACTAGTTTTGATCAGCAAGTTCCATTTTTGCAATCTTTTATGTATGTTTTTTTGTATTTTTGTTTTTGACATTTGATCTATGCTAATATCTGCTTATCATTTAAAGAGGGTAAAATGCTCTCTAATTAGCTGGTTGATAAAATTTTGGTACTTTGGCTTTCTGTGTTGTTGTTAGCCATGCATAAAATGCTTTCCTATTGATCAGTGTAGAATAGCCAGGGTTTAAACAGCTGACATCTGCTTACTTTAAAAAAAGAAAAAGAAAACAGAATAACAAACCATTTCAGCCTAATCTACCTCAAATGTGTGCATGTAAATGGGGGTCCATCTATTGACCTGCATTCTTTTCAGTTGTGGATTGGTCCACACGGTTTATGAAACCAGGAGGGCTGATTTGAAATGCAGATGTCGAGACAGTGAACTACACCCTCCCCTTTTTCCTTTGCTGTATCTGTCAGGGTGAAAAATGGCTTGCACAAGGGTCAGTCACCCATACTCACTTAATTACTTTCCTTGGACCTACAGAACTGTCACAAGCTGTGGTGGATGCAGGCGCTGTTCCTCTTTTAGTGCTCTGTATCCAGGAGCCAGAAATTGCTTTGAAAAGGATTGCTGCTTCAACTCTCAGTGATATTTCAAAGCATTCTCCAGAGTTAGCACAGACAGTAGTGGATGCAGGAGCTATCGCTCACTTAGCTCAGATGATCCAGAACCCTGATGCTAAACTGAAGGTACATTTAATTTTTTTTTAATCTCCATTATACCAGTCATTACTTGAGATTGAATCAAAGACACGGATGTGCGTATTTATTTGGAAGCTCTTGGTTTGGGTGTTAAAAAAATATAACTATGTAGCTAGTGACAAAGAGTTCTGAACATATTTACAAATGTAACGGCTGGATATAAACTGCAATGAGGAATGGCTAAACTAATCTTTAAAGCGAGTAATATGGGGTTTTTTTTAGAAATGTATAGTATATGAAGAATGCAACAGATACTTTTAATAGATAAAATTTGCGCATTTCAGTTACAAAGAAGGTTTTGCATATAGAGATGATATGATAAGCCAGTTAATAGTGAACTTACTGTATTTTAGATTGTACTATCTGATGTAAATCGCTGTTGTCAAAGATTTAATCACTAGCATTTACTTGACAAAAAAATGTTCCTTATTATAAATTTTCTGTCTTACTCTACCAAACAGAAGACAACATAAAAATGCCACAAAAATTTAAGATCTGACAGATCAAATTTATGTAAATAAAAATACTTCCTATAGATNTAAATAGTGTGTGTATATATATATGTATATATATATTTTAATTTTTTTTAATACATACAGGCTTGAATGGGATAAAACAAAAGAGAAACTTTTATTCAGGAACCAGTGAATGTTCAGTGCCATTATATTTGTGCATGAATTGGCTCAGTGAATTGTAAAATAGCTGTAATTGTTTTCCCTATCCTGCTTTGTTTTCCTTGATGCCATAGATTTTTGTGTGCAGGGGGAGTGTGTGTTGTGGGATGTTGTTTGTATACTATTGATTTTATAACAATTTTTATTTACTAGCGTCAGGTGCTTTCAGCTCTAAGCCAAATAGCAAAGCATTCAGTGGATCTTGCAGAGTTGGTGGTTGAAGCAGAAATTTTCCCAGTTGTGCTCACATGCCTGAAGGACTCAGATGAATATGTCAAGAAAAATGGTGCAACTTTAATTAGAGAGATAGCAAAGCATACGCCTGAGGTAAAACCTTGAAAATGCAAATACAAGGTCATATCATTAGATTTTACACTTTAAATAAAATACAGGATTATTCTGTCATTTGCTTTTCGAAAGGGAGGGCAAATGGCTGTTTGGCATGTTCATTGGAAAATATGGAAATGCTTGCTGATATTATGAGATGTGTATTGAATATGAATTGGGTTAGGAAACTGGGAATCATAAAATGTATATCTAGCTACTTCGTTCTATGAGATATCAGCACAGAGAGGGAGTTCTTGGCTGACAGCACTGTCAGTCCTAGATATTAAAAATATTATGAGAAAAGCCTCACAGAAGTCATGATACCAGCTAATAAATTGCAAGATCATCCTTTAACAATAATAGATGGTGTGTGTCTTTTTAAAACTCTTCAGGGGTGCTGGGATCACATTTTAATTATTTTTCCAATGACACCGAAGGTCAAAAATTCTCTTCTTTATTATTAACCTGATGGTAACTTGAATTTGTAATTTGAGTTTGAGCATTTACGGTGTTTTTGCCCATAGGAAGGTGAGGATGTTTGGCAAAGTCAATACAAAATAAATAGGAAAACCATATAATTATAACTATGTTAATCTGCCAGACCACAGAGATAATTAAAAGGCTTTAAATATGACTTTGGAATGAAATATAAGCCATGTATTTGTGAAACACACTAATGCTGAGCATAGTAATTTCAAAATCATGATACTAACTTAACTACTGAGGAGTGTTTAAACATGAACGTTGTGCAGTTTCTTCAGCCTGCCAGTCTTTAAGCTGGTGATAAAAGTTTCCAGTCTTGGCATGTTTCCTGCTTTCTTTCTGTACCTCATGGGCAATGCAACTTCACTTCCTCAAAAAAGTGAAGAAATTATCAAAAGGGGGCCCTAGAGTCAGAAGCCACAGACCAAACTCAGGATTGCAGGTAGAGTCAGAAGAGCTGCTGGCAGCAGATCCTCCATGCAATAGGAACTGGCCATGCTAGCAGCTCTCCAAAGGAGCTGTAGGAAGTATCTTGGTGACTCCCAGCGGGAAATCACAATCCGTGTCTGATTTCAGAGTGACAGAGATGACTGTCCAGCTCTGGGAACGCTCTTCAAGCAGCACATGTCGCAGCAGAGACAGGCTGGCAAATAGTATTTCTAGAGGGCTTGGCTGTGTCATTTGAGACTCATGGCTTTTGGATCTTGGCTCTCTATCTGCACATGCAGTAAAATTCATGTGAAGGTCAGCAGCAGAGGGACTTAGCGTGAGGGCTGAGGGGCACGGCAGGAACTCTGCACATCCAGGTGCACATGGCTGGGTCCAGACGCAGGACTCAGTTGCCACTGGCTGTAATTCACAATCACATGCAAAGATTTTCCGAAGTACTAACTGAAAATTTCATTTATTTAATGAAGAAAACAATCCACTTTTGAAGGCTCTAAGACAAAGGTGGATTTCATATTTATAGAATTCAACTGGATTGGGAATTCACGTGCCTCAATTTTGTTAATTTAATTTTGACTTTTAAGAACATGTTCCTTTTACTTAGGAATCTGTCGGAAGAACGGGATGTACCTAAAAACATGGAAGAAAATAATAATAATAAGAAATAATTTTAATTTCTATGCATTATTGATATCATACATATTATACTGCTGTCCCTCAAGTGATGTGAGAAGTTTGCTTTCGGTATTACCCGTGTTGCAAAGCTTGATTATAATTTGTAAGCAAGGCTGTGTAATTTGGCATTCTGGGACAGACACCATGACCCATTAAGTGTGTTCCCTGGACACTTCCCTCAGAGCATGCTAACATGGCAGAATGGTGCAGCCCAAGTTGATTTTGCACATCCAGAATAGTTGTCCTTGGCTTCATGCCTCGGTATGAGGATCCACAAAGGATTTTATGCCACAGAGGTAATCTAGAATGCAGGTGAGAGGAGGAATGGGCCTTTCTCTCTGTCACTGCAGAGAACATAGGATGTTAGTTTGGGAATGAGGGGGCACCAGGATGAAACAGTATCTGGCTCAGTAGGTGCATTTTCAAAATCAGTGATGTGATAGGCTGTCATTTGCACATTTCTCTGGTGTGTGATGATGGAATTGAGAATGTGTCATTCCACGCTATACAGCATCAAGGATTCAGAACCCTGATTTCCTTGCAGTAAAGTCAATCAAAAACACAGTAGCAAATTAACCTCATTCCTGAAAACTTGATGCTGCACTTAGTTCCCAGCAGTCTGTATGATACATCACTCTTATTCCAGCTTTATTTTGTAAAACAGAAGGAATACATTAAAAGGCTTCTCTGTTGTGGTTCTTTATGCCTGTTGATACTTCACGGTATCTAATCTCTTTTGTTTATCTTTTCAGCTTTCACAGCTTATAGTAAATTCAGGCGGAATTGCTGCTGTGATTGATTGTATTGGCAGCTGCAGAGGGACTGTCAGACTGCCTGGCATCATGGCACTTGGTTATGTGGCGGCTCATTCGGAGAACCTGTCAATGGCAGTGATTGTCTCCAAGGTTAGCTATCACTTTGTTGTCTTCCTGTAGTTCTTCAGCAGCATTCTTTGGTACAGACACAAATTAACGTAGGCAGAGAATGTATTTTGTGACAGGATTATATACTTGCTCTCGATGAATGCACTTGCTCCTAGTATTGCTACTTTCTATGACTGAAATTATGTGGTAACCTGATAAACGTGTCTTTATGATATTGAACCCTTTACAAAACATCCTGGATTAGTTGGTATTACACTGTATGATTTTTACTGTGTTGCAGTTGCATGGGTACAGAAAAATAAGTCACTGAATTCTGTAGTCTGTTTCCTCTTAAAATGTATATTTGTGGCTGCACTGAAAGCTTCTTTTAAACAACTATGTTTAATGGCGTGTTCTTTAGTGTACAAGCACGACTGCTAGTACTGCTAGACTATCTTGCAACAGCAACCTTCAGACTTGAAAAAGACCTCAGTTTCTAATGTAGTGTGGTTTGATTCAGTTGTGCAAATGACATTTCAAATGAGTAAAGTTATACATTTTCAGGTTTAAATAAATTCTGCTGGGCAATGATAAAGAAGAGGGAGAATCTGCAATGTTTGCAATAGGTGAAATTAGTGCCTGATTTAGTAGTCTGTGAATAATGCCAACTAATGACTGAAGGAAGGAAACTATTTCAGTAAGATTTTTTGACTGATTTTCACACTATGTCTATCATTTAAAATATGTATGTGTGGAGCAACAAAAAAATATAAACAAAGGAACAGTAATGTCTTCTATAGAAATGCAAGTTGAAAAATGGAGGTTACTACAACCTAATATAGTATGCAGGGAAAGTAGGAGTGATCAAAAAATGCTCTTCTGTATTTTTAAAATAAAGAAATAGATGCTTTTTTTCTTGCCCTCTCTGGAAGCCCTTCTTCTCTGGATGTGTGTGTCTTTCCACTTTCAGGGATGCCTAGAGCAAATATGTACCTGCTGTTGAGTGCTTGACATTAACTGGGGTGAAACCAGGATTAAGTTCTGGAGGAAGCCCCTAAGTTAGTTTGTTGGAGAATAATCATGAGTCCTGTCATAACTGAATGGAACTGCTGTGAGAACTGTTGTAGGGATCTGGGCAAGCTTTTTTAAATGAAATTAAATATGTTAATGAATGATCCACAAAATAAACAAACAAGCAAATAAACAAACAAACAAATAAATAAAATAATACTTATAACATTTTAAAAAAAAACTGCTTCAGGGGAAATTAAGCTTGAGAAGAGTGGCACATAGTGCTGAGGACAGGGCTTGGTAAACTGGAACCATTTGCAAGAAATGCACTGTGGCATAACCAACCATATGCAGTTAGACACTGATGATGATGTAAAGTGATAGTTTCATTCCATGGTACTCCAACCTGGAAAGGATGAATTTTGAACAATGATTTTTGGGATCATACTGGACAAACACTTCATTTGGTCTGCTGTAATGCAGTGGCAAAAAACCCCACAGTTTAGTCCTTTGTGGTATGAAAGAGTAGAAGATGAAGCATTACTGGAAAAGAGAAGTTAATCTATTTGTTGCAGTAGTATGTATAGTTCCACTGTCTGTATTTGAAAATTATCTTGGGGAAAAAACCCAAAACAACAAAGCAGAAAACTATGCAGAAAAGAGTAAAGAAGGATTCATGGGATGGAGAAAAAGGTTTTTAGGCTAGAGGTTTAGTAGCCTTGCCTTAACTAAAGTAGCATGAAATTTTTCCTGTTGGAATAATTTGGCATAAAATACCAGCCACTAAGTACTTGTGGATAAAGCATAAAGACCCTGAATGAGAACAACTTTTTTAGTAACACCTGGATGTGAGATCTCCATCTCTTGATGTCTGCAAATCAAGAGCTGAAACCCTTCTTGAAGCAATTGGGTGAGTCAAACATGAACTACTGGACTCAAGAAGAGGTTGATAAGTTGAAATTTAGTGCTGTGGAGAGGAAAAAAGAATGACTCAGTGATTCAACTCTTGTGGTCTTAAACTGATTTAACAGAATCATAAGCACTCCAATTTTTTGATTTTCAGTCTGAGAAAAACTGCCACCTTTACTCAGTACAGCCTGAATTACCTTGCGTATTCTTTTTATACCTTAAATTTGCATGTTTGTTCAAACTTCTTTCTGACTTAGCACATTTAAACTGTTTATTTTTAACTATATTTGTTAAGATTTATTAAAAATTCTTGCTAATCATGATGCTGTAAAAATATGACACCACTATCATGCCTTCTCTTACAGCTTGTTTTAGAAGAAGACTGTAAATAGCGAAACGTTTTCTAACTATCTGTCTGTTTCGCATTGTCATTCCCTGGTCTACATTTGTAAAGGTTGTGCTTTTGATTAATGCTACAGGGAATACCACCACTGTGTGTCTGCTTGATGGAAGAACATGAAGATCATATTAAGGCAGCAGCTGCTTGGGCCTTGGGACAGATTGGAAGACATTCTGCTGAGCATGCGCGGCATGTTGCAGTAGCAGACGTGCTGCCCATACTGCTTGATATCTTTGTGGACACACGCAGCTCAGAAGACCTTAAAGCTAAAGCAAGTAGATTTGTAGCGTTTGCAGTATGGGATATTAATTGTAATCAAGAGGTGTAAGCGCTTAAAAACAACTAAATTATATGTGTTTTTATTGATGCTCCCTGAGTCACAGCTTTCCTGGGTGCAGAGTGTCTGAAGGCTGTGTCATTTATTAGGGGACTGGCTGGTCCTAATGCATGTGCATGTGGTGTATACCAGATCCTATGCTACAGCCATCACAGTCTAATCCCTTACTTTTTTCCCAGTTTAGATCAGAGTTGCATAAACCCATAAATGCTGTAATTTCTTGTGACTCATTTCTAATTATCCTCTTCTTTTTTTTTGCAAGTATAAGCTCTTGTAGAAAATATTACAGTCCTTGTAATAATTTTGCCCACGTTTTTATTATTATAATAAAACTGTAACAGCTAATCAAGGCTCTGCTCTTTAAAACATGCAACTGCCCACGTTTAGGGCCTTTCCTTGTGTGGGAGCTAGTAGAGTTGCTAGTAAAGTGTATTTCTGAGCAACAGTAAGAGTGTAATAGATGGGATATGATCTCCCATGTTGCACTATGCTGCTGTACAATCCACTGAAATACCACATTCCAGATCTGTAAGGTAACTTTTATGTAGTAGTTTCCAGTGGTCCCAAAAACATTGGAGCCAAATTAGCTGTACCTGTAATCCTACCCAAGAAGGTCACTACTCCTTGTATCAGTCAACACCGCGTTTGTTTTCAGAAATATGCACCAATATGCAATTGTTTCACTCTCTCTTTTCCCCCCTGCCTGGGCAGTACTGCACTTTGCTATCCCAGACCAGCAGCCTCTCCTAGTAAGCCACTTCTAAAATACAATCTTTTAAAATGTGTTTTGATTTAACTTTCTTATTATATTAGAGTATTTCAATTTACCTAAAGGGTCTACTCCAGCTTTCAGCGTAGTCAAAGGAAAATTGCCATTACTTTGACCATAGATAACATAATAACAATATGATGCACTGTAGGTTTTGAGGTTTAATAAATCTAAGTAGAGAATTGATTCTTCATTAAGTGACTTGATAGATATCATAGTTTCTATTCAGAAATTGCTCATTGAAAATTCTGATCAATTTGCTTTTTTCGGTCAGACTTCAGTGATATATATGAATTCTTGTTGTTTTTACTGATATCTTACTAGAGAATGTTTATTTTGCATTTCAATAGACTAAGAAAGCCTTAAAGAACATTCTTCAGAAATGCACGTATCTTCCAGCACTTGAACCACTGCTTCATGAGGCCCCTCCCACTATTATGAAGCATATTATTGGGCAGTTTAGTAAGGTAAGAAAAGGCTCTGCTTGGTGAATCATATGTTAATTGCTAATTGTTTCCCATTTAGCAAGGAAGCTATCTTTCCAAAGAAGAATGCACTCTGAAGGTGCCATTGTTTTCTCAGGATCCTCAAGCATCCCCTTCAAAAGCAGTTTGGATCCTGTTCTTTTGTCTGATACAGCTGGATACTGTTTCATTTGGAATCTGCTATAATTCATCCTAAGACTGGGAAAACAGTTTCTTATAAGCAAGGTGTTTTTTTCTTCCTTGCCTCTTGAGATTAAGTGGAATATTAACTCACATGCAAATATTTTCGCTGAGCCGATGTATCACATAAATCCCAGTCACATCTGTTTTAGATAAACTACAAGCTGTCTGCACAGCAGTGACTTAAGTCAGTTATTTTACAATAATATAAAGGCTTCACTCCTTTTATCCTGATTAATTTTCAGTCTCAAATAAGTGTAAAAATTCCAAATCTTTTCTCATCCCTCTCAAAATTTTAAAAGTTAGTTGTTAAATACATTGTTGATTTGAATGCAGCATGTAACAGTGATACAATTTATTAAAAAGATTTAAAATTTGTAAGTAATTGCTAACTAATTGGGAGACTTGCAGTGTCTGTCATGTTCAGCTCATGTTGGGAATCCTGTTCAGCTATAGACTGTGTTTTGTGCAATAATCTGCAGTGTAACCTGTTAGCAGGGTATACCAAGCTCTCTTGGTGAGACGCTCTTCTTGGAAATGGCCAAGTAAAACACTCGTGATACTCAGTTCTGATTATGACAGATCTGGAAGCACTGCTGTTGGTAGGGCAGATTCCTGATTACATTGCCACAGTTTAATTTGTTCAGTCTTCTTGCTGAGGCTGTTCAAAGTCTGGAGAATCCAGTCCCTTTTGCTTCTCCGTTCTGACTGGAGCTATTAATGAGCCAAGTGCATAGCAATTGGTTATCCAGTGTATATTTGAACATTGCTTGCTATTGAAATGGTTTGCACCCTTCATATCAGCTGATATTTTGCTTTCTTTCATTTTTCTCCTTTGTCTATATGTTATTAAACTATTCTTGCCTGGCATTTGCTCTTCTGAAGTATAGTCTTAAAATTAGGTTCTCTGTAGTAAAAGCATTTTTCTCTCTTGTACCATAGCTTGGGAATTTCCTATTCTTAGAGCTGTGGTCTGTTACTTCTGTGAGCTTATTTATGGCGTAGTAAAAGCTGTGCTTCAAAATGGGGTGCTATTTGTTTTTTGGGCTGGACTGTGCATTTTAGCATTAGCATTTTCAGGGTTTGTACAATTCTGTGCAGTCTCAGGTTGAACTGGGGGAAGGGACTGTGTCTCAGAGGTGCTCTTTCTCTTTAGGGCCCCTTCCCAAGAGAGTTTTCTGCTGTGTTATCCAGCCTGGAAGTCACGGTGTGGAGGAGGAAGGCAGGGAAAGGGCCATATCCTGTCTCCTTACGAGCTCCTCCTTGGCAGTGCTTGTTGTGGGAGATATGTGAAAACAGACGTCTGTTCAGTTCCCACAACGAAAAAATCACAGTTGTTTCTGACACTTCTGTGGAGCATATAATAGAGAGAAGTCTCTGTGCTCTCCTGCTTTTCCTTTACCTGTCTGTTGATTTTGTACAGCCTAGAGGAGCCACAGAAATGGAGGCTGTTTGCCTGTATGCATGGAAGAAATCTTGTTGTTTTTCTTCATCCTTGTAGGCATTCCCTTCCTCATTTGAGGCTCTTGTTTTACACTGAAATACAGTCAAATTTATGGCTTAATGTCTGACCAGTGTGGAAGCTTACAAAATGCTTTTGCCCTCATAATCTATAACTCTCAGAGCTGGTTGGTTTTAAACCCATCTGTTTTGCTGTAGATGCAGCTGACATCTTGCATTATCTTTCCGTCTTTTTCTCTATTTTTTTTTTTTAATAATATTGCAGCCCTATGGGCCTATGGACTACAAGCTGTCATTCTTCCTCGCCTGGCCCAGCCCCCACCTCCCTTCCTCCCTCCCTCCCTCCCTCCCTGCCGTCCTCTGGACAGAGCTGCATATTGGCATCACTCAGGGAGCACAGAATGTTATTGTCTGATCATTTCTGCTTCTCATCCCCTTTGGCTGCAGAAACTTCACGTTTTTGCTTTGTGTGTGTGTTTGTAAAAGGCTTCCATGGCTACACAGTGTGTTAAAGGATTTTAATATCTAGGAATTTAATAGTAGCATGTAATGCTTCAAGGCTGTATTGTTCACTTGCAACAATTCTCAGTATTGTTTTCATGCACTAATCTATACTAGATCATTATAATGATATAAAATTCAGCTCTACAATTAAACTGTGGGAATTGACATAAAAGACCTGAATAACTTGGTTTAAGTGGAACAGATGCTGTTGTTATTCCATGTTAGTGTTCTGTTTTTATTATCTATTTATTCTCCACAATCTTATTGTCTCTGTAGGAATAATTCAAGAAATATTATTTATGTAAGGATAAATATTAAATTCATTATTTTATATATGTTATGTATTAAAGTACATGATAAATTATGTTGTAATCATAAAGGATTGGTTTATGGGTATTTTTCCCTATACAACTCGGTGTTATAATAGAGTAATCATTACAGATGTTGTTTCTCTTATTTTCCATTTCATCTGTCCTCTGAACTAAAAACAAATAAGCAATATTTGAGCCTAGTGGCATACAGATTAATTCAAAAGAATTTTTTTTTGTATGTACTATTCTGTGTGTAGGTGTTACCACATGACAGTAAAGCACGTCGTCTCTTTGTAACAACTGGTGGACTTAAAAAGGTTCAAGAAATAAAAGCAGAAGCTGGTTCACTTCTTCAGGAATATATCAACACTATTAACAATTGCTATCCAGAGGAAATAGTAAGGTAGGGGAAATGAAATTTAAAGAATTCGTACTTGTAACATTGTTAGATGTTTTTCACAGGAACAACACAAAGGAAGGATTTAAAACAGTAATTTAACTCCTATGTGAATTTTAGTTTTAATAAAACCAAAGCCTTCATATGTGGTTAATTGCCCCAGCGGTCACACAACCTCGAGACACATATATTAGTGTGCTTTCTCTTTTCGTATTTGGAATCAAATTTCTTTGTCTGTCAACAAAGCCCAAATAATCAGGCCTTGTAGGAAAGTGTGACGAAAAGTCAATCCTGCACTGGCCAGCTAGACTCTGAATCTTCAGTACAACCACTCATATTTATGAATGTCTGTGGGAAATTTATTTTGGTAACTTACTTGTGGATTACTTAGGCTCCAAAATACAGGTATCGATGAATCTTTGGTTGCATCCTTGACTTTTGTAATAGTGTGTCTGAGCTAGTGTATTCAGAGGCTCCTTTGAAACTTCCTCTGATGTACAGAGGGTCCAGAGCCTCTCCTGCACAGCTGGTCTGCCCACAGCTGCCCTTCCTCCCTGAGCCTCATCACGAGGCTTAAGTGTTATATAAAAGGACCATACACCAGCTGTCTGCACCAAGTTGAACTTTGCCCTTAATGAATACAGAAACACTATTAAATAGCTTACAGTCAAAATGTCACCATCCTAAATTGTAATAATGAGAGAAATGCCCTCCTAGATTCTAGATATCCATTTACCAGTCCTTCACTCCATCAACACATCCGAAGGATGTTGTACTCATGTACTCCCTCTACAGGCTCTGAAAATCTGCATCATCAATTTTAATTATAGCAGCAGAGTTCTTCAGCTAATAGTAGCTAGAAACTAAGTCTCACAAAATGAAGCCCTGTTTGTCTCCACAAAGAAAAGCCAGTGGCTGTCAAATGGGTAAAAGCAATGTCATAAAGAAATTTTATTCTGCAGCTAGTACTTCAGAGGGAAAGATTAATTTCTTTATGCTTTTCTGGATATTAATAATATGTTTCTTTGTTATAGCTGTTTTTTCTCCCTGTAAATGAAAAAAGGTTACTCATCTAGCCTGGGATGTAATAAAGAAAAAGGCTCCTTCGAGCATCTCCTGCTTGCCTGTCTGTGCTACTGCCTGATGTTGGTTGTGCTGCCTGAGGCACAGCAGCTGTGATAGAATCCGGCTCTGGGTTTGTCCTGGAGACCTGTTATTTTAAGCTGTTTGCAGACTGAATACAGTAATGCATTGGAAAGTTAGCTTTACAATCACAGAAGTAATATGAGGTTTAAAAAGAATGACATTATGCAGAAATTGTGCAGAAAATTAAATGTAACAAGGTAAATAGATTTTCCTTTAAGGGAAAGCATTGGTTTTTGTTTTTTTTTTTTTTTTTTTTAGTATATTTTAGGCCTACCTTTCATGGAGGTGTGTTCCTCTCTCTTTATAGCTGAAGTTTTCAGGGCTCAGAAGTGGCAATTCACATGCCTGCAAAACTAGAAATATACTAAGATCTATGCTTTTAGAATAATACAGTATTAAATTTCAGATACTCTTAACCTGGAAAATAAGAACTAAATGCAGCTTTGATGTTTGCATGTTGGATGCATGTAGTTGGTCCATTGTGCAAAACTAGTTGAATGACAGCAGGACAATAATGGCACCACAGAGTCCTACTGTAATGAAAACCTGCTGGATAATGTCCGTCCTTGAGTGGCATTAGAGACAGAAGGTCACTGCAACAATTTTTTTTGTTCCAGAACCAGTGTCCTTCTCATGGATGTAGACTTCATGGGAGTTTCAGGGTGTGTGCTTATGTCTGACAAACAGCAGCAGATTATTGTCATTTGCAGCCAGTAGTTCTGTGTAAACTCGTGGTTTTTATTAAAGGCCATAATTTTGAAAGAAGCCAACACCTACATTTCTTAGTAAAGACAGTGCTTGTGGCAGCTGAAGCTGAACCTGTCTAAAATGTATCTGCTTACCTACATGCCCTAAAAGAAGCTAAATGTATTTTTAAAACCTGACTTCCAAGTACAAATGATAATGTAAGTTGAAAAGCAGGTTGTTAAAACATTCTAGGGGAGTAACTGTAGAATTCCTTGACCAGTGTTTAAGGCTAGGATTTTTTCCTGATCAGTGGAAATATGCATAGCGTTTCATTACTTTGCACAGAACATGCCTTGTAGTCTAACACACAAACAAAATGTTTCTCTTACAGGTATTATTCCCCTGGATATTCTGAGATACTTCTGGAAAGGGTGGAAAATTACCAACCAGTTTTATAAACATCAGTGTTTTATTAGAGCTGCATTTCACATTTATGCATTTTGACTGTAATACAAATACAGCTGTTGAAAGCCTTGCTTGATTCTCAAATCTTCTTCTACGGTTTGAACTACTGAAAAAGCTCAGCAATTCTATCAGGCTATATTTTGTTCTTTATAAACTTGTTTGTTGCTAAGTTTTTGTTCCTTTTTGTTTTTCTGTAACATTACCACCAGATATTGCCATATATATGAATGGAATTTCATGCAGGGGTGATGATTTATCACAGAAGCTTTTTTAGAATCAGTCATTTCCTTTTCCTTCCACAAGAAAGGTTTGTTATCTCATTAAAATTTTAGCCTTCTCAGTACTATTACCATTTTCTCCTTTTGCCTTTGCATATTGTTTAAAGCTTCCCAGGCTTGATGAGGGAAAAAAGCTGGCCCCTGTGTTTTTTCTAATGATGGAATTCTTTCTGCACTGAGCTATTTCCTACTGCTACCTTTGAGGAACTAAAGTGTTGTGATTTTACATCTCCAAACATGTTAGTAACAGCTAAACAAAGAAATAATCAGATCTGAAGATGATACAAGGGTTGAATTCTACGTGATATGATAGTGTGGTGATCCTGGCCTGGTAAATTATACATCTTCTGCAGAAGGCCTCCTAATTAAGGCAGGATTTGCTGTGGAGGAAAGGAGCGATTCACTGTTTGGCCTGTGCATTGTTGTTCCTCTTGAGAAGGACAGAGTGAACTCAGAACTTCCGTGGACACAAAGGGAAGGACCCTGGGAGCTTTGGTTCTGCGGGGGTCAGCAGCACATTCGTGTGGCTCAGAAGAGAGGAGATTTGCTTGGCTGCAGGAACACTGTTAGCAAAGTTTTGAGCATATTCAAAGGAAATCTGAGGACACTTGGGTCACTCTGATTGGACTGGTGGGACTAAGGTGGCTTACGATTTATATCTTTCAAGAGCTGAAATAGCCTAAGAGTTGAATTAAAACATTTGGAACTTAAGTCTTGAAGCTGCAGATCACATCGATGTAGAGGTATGCACTCTTTCCCATCTGTAGAACATCCTGGAACTATTTTTACCTTCTTTTGGAGAGTGAAAAGACTTTTGCATTCTGCTTATTCCTGTGGTGTATCACACAGCAAACAACCCTCTAGTCTTCCCTAATATGTAACCGTCATTTACCATCTTTCTAACAATTTTTCCCATTTGCACCAGTTTGGAGAGTGTGGTTTGTTTTGTTTGTTGTTTGGTTTTTTGTTTTGGTTTGGTTTTTTTTCATTTTTCTCAAGGACTACTAAACAGTGTTTCTGGAATGGGATATTGAAATACTGGCTGCCAAAAGGAAAGACAATATTTGAAAACCTCCACTGGAGAGAAACTTACCTACTTTCTTAAAAGTAACTGAATGGGTTTATAAAAGAAGGATAGTCTCATCTATTACTTGTAAAGCAGGAGCAAAGACTGATTGCAGTTGGAAATTATTTAGAGTGGCTTTTCTTTGCCAAATTTCAAATGACTGTTTTTTTATCCTTGTCAGCATATTTTTCAGCAGTTCACAGAAGCACTGATGGGCTATCCTGTGTTAAAATTTCTTTCTACAGAGGGCTGTGCTCCTGCTGTGAGGTACTTGGTGCTCTCAGACTCTGCTTTTCAGGAGGAGCAGGGGATGCACAGTACCTGACTGTATGGAGACTGAGACAGAAACTGTTGGTGTCATGAATGCTGGTATAGAATCCACACCAGAGGGGTTCTTCACTTAGCCCTCAGCTAAGTGAAAAGCCTTGGAGCTGACTAGCTTCTACCAAATGCTTTTTTGGTTTTAGTGTTTATATTCTGACATTAATGCTAGGATATTCTGGCGCTATTAATGCTAGTGGAAAAACTTTGAGACTCTTAACAAGTCTGTTGTTAAGAGTAATACTCAATATTTTTCTCACGTGTGTTATGGATATTTAAAAATCAGATCTTGTACAATCTCTGAAACAAAATGCAATGGTAGGGCTTCAAGACAGTCTTGAAGGATCTGAAGCCTCTGTTTTCCCTAACAGAGCAGAAGTGGTGCCGAGGGCTGCGTGCAGATGGGAGGCAGCAGAGGAATGGAGCTGTGTGTCCCCATCGCTGCCTCGCGTGCTCGGGAGCACCCCCACCCCACACAATGCTAATGTATATGTTTTGTGCAGAGAGAGCAAAGAGGCTTCAGTCCCCTGACAAATGTGCTCCTGCTGTGTCACACTGTGCTACACTGTAAGGATTCCACAGGGTTAAATTTCAATGCCTAAACAATTTGTTCACAGTCTTTTCACAGTCTTTTTCTGATTCCTGACAAAGGAAATGATTGCACAAGGCAAACCTTCAAAGCGATCTGATTGTGTAGAGCACAATCTAAATCAGACCTAGCATAAATACATCTTTGCATCCGCTGGGCAGCTCTGGCCTGGGCCAGTGGCTGTTTGGCCTCTTGTTGCAGGATTCCTGGACGATGCCACATCCCATTAGGCTGTGGCAGTGCAAAGTCCTCTCCCACGTAGTTTGAGAGCCCCGCAGTTGTTCTTTGCTGGCAGGCTGCTTCTCTGCCTTGCACAAACACCTTGTGGCAGGAGGTTTCTGTGGAGGTATGTGTCTACACAAGATCTAGCCCTTTACAGCAGAATTATTGCCAATTTGTATTTTACTAATGTAACCATGGCAAGAGTTGCTTTTTTCCTGTAGTGTTTCACGGGGTGTTTCTTCAGTGTTTCTATTCCATCCTCTCATTTGGTTTAAGTCATCATCTAAAACTATATTAATGTTTGTAATAGCTACTCTGTCAGGCTTCAAGTGTGTATCGTTTGTCTCAATTTCATATAATAAAATGTAGATTTGCATTTTAATTCGTTCAAATGCTGTTTTCATGCGAGTGAGTGACTGTGGTGCTGGAGAAGATGAACAATAGGCTCATTTTGCAGCTTGGCCCTTACACTGCCTTTGGATGTTTGTCTCAGCTTACCACTCAGTGGTGCCTACTTGGAGCTTAGGACATACAGCCATTTCAAATAAGAGTCCCTCTCACTGAGGTGGCTTATTAAGACACACAAAGAAAATTAAGCCAGTGCTTTGGCAGAAATAAATGTAAGCCCTTAAATAATTTTGCCTGTTCCTTTGACTGCAGCATTGGGACTTTTCAACTCAAGTCTCTAAAGATCTTCTCTGGGGGCCTGAGCCATGATTTTTGTCTGCATTACTACAGTTATTATTACATCTACAGATGTAAACCAGGGCCTTGACAGAACATGTGGATGTGTAGAACTTTTACCATATTTCATTCAGCGGATGGATTAACTGGCCTACAAAAGCTCCTTTCTTTATCTGAATGACTGGAAACCTAGAGGATCTGAAAAGGGGAAATTCAAGGAGTTCAACTCTTGTGCATATAATATGTTCTGCGTGTCCAGAGGGATTTACCAAGAGATTGCTTTGTCTCATCTGAAGTGATCAAGCTGCTGGAGATCTGCATCTTAAAAAACAAATTAACAAAATGTTGAAGGAGTTGAATGGAACTGGTAGAGAAAATTAATCTCATTTTGTGAAGTATAGCATAAAGTTACTGTAATTAGGAAGTGGATGGAGTGTGAGTAGATCTTCAAGTGTTCTTGATTTGGTGTGGGGGGTTGTGAATTAGCCTGGCCGAAGGGGAGTTTTAAGCATGGAAAATGCCATGGGATGCTTTCAACTTTGTTACAAATTGGAGTCCTCTGATTTCTGGGTATGTAGGGGCGGCAGACAATTGTCTCACCATGTGAGGAATCTGTGAAAGCATGCTTGCCTCAATTTCCTCCTTAATGGCTGCTTGGTTTCCAGTATCTTGGTTGCTGGAATTTTAGATTTCCCTTTGTGAGCAGTCAGGAAAGGAAATACAGAGTAGGACTGGATTACAAAGCCAGTGGTTCCACTTCTCACACTGACATTGGATTGCTTTTATGGTCTTGGATAATTATTACAAATCCCTATGATTCATCATCTTCATCTGTGAAGTATCTGTTCTACTCCTTTGTTAACTTACAGAAGTGCTGGGAAAATTAAATTCATATGAGAGATTGATGCAGCAGAACTTAAGTTCTTTATAACTAATACCATATTCAGAAAGAAATATTGTTCAAGAACCTACAAAAATTTACCTAGGAAATCTTGGAGATGCTGATTTTTAGAATTGGAGTTCAACTAAGAGTCAGTGCATTTTGTGAATTTCCTCATCTGACACAATTTAAAGGGATCACAGAAAAAGAAGAAATTATTTTATCTTGTGACTATACTAAAATTATAAATGTTATTTTTTGTATAATACTTAACTGACAATATTGATGCTACTGTGCTTTATTCTGCAGCCAGCTCTGTAATTTAGCCAGTGAAAATACTAATTATGTTATTACCACTGTACTGTATTTATAGATACAGCAGAAAAGACTGAGTTAGAAAATATGTATAAGCAATACTAATGCATATTTTGATGATGAGAATGCCTTTTAAACCAGGAAATGGTTTTGTGCTGCCTTTCACAAGAAGTTACTCCTGCTGGGGTTAAGCACGTTTCATGGCTGTGTCCCTCCCACCCGGATATGGGATCACGGGGCTCTGAGGGCTGGGCGAGCTGCTGTCCATAGCAGAAACTGCTTGTGTTCACTCTCCTGCATCAGCAAACCATGTAGAGGAGCAATGCAAGGCTGCTAACGTCATCCTTCTAGCATATTTCCACCGAGATTTTGAAGGCTTGCTTTTTCTTCATAAATATATGCTTGTTTTGACTTCCATATTGAGTTAAATTATAGGTACCCAGATTAACATTAGCTGTTCTGTATTTTATTCCTTTTGTAACAAAAATTAAACATCAAGGGGTGAGAAAAGTGTGTAAATGTATTTCTTTAAAACAAAGCTCGTGCTTATTTTTTGTGTCAAATTCGCAGCAAAACTCTTCCGAATCTTATGACACGATCTGTGCCCTTTGCTCTCAAGAAAAGTTTTGTTTTCACTGATGCAGACCTAGTGATGTGTTTTATCCCTGTTGTCCTATTTATAATCAGTCCAATGTGCTTTGAACATGTTCACCTTTCAATATTAGGTCAATGTTAAAGCCATTATCAGCCTAAAAGGTTGGATTACTATCAGGATCCAGCCCTTGTTGCCCCACAGTGCTATAAATTATATTACAATCTATTGTAAAAAATTAATAATATACAACATAGAGGTCTGATGGAATCATGTTAATGAGAACACTGAAGCTTCATTGACTTGCAATATCATTAGAGCTCTTAGACAGGTTTATAGCCTTGTGCAAACTATATTTGTTTTGATTTAGACAGTATTTATTTGGCCACACCCAGCCAAATGTTTCCTTACTAAATTAAAATAAATGCTGGTTAGTTCAATGGACTACAAAGATATATAGTGTAATTTCAGGTTCTCAAGTCACAGAAAATAAGCCCCAACAATGGAAATCAGCAGAGAATCAAAAATGACGGATATACTAGAGTGAATATGAACAAAGAGGCAAGGGAGTTCACTGGGTTGGGTGCAGTTAATATTTTGTGACTCAAGTAATGTGTAAAATTTGGAAAGAACAGCTTCCATTTGTAGTCTGCCCTGGTCTTTATGTAACTCCTCCCTGCATACACATACATACACACTTGCAAGCATAGTCAACCAAAATGTAAACAAAATTATTTCTGTCTGCTTTCACAAGGCTTGACTTTAAAATACACTTCACAGGTGTCTGTAGGGGCTGGTGGGGAGCAGGTCATGGGCAGCTCCTCTGCTCACCAATGCCAGCTTTATGGTATAATTTCTATCAAGGCCAGCAGCACACATCTGATTTCCATTGCAGTGAGAATTGAGCACTAGATCTGCATCACCTGTAGCCTGAATAGCTCTGCTTTTTACTGGAAGCAAAGCAGAAGCAGGAAAATTACTTCCCTGCTTTCTTCTCCAACAGTGCTTCAAGTGAGGGAATGGTAGGAAAATCCCAGAACTGAGGAATGGTTCATGCTCTGTGTTGGACACATAACCTGCAGCCATGCAGAGCATGAGACAGAAGGGGAGGTTTGAAGAATCAGTAACATGCTGGTGTTGCAGCTCTCACCTGCTTTGGGAAATGGATGTTAAGGAAGCTTCAAGTTTCTCATCTCCTTTTGTGGGTAACATCTCCTTGCTGTAGCTGTCCCTGAGTTTGGTCATGGGGCTCTGCCTCCTGCTCTGGGGACAGGTGATTGCGTCAGTGACACCGTGGCACTGCTGCTTATGCCAGCCCAGCATTGGGTCGTGATTCCTACAGACATTTTTGTGGAAATGGAAAGGAGGATAATTTAAGTGATTTATAAGCAGTTTAAAAATATGAAACTTTCTTGCTTTCAGTTACTCCCGAGTAAATCCTATACCAGCTTATCTGTGAAGGCCACAAGGTCTTGGAGCACACAAGAGACAGGGAAATTTGGCAGTGGGAGGCTGAAGATGGTTCAAGGAGATGGGCCTTGTGCCAGTGCTGCTTGCACGCTGTCACAGCTGGGGGGGACTGAAACTGGTCTGTCCTTAATTGCACGGGTCAAGACCCCACCCTCCCTTGGACAGAGTATATCTACACCCAGAGCATACCCCTACAGGCTTGAGAGATTACGGATTCCTCTCCCTGCCTCCATCCCATGTCCACTTGGCATCAGTGCACCAACCTTCCACCTCCTCAGGATGTCCCAGCGGTGATGTCCACAATGCTTTGAAGTCGAAAACTGCTATGAGTGCTACTTGCTGTTACCTTTCATCAGTGCCATCAATGTGTAGCTGAACATAACTCATTTTCCTGCAACAATTCCCTTGGTTAAACTGAAGAAAAGGAACAGTTTTGATGACAATGTTTTAAGAAGCTGCCATTTCAGAAGCTATAGCGATGCTTGTGATGTATCATTCCGACCAACAGCAAGAGCAGAAACTTGGCTTTCCTCTGAAGAGTGGAGCTCCAGTTTGGACCATCTCCCCTTATTTTTGTATTTTTTTTAACATCAGACATGACCTACTAGTAACAAAATCTGTTAAAATTTTTGCCATGGATTCGAGTTATCACAAGGTCGTGAATCATTACTTTGGGCCTAGCCCTTCCCCTTCTAAGTGTTTTTTAAAATCCAGATTTGTGTTTATTCTAATGTAGTTGTGCAATGCGAAGGTTTCGTAAAATTGCCATTTAATTTACAATAGAAGACTGCTTTAGCAGCTGTTTTATAGCAGTTTAACTACTCTGACCTAAATGACTGTTCTTAAGAGATTGAAAAGTAATTGAAAATGTAAAAAAGTCCAGTACCGTCCTTTATTTTTTTTTTTTTTAACATCTTTTAAATGGCTTATAAACAACTTGAATTCCTCTGCAGAATTCAGATTAGAGAGGAAATAATGTCAGTTTACTGGGAATTGTTCTCTGACCACCTGAGAAAAATTAGTTTTTCATCCTCTTGAACATCATCTGGAGTTATAATAAAACATGCTCTCAGCTGGATTCCTTCTGTGTGAAAACAGACAGAGCTACATCATTGCACACCTAAAGGAAGCACACAGAACTATAAAAGCAATCTAAAATCTGGATTTTTCCTTCTTCTCCGAGTAATTTTCTGTAAGATCAATGAATATTATTTGAATTTTGAAAGGAGGATACACCTCTTCCTTCTCCTCAATGTGAGCAGTCCAAATGAACAGAGCTAGACATATTTTGTACAGAGTGAAGTCACCTGTCAGGATCATGGTGTGAAAGCCCTTAAGCAATAGGAATATTGAAGGAACTGCAAAAATCCACAAAACTAAAAGGTAATTTGTAAAAATCCACACGTAAGTTAATAAAACTTCAGCTGAACGTTCATTCCAATCTGTAGCAGATGAATGAAATGTGGTGCTAGTGGTGTCGGAATCCTGTGGTGATAGACACGTGAAGAATGGATAAAAGATGGTTGGTAGTTAGCTAATGGTGCAGACAGGCCATCCTACTTGTCTGGGGAGCTGGTCCTCAAAACCCTCAGCCAGGCAAAAGCTTTTGTTGATCTGAGGGTAACTGTGCACTGAGGGAACGCTCCAGGCTGGGGCATATGGCAGTCAGATGACAATGGTGCAGCTCCCATGGTGTGCTCTGGACTGGTGGGATGGTTGGATGACAAAACTCTGCAACTTCACACAAGTGCGGTGTAATTTGAAGCTGTTCTGGAGGGAAACCGTAGGCAGCAAGTACAGTTTCTAAGCCTGATATAAATTCCATCCTGTTTAACTGCCACCAGTTCTCCTGCTGCAAATGAGCAAACCAAGTGAAAGAACAAAGCAATGGAGGGAACTGATCTGGCTTCATACCGCAACTGAACTGCTCTCCATTAGAAGAGCATTTGCCATAGCCCCACAAGCACAGAGCTCAGGTCTTTGCTGTCGTCTGTTGCCATGTTGCTGTGCCCTAAGTGGGCAGCTGGTCCATTTGCTCCCTTCCCTTTCTCGTACTAAGCAAAATAGTGGTTCAGTCACTGTCTTCTGGATTTTCTTCACCTCTTCTCTGTCTCTGTTTTTTCCCCTTTCATTTCCTTATCTGAAATTCACTGATACACGTTTCCTACATGATTTTTTTCTGAGGGACAAATGCAGAAATCTCAACTTTACCTCCCTCCAATGTTTTCCCAGTCCTCATGTAGTCCCTCTGTTCCTTGATTCCAAATCAAGATGCCCTTAAATAATCTGTCCCCTGTTTTTATTTATTTGGCTAATTACTCTTCACATCTCCTTCAGCCCTTCTGAATTACCACTCCACACATTGCTTGTCATAGTTCACACTCCTTTTGTTTGACTTTGCTTTATCTAAAGCTAGTTACTGAGTGTTGGCAGAATTGTTACAGCATCTCACAAACAGCTGTTTTTGCTGTGACAATAGGTTCGCTCCAGAGCGAACACACAGCCTGCATATTAAATACTTACAGTGTCGTGACACGCACAACCAAGTTTTTAAGTACTTAAAAAAAATTAAGGTGGAGATTCAAAATAGGAAATAATTAAAAATAAACAATCCAAAACTGAGGAGCAAGTATGCTTGAGATGGGACAGACAGTATCAGCTGTCAGGTAAATCTCAAATAATATCTCTTGCAGTAAAAGACTGTGAGAGAAAAACACCATGGGCCCCATGATGTCCTGTGCATAGGCAATGCAGTGTGTGGATGCCTGCACAGTTTCTGCTGGATTGTATCTGAGTAAAGGGATCACAGAGCAAATGCAGCTCTGCTTACCGAGCAAGAGAGGATGTTCCTATTTTACAAAATTGATTTATTTCTTCAAACAAACTTTTATCAGACAACTACGTCACGGTCACACTGAGAGGATATTTTAATGACTGCTTTGGTTTAAAGCTGTGGGGAGTACACTGCTGCTTTCATCCTTCTGTCTTCTCTCTGGATCTTTCCTCCACCGTTCCATTCCTTTTCCCCATTAATGTTCGGTGCACGCTCTAAGGTATGTCTGTCGGTGGGTATTACTTTCACCAGCCCTTCCTTGCAGTAGTAGGTCTATAAATGGCAGACAGCATAATTCCTAATTACACGTTGCCCCCAGATGCTCCAAGGGTGATACTGATGGATTGCTGTGTGGGTGGTGTTGAAGGGGCTGGGGGAGGGGAGCCGGGATGCTCCTCTAAGTGGTAGCAGAGATCTCTCTTCGGGCTGGGCTCGCCAGTCCTCCCTCGGTAAAGTGATTCCAAGAATCTCCGAGGTCATGGAACTGGGCATTGGAAAAGGGGACGCAGTCCAGGGAAGGCTTCAGAGTACAGCCCAAACAACTGGGGAAGCGGGAGGAACTGGGAGAGACAGAGGATTCACCCTTTACCTATCCGTGCAGGAGGTACCCAGCAGGAGGGCTGGCAGAGTACACGAGCTGCTCATCTTCCCGCCGGGATCGCGCTTTCGCAGCGCCGGGCGCGGAACTCAGCGCGCAGCCGGAGCGCCGCTGCCCCGCGGTTCAGCTCCTTCCCTCAGAGCTGTTTCGGACACGCACCCGCTGCGTGGGGCCGGAGCTCAGCGGCGTGGTGGAAGGCAGACTGGGCTTTGGAACTGAATCAGGCCGAGTCTGGCTGCCAAAAGGGCGCCGATGGAACTGGTTGAGCCAGTGAGTCCCAGCAGCTCCGCGGCTGTGCAGGAGCGGGCAGAGCCCCGACAGCCTCTGCCCACGGAAAGCATCGCCCTTCCCCGGCCCAGGGACTGGCGTTCCTGCACCGCCAGGCTGAAGAGGAAAAATGGGGTGGTGAGTGATCCCGGACCTTAAAAGTACGCTCACCAAACCCCAGAGAAATCCAGAGAACGGTGAGGAGGTGAAAGCTGGGATCTCCAGTCAAGTGTTGGTTTTGAACAGACCTTTACTCCGCAAGGTCTGATAATGGGGAAGGAGGAAGTGAGAGAATGCACGTGTGCTAAAGCACATCTGCAAGATCTGTTTCTTTCTTTAACTGTTCTGTGTCCTTTAAGGGGTTTATATTTAGCGTGCCGGGCGGGTCAGCCTGCCAGCTGGGCAGCTGCTAGGAAGAGATGGACGGAAAGGCAGTACTGGCTTTGGGGAGTGCAGCAACTGGACTGCACGGGTTTTTACAAGTCAGCCTTGGTGCCAGGCTGGGAATTTGCTCACTCACAATGTGCACTGAAACTGGGAAGTGCCTAGGAATGATGTGCTGAAGCGCATTTAAGAATGTAAGATATCAGCTGCTGCATCACATCGGTGGTCCGTCCAGCCCTGGGTCTGACAGTGCTGCCTACAGACAGCAGGTGAGGGTGAACCTGTCCTCTCTGCACTCCCCCAACGCCCTCAGGGGTTGCCTTTGGATGTTAGAGGCTCATCACTGCCTAAGCCTTCTAGTGTCTGCTTATAGACCTATTGCCAACTCACTCAATTTTATGAAGTTCTTCTAGGGTTACTTGCCTGAAAGAACTTTGTGACATACAAACGTAAGGACTTCACTGTACCCTCCCTGTTCACTGAAAATGTAGAGTAAAGCCAGTCCCACCATCAGTCCCACAGTATGGAGATCTTGTTGATACCTGTTTTCTACACTGAAAAGTGGCTTTTAAGCCTATCTTTTGCTTCATGGTCTGCCTCCAATTTTCTGTCTGTAAAGAGTCTTCTCATCATGTGGTGAGTTAGTTTCTCTGTAAGCTTTGGCATAGAACCTAATCAAAAGTTTTCTTAAGAATTGGACAGTTTTGTGTCTGCTGCACCCACTCTCTGTCTTTTCTGGTGCACTCTGAGGGCTGTGGTGGATTGGTGAGTCAGGGCTTCTCTCTGCAGAAGCCACACTGCCTTGTTCCCAAGAGACCATGTTTATCCTTGTCTACTGTGACTTTATTTTTTCAGACTCTACTGCCATTAGTAAGGATGGATGGCAAACTTCCTGGTCAGCAATTCCCAGGGCCCCTTCTGTAGTCCTTTTATTGGCTGTGAGTTGCAGTGGCAGGTTGCCAGCCCACTGACAGCCTGCACTGCCCTCCCCATGCCGTGCAGCCTGAGACTGAGGGGCGTGGATGAATGGTAGTCAGAGACAAAGTAGAACTCTACTCAGGAGTGGAAACCACCAACCAGAGAAATGTCAGTAACTAATTTATTTTAACTTCAAAACACATTTTGCTGAACTTCTGGAGGGAATACTTAGGCGCCAGTTATTTCTCCCCCTCTGCCCTCCAGAGGGATAAGGCATTTTACATGGCTCCTCATACAGTGGTCAGCAAAATACAGAGATGTATAGAGATTAGGTGGAATACAATTTCTGTCGTGGGTCTCATACCTGAATTCCCTACAGTGTGATGAAAATACTTGTATTGGCAGTATATAGGAGTGAAGGGGGAAGGGACAGACTGTACTCTCAAGTCATCTAGAACAGGATTTAGAAGAAGGCATGAGCACAAAACCAAATAACATAGCTAAATACAAACACTTTGGGCTACAGAAACACCACAGTGAAAAGTTTTTGGCTCAAGTATTAAAGCAGGTGTCTTATATAACACCTAATGAGGGAGAAATGCTGCTATGGAGCCTCTGAGAAGATACAGCTTGTGAAAGGCAGCGATGCAGTTTTGCAGGTAATGCTCTTTACTGATCGTCACCAAAACAGGAAGACATGAAAATACAAAAGCAAAAAAGAAATAGCAAGCAGTAAATAAAAACACAGAAGGCAGAAGTAAAATGTCAATTTTTTGTCATCCTCGATGTGACTGCCAAGGAGCTTTGTTCTGGAAAGAGAAAGTGCCACAGCAGGATGGGAATGCTTGCATTGGATGGGTTGTCATATCTGTCATCATTATAAACATGGACAGATGATGATGATCTCTCCATTCTGTTTCTAGTTTTTCTTAGTCTCCAGAGATGCTCATCCAGCTGTTTTCACCAGAAAATTTATTCAGCTAATTTGTCCACTTTCCTTTCTTGTTTTCTTACAGTGCTTTTTTCCTCCATCTAGCTGGTAACATCTTCTCTGTGCTCACTGCTGCTTTAAGCCCTTCCTGTTCCTGGAAACACTGACTACTTTCCAGTGCCTGGAGCTGTGTTAGTCTTCCTCCTCCACTGATTTTTCTACACAATGTGGCATCCCACACTGCTTGAGGAGGAGGTGAGGTGGGAGAAGAGAAACAGGCAGTGGCTGGGGCTTTTAAAGTGGGTCACTTCTCATAGATACAGGTTCCTTCCTCTCCTCTTACACACTCATCCCTCAGGTACTGACCCCACGTTTATTTTCTAGCCTGCAGCAGCGGTGTGTCTAAACTCAGGCAGCTGACAGCACAGCTTGAGAGTTCAACTACTACTGTAAGATTTTGAAGACAAGCAGGTTTCACAAAGCTGCAGCTTAAGGAAAAGTATTTCTAGAAGCCAGTTTCTCTCCAGAGTTTTCAGAGATGTGTAGGATCACTGATACTTTCCAGTCTTGGTCTTTTGTAAGTGACTTGAAGCAAGGTACTCTAGGTATGTTACTTCTTTTTTTCCCCCCAAATGATAACTAGGATATAACAATCCTTCCTAGTTATGTAGCTCTCCTCACCCTGAGCTTGTTACAGCCTGTGTCTGAGGAGGACCACTTCAAATGAGATTTATGTGCATTTGGTATAATTTGAAACAGACTGAAACTTAATGTCAGGGCATTTCATGACACGCAGAGCCTGAAAATTATGATGGAGGTCATCTGGGGACCTGCACTGGCAGTGTACAGCCCTTCTCACTGGAGTTGTTCCTACCTGCTTACCACATCCTGCAAAACAAACACAACCCCTGCAATCGCAGTGCAGAGAAAATGCCATGGTGATGGATGGTGTCCAGGTGTGACCTTTCGCCTGTCACAGTAGCCAAAAATCTTTGTGGGAACCATACATGACGGAAAATTTCAGGATAATAAAATAAAAATAAAAAAGATCAGTCAGATGTAGAATATTGCTGTTAAAAAAAAGTATCAACTGTTTTCGAAATACTCAACAATTGGCTGAAGTGGTTCAGTCCAAAGGGCAACTACTCCTGGCAGGGGCAGAGCATTTCATCACTGAGCCGCTACAGTGGATGCAAGAAACTGAGCACACAGTCCATTACAAATGCATGGTGAAAACTTGACATTTCAGCAATGTGCTTGTTTTTCCAGTAAAATGAGACTAATATGCTCCTTTTCTGTGCTTGATGCAGTGTCATTCACATCTGAGCAAAATAAATGGGGAAGAAGACAATTTTGGTATCTATTTTAGGCATTGCTAATTTTAGTGCCATTAAGGAGAGGGATTTTTCCCCCCCTCTTTTATCCTTTTTTTCTGAAAAGAAAATATATCAAAGCACATGAATCTTAGAATAAAAATAATTTAGAAGGGCAAACATCTTTGCTGGTTCTTTGATACTGGCACCTTGGTAGGTGCAGTACATCCCTTATGTTGTCTGGGATGAAAACCGGCCATCAAACTCTGACACAGAGGAGTTATGAAATCTTTCTAGCTTCTCTGAATCCCCAAAGCAAACCAGTGTTTGTGTAGCTGAAATAGGAAATCACCATGAATGAAACCTTTTTAATTCGGTGCCGTCAATACAAAAGATTACATCTCTAGTCTGTGTGCAAGAGGTTTTGAATCCCAATTTTTGAATCAGTCACCTGTCTCCCTTTTGCAGCTCCTTCTTCTACCATTGTGGTGGTTCATAAAAAAACAGATCCGCGTATAGAAGAAAAACGGTGGAGAAAGGCTTGTGCTTGGCCTAGCTTCTTTGAAATGCATGCAGACATATTTATTTCCCCTATGATACAGCTCCTATTATGTGCTTTGCATCTTTATATGTGTGAAGCGTCATGTCTGCCTGGCAGGACCCTGAGATTCAAGATGGAAGAGAGACAGGCTTTGTTTTCTCTCTCATGGAGGTTTTTCTTTTGGTCTTTCTTTACCATTATGTTGGATTGTTGAGAGAGTTAGTAAAAAGCCCAATCATGTTTTCCCAGTTTCTGTATGTTTTCTGTGCACAAAGAGCAAAATGCATGTTTTCCCCCTGCACAGGGAAATGCTAGGAAAAGAAAATGTGCAAAACCTCAGTGCGAGAAGCAGCATCTCCTCCGCTGCAGAGCCTTCCACAGACAGGCAGGCTGCACGCTCACACTGGAAACTGCAAAACAAAGGAGAGAAACTCACAGGCACCCGTTCTGGAGTGCCTAAGGACTATTTCTGTTCCTGTCAACCTGCTCCCAGCTGGGACAATAACAAAAGCAGGCTGCTGCAGGAGGCCCCATACATGCCACCCTGTTTATGCAGATGGGGTATTTGCCATAGCAGTTTCAGGTCCTTTCATTTTTCTGACTGGTTCATCCGTATTCTAGAGTACAGGAAAGTAAGAATACTGTAGAAGTAAATCCTCACCTGTGGTAGATTACTGGTTAAACTGGTTAAGCACTGGTCTGATTTTGTGAGTTGTTCCACATGAGCAAGTGGAGGGGCTGCAGCCAGCAGGGAGCGAGGTTTGACTGCATCTGGTGGGGGTGTCTTTCCTGCAGGGTGACAAGTTTGAGCCCTGAGTTTTTAAAGAATTAGTTTCCTTCTCCCTATTCCTTTGTGGGCTTCAGGAGCTGCATGGTGGCTGTTTTCTGAGAGGAGGTGAGTCTAAAACACACCAAAGTGAATGAAGCCACATTAGCATTAGGGTTTGTTTGTATGGTCAGAGGCTTAACCATGCTGTCAGTCCTGATGAGTTCATGAAGAAGTTGTGGCAATTTGTGGGGAGGCCTCCAGGCTTTTGCATGAGCTGTGGACTGACTGTGGTTGGAGCTGCACGGTTTCTTCCCCCCGTATAAGTGACCTCCTTGGAAAATAAACCCCAGACTTATGTCAGAGGAGTATTCTGCACGCATTGAATCGTGGCAGCCCTGTGGTGTGTGTAGCTGTGTGTGCCCATGGAATAGCAGGGCTCATTCCAACATCCTCCCTCAAGAATCCTGTTGCAGGAGGACAGTTATAAATAACTCTTTGGTCACTGTAACTGCTCTGCCAGTACAGGCTGCCAGAGAAATACATTGACTCAGCACATGCCTGAACAAGGTCCTCTACCAGGCAGCACGTCCCACCCTACAAACGTCCCTGCAAAGTCGTGTGGGTGCCTGGTGGGGCAGCCAGCCCCATCTGGCTGCTCCTGCAAGCTGCCAGGAGCCAGTGCTGAATCAAATTAATGTTTGTAAAACATACTGAAGACAAAAAACCACGGCTTAGGCGCTAGTTAATATTATTTCAGCGCCCCCAGTAACAATTCTGTTGTTGCAAGAACCGCAGGTGCCTTTCCCAGCAATGGTAACTCTGGGTGTTCCCAGTGGAGAAATGGATGTTCTTCTGCCGCTCTGGGAGAGCTGCACTGGTCTTTACTGAGCCAAGTAAGATAGCCTGGTGTGTGTTCACTGACAAGAGGAACACAAAATTGTCCCTTGTGCTGGCGCTCTTAACATCTACTGCTGCCGTGGCTTTTGTGCCTCTCCTGGCTGCCACAGACTTACCAAAGGGAACTTCCTGGCCCTGTACCAGGCAGGAGGCTACAGCTGTTGTTCCTTAAATGATATGAATTCTTTTTTGTAATTACGTGGGAGACTCTTATTTTAAAAATTGCTTTCAAAATAGTAATTAGGAAACTGTCATTATTTGTTTTTTCAAAGCAGGTTCTACATGGAGTAAAGGACCTAGAGATGTGATTTACTTTTTATCACTTGGAGTACCAAAATGGCTGTAAAGGAATCCAAATGTAACTTTCCTGGGAAAATAATTCCTCTGTTGTACAGGTGCTTTTTTTTTTTATACATTTCAGGGCCTGTTTTACCCGTGCAATATGAAATTATTCAGAAGAAACCCCTGACTTTTTGTTTGTGCAAGTATGGATTCTACATTTTTTATTCTGCTAACCCTGTCTCTGAGACTGCTTTTTTATTAATGTCTACAAGTAATTGCAAACTCTAACTTTCCAAGAACCTATTTGAATGTACACAGCGCGCTCCCTTGACTGCGTGTCTCCATTTGCACCAGTACAATTACTTGGAGGTACACAGGTCTGCTAGTGTGTTATCCTTACATTGCTGTATCTCTTTTTGAAGTGGTGAGGCATGATACCTTTATGTGAGTTAAATTGCATGCACAGTAGATGTTTTACCAGTATAGCTACTTTGGTAAAATCAAATTATACCCAATCTAATTATAATGAAAATACCCACGGTGTTGACCAGGACTCACCTGTTAATTCTTTATTACAGTATGTAATTCTGCTGCAACAGAATTTAAATACCATATTTTCTCTTGTGGGTTCTTTTCATTTTTTTTCCATAATGTCACAGATTTATTATTTCTGAATGCAATTACAACATCAGTTACAATGGGAACATTTTTATCTTCGCCCTGTGTCCCATAGAGACAAACCTTGAGAAGTTGAACAGTAAGCTTTCAAAAACGAGCTTATCTGTGAGGTTAAACAAGGTGTGGCAACCCTGACCTGGGGCTCCCGCATCAAGAAAATGCAATTTTTCTAGCCCCTTGTAGTTGTTCTCATTCTGTAATGTGAAAATAGTTTTATAGATGTGTATTTACATATTTTTAGCACTGTCATATGCTGTGTTTTCAATGGAGATGTTATATTTAGAAGTTTCTCAAAATGTGGAGCATGTGTTAAGTTTTTTTTTTGCGTAATCCATCAAGACTAATTTGATTTGAGACCAGTGCCTTTTTTTCCCCCCATCTGTTTGGAAAAGTGCAGTTGTAGAGACATCAGTCATGTAACACTTTCTGTAAAACAGCTTTACTGACAGTTGGGAGTTGTCAGTAACCATGTGGATTTCAAGCTCTCAGTCTGGCTATGATGAGAAAAACCCTCTGACACATAATTTCCACAGAGCCACAGAATTTGAGGCTAGAAAGACCCAGAGTGCTCATCTTGCTGACCTCCCACCAAGTCAACCCAGAGTTAAGCCATGTTTCAAGCCTAATAGCTGCAGAAAACACCAGCTTTTGGGACAAACATACACTCGATAGCATTTACTCACTGATCACCACAGATTCAATAGATAACTACCATTATTTATTTTGTATATATGTTGTGTACATAACTGTGGTCTGTTTCAGCTGATCCAATTTCAACTTCCAGCCTTTGGGAAAGCTTTAAGAGATGCTGAGTCTGTGTTCCTTGTCTAAATATGTGGAGACCAAACTCTGTGTTGAGTGAGGGTACAACAAGCAGGTGCCCCAGGAGAGCAAATTCCTGGAAGTAGGAAAAGAGTTCTGCAGAGGTAAAGCAGTGTCGCTGCTGCCCATGCCCACAAGCCACTGAGTTTGCTACCCAGGGCTGGGGCAGAGGCAGGAGCAGGGGCTAGCAGGGCTTGGCACAGGCTTGGTGGGCTTGCAGAGCTCTGCCTTTGTGTAGGAGATGGAGGAAAACAATCAAAGTGCCCATAAAAACTCTTTTCTTTTCGACTAAGGAGCAGCAAATCTCAGTTTTGGCCGTTGCCCCTGTGTTGTTGAAAAATGTGGGATTGTCTCTTCAGACCAGTGCAGCAATCTCCCTGTGTTCACCTTTGGGAAGATACCATTCTGAAGTGTTTTCATCTCTCAGTGTAAGATGTTTTGTAGCCTCTAGGACTCTCTCCTGTTCATTTGTGGCCTGAGCAGAGCAGCCCATGCAGGCCGCTGTCACAGGTGACATAACTTAATGCATCATTCTTGGTCTCTATCCATGTCTTTTCCCAAACCTCTGCTCTTCTGCAGTGAGCCTTTCATCCTTCTATGTGTCTGAGCTTGCTCTCAGCTGCATTGGAAAGCTTATGGTTTCAGTGTGCCCATGCAAATGCTCAAGTTGATTCTTATTTATAATAATATTTTTCTATCACTTCACATCCCTAGCATTTTATTTAGTTACTTCTAGAATCAGGGAGTTCATCTAGGTCGACATCTTCCTTGAAATGGGGCTGTGACCAATAGTGGATGAGGTCAGCCACACCACAGCTAAATCTTCAAACACCTTCAGGAGCAGAAGTTCCACAGCCTCTCTGGGCAGCCTGCTTCAGGTCTGCACGTGTCCTGTCCAGACCTCAGCACGTGTCCACTCCTGCAGCCTTTAGCACTAAGAGGACAAGTTTGACTCTTCTGTGTAGCCACCCTGTTCCCGCAGCCCTCATCCTCCTCTTGGTCTGATTAAACAGGCTCAGCTCCTCAGCCCTCTCATGTTGCTCCAGGCCTCTGATGATCTCAGCAGTGCTTTATTGGACCCTTTCCAAATTGACACATTTGGCCTTATGCCCTCTGTAATCCCCAACTCCTTTTAACCAGGATGGCTCTGCAGCGAGGTGCTTCCCAGCCTGGAACGGATCACGTCTCCTTGTTGGGCATCATGAGGTGTCTGTTGGCTGAATCCCAAGTATCTAAAGGAGCCTCTGCATGGAAGCATTGCTGCTTGTCAGTGCAGACGGCTTAAGTCATCAACAAATCTGACTGTGTCACCATCAAGATATCTCGTGAAGATACTGAGCAGTGTGGATTTTGGTACTGACCCCTTGGGTGCACCTCTGGCTGCTGGGGACCTGTCAGGCATGACCAGACAGTTTTCAGTCCCTCTTTCCACCTGTTTTTTTAGCCTACACCCTCTAAGCTTCCAAATTATATTATGTGGAATGGTGTCAAAACCTTACAGGGCACATCACAGCCAGCACTTTCATTTTCACACATTCAGTAATTTCATCTGAGAAAGCAGGCTGGTCAGTCAAATTCAGTTTGCCTTCAGTAAGTCTATACTACTTGTTCCCAAATAAATTTTTGTCCTTAATGGCCTTAGAAGTGAACCCCAAGAGGGACATACCCCCTGATCTTCTAGTGACTGAGATGATAGTGATCAGCAGATGGTTCCCCAGTTTCCTTTCTTGCCTTTCTAAAGACAGATGAGGTGTTAGGCTTTTTCCAGACACCGGGGGCTTCCCCGGTCTAGACAGCTGTCACAGACAGCAGTGTTACAACCCCGCTGGCCAGTTCTTTCAGGAAGTGGGTGCTGTGTCTCATGTCCATCTCTTGTATGTTCCCTTTTTGCATGTGGTTTTATCAAGAAGATGCTTCTTTAGCCAATTAAATATTCTGCTGAAATTCCTTCTTCCTGCACAACAGGATAATTTTTTGCTAAGCTACTCAGTAAGTTGTCTTTAAAAATCACTCAGAACTTCTGGGCACATTTCCATTCCATGGCTGCATGTCAGGGGATTTTATTTAGCAACTCTGTGGGTAAACTGAAGTTTCTTCTGAAATCCAGAGTAATTTACCTTCCCAGCCTGGTTCTGGATCCTGAATTTAATAATGGTGACAGAAGATAAATCCAGGCTGATACTGTGACCATGTTCACCACTGGAAGTCCAGTGTAATCCCTAGCTGTCCTCTCCAGCATTCACATGATGGAATTATCGCTTGTGCCATATAAGGAGCTCCTGGATTGCCTGGTCATTGCTCTGTTACCCTTCTAGCAGATGCCTGGTTTGAAATGCTCTGTAAGAATCAGACTGGAAGGACACTTTGCCAGTTTTCTGTAGGAAGCCCTGTTCACAGGCTCCTCCTGGTTGGACATGCTGTGAGAGGCTGCCCTGTTCCCCATCAGTCTGTCCCCTCTGCTTCTCAGCCAGAGGTTCCTTCCAGTCTCATCTTTCCTGCTGGAGCTTGGTACAGTCAGGGAACTCCTTAACACAGAGCACAACTCATATTGTTCATATTTGATTCACTGTGATTCACATCTTCTTGATTAATTTTGAATCTCTTGATTCATATCATTCTTGTTTCCTAATCAAATGTCACTGATCTCTAACCTTACAGTCAAATGCAGTCAAAGATAAGAAATCTAATTCCTTTTCTTATTATCTGGGCTTGGTATAGAACTGTAATAATAATAATTACATGTATTTCTTTATCCTCAAGCTCTTTGAACCTGACCTGCACAGAATTTAGTGTTCTCCAAGTGAAGCCATCTGCACATGATGCCATCAGAAGATGCAGTTCTGTTTGCCACAGAGAGCTGCATTTGCACCCTAGAATGCTACAGCTGTGAAGGTGGAAGGTATTACAGGGGCATTTGAGCAAATCTTTGTGCTAATGAAAGTACTGCACCAACATTAACATCAGGCTGAACAAGCAGAAATTTTTCTTTATTAATACTTCAAAGCCCGAAACAATCATGAAAAGAATAGGCTCTTTTGAATGAAAGTCACACATTAACTTTGTTTTGTATTTTCTCCCACACCAGTTGATGGTTGGTTTGTGTTTTTATTCTCTTTTCCCATTTATTAATTTAACCAGGTTTCTGTGTAAAAGAACTGAAGTAAAGTTGGTGGGGGTTTGTTTGTTTGTTTGTTTTGTGTTTTTTTTGTTGGTGTGGTTTTGTTTTGGTTTTGTTTTTCTGGGTTGTTTTTTTTTTTTTTTTGGTTTTTTTTTTTTTTTTTTTTTTTTTTTTTTTTGTAAGCAGAAAGCTTGATGCAGATCTTGGGCTGTTCCTGTAGCCAGAAGGTGCAGCAGCCTGGCTGCACGGTGACTCATGGCCCTGTGCCACATCGCAAATAATGCTCTTATTAATCTCTCCAGGCTTTGTTCTGGCCCCCCTCCTAGCAGTGTCTGATTTCATGGTGTGGCGTAGCCAAAGGTCAGATAAACTGTATGATGGCCAGAGTTGCTACTGCAGAAGGAAGTCGGAAATGCCTCTCCCAGCAGTTTCAGAAATGAGAGTGCAGAGAAAAATAATTTCTTTTAGTACTAACCTGCCTGATGCGTCATCTTGTGTTGCTGTTTCAGTAGAGGAAAGCTGTGGTATAGCAGGGAAGCAGCCAAGCTCAGCTGTGTTGCAAATGCTTCTGAATCTGCCTGGCTCAGTACATTTTTCAGCAGATATGTTCTTTCTTTAGGTGTTTGATTATTTGCAGCAAATGACAGTCCCAAGCTAGAAGAGATACTGAGCTTTGTCCCTAACTGAGCTGGTGTCATTGACTGATTCATTAATTACCCACTTTTCCCCAGATTAGATTCAACACACTGTTCACAAAGAGATAACCAGTCAGAAATTAGTCAAGCTGAAGTTTGATGTGCTTGGCTACAGGGCCAATTTTTTTGTTACCGGTTTCAGATGAGTGATTACTCTTGTGAAACTAGCAAGTGCTTCTTGCAAGTTGTTTCTTTTCCTCCATGGCTACCCAAAGTGTTTTTATTCAAATGAAATGGAGCCCATACGCACTGGGCTGGGTGCTTTGTGAGCAGCTAGCACAGCCAGATCAAACATGTATGCTTGCTGTAAACTGGTGCGTGGTTTTCCTTGCTCTCCTTTGAACCAAGCTGTCTGTGGTTTCTGGTGACTGCTGTCTCCGTGCTATGGGCGCTGGCTAATGCTGATGCATAGAGGACTGATCTGGAAAAAGAGGGGGGAGAACAAGACAGCATCACTTCCTGCACACACAGTCCTGGCCATTTCTGTCGAAGGTTGAGACCTTGCCAAAGCTGTTTCCAAGAGAAGCTTCCTGGGTCACATTTGAATGGTTTTGGGGGCAACAGAACCTGCTGTTGGCTAGACAAATGCAGGAGAGCAATAAGGTCGTTCTTCTAGAACCCCATAATTTCATGGACAGGCACTGTAATACCACCCTCATACTATGACTTTGAAAATCACATTAGTGCAAGTCCACGGTGTGTGGGGCTGTTTTTCTGTCACTTGGAGACACGCCGGCCCTGCTCGCCATGGCTGCGCTTGGGCTGTCCCTTGCAGCACGGCTTCCACCACCCGTGAGGGCACAGGGCTCTGTTGGCCAGAGCCAGCAGTCTGGAGCAAATGCCAGCAATTGCATAAAGCACAGAAAAGGGGAGAGACTGATCTGAGTGGTCTGTGTCAAACCTGGCCTCCAAGACCATCAGGGCCAGGTGGGGCACTGCACTGAGCAGATCTGGGGCTTGTCAATCTGTCGGCTGCTTCCAAGGGGAACAGCCTCACCTCATCACCCTGTTTCCCAGCAGCTGCCCTGGGCCGAGCCCTGTGGACCCCTCAGCCCAGAGCTCACCCTGTTTCTGCACCTCAGCTCACCTGCTCTACCGTGGGCTGTGGCACGGACTGAGGAGGTGACAGCCACAGGCAGCCCTCCTGCCTCAACCTGCAGTGTCCCCTTTGTCAGTGCCAGCCCCTGCCTGGTCTCAGATTGACCTGATGGCTGGCTGGTGGCAAATCGTGCGGGAGCCCTGCCCTCTTTGGCTCGCTTAGCCAGGGGGGTTTGTTTTGCGGAGCGTGGTTACTACTGCTCTGCTTTTGTCCTTTGTCGTCAGTCCTGCCTTATTTTTATGTGCATTAACTGTTCATAATAATGTGAAGCGTTGAGCTTTGGCAAGCAGCTGAGCTCTGCACAGATCCGAGGACAGCACGGCCGATGGCACAAGGCTGCTCGCTGCCCCGGCGGGCGGCCGGACACACGGAGCGCTCGGACCGACCAGGGACGGCGGGGAGGGCAGCCCGGCACATGGCGGCACAGGGCTCGGCACTGGCCCGGCTCCTCTGCAGCCTGGGCTTCTCCCGGCACTGCCCCTTGTGCTCCTCCGCTCTCTGCCGGGCTCCTCGTCATCCCTCAGGAAGGCGGCGGGAGGAGGAAGGAGCAGAGGGGTGGATGAGAGCTGGCTTTACTCACAGATGCTGCTGCTGCTGCAGAGGGAGGCACCACCACGGGAATGTAGACGGGCAGGCAGAGGTGATTAATAGTGATACATATTATTTTAATTGAGTCATGTTTGGCCTCTTGCTTTGCCGGTGCTCAATTTTTTTGCTATTGTTGTGGTGTGAATTTGGAATTAATTTAAAGTCTAGGAATCCCTCAGCTGGCAAATGCAGGGAAGACTAAAAATTAAAATGCTATGTAAATCTCACAAGATTAGGGAATAAACTGCAGCAGACAGTGGAATGGCTGAAGCTTCAAGAAGCTGGAGAAGCCTCTCTCCACATTATTCCTGATAATACAAAATCAATTTACATTCAATGCATTTTTTCCAAATAACCATCCACCATATTCTAGTGATATTACTGATGAATGTAGAAATTGGATCCTAATACATTCCGGGAAAATATTCTGCAGAGGTTTTATTAGTTCTAAGAATGCTTGGTGGCATCACAGTATTTTGTCATTAAAATTGCCAGGTTTTGTGATACAAAAATTGTGGAACTGTAATGAGAATGCTGCGGCGCTGGCAGCAGTAGCATTTTGTTTTGAAATCCCAGGTGTTTTCCGAGGGTTTTTGGAGCACCGTGTATGAGACGCTGCCACCCCCTGCTCTCAGCTGTGCCACAGCCACGGCAGCAGCGAGGCAGGGTGGGGACGGGGCAGGGGACGAGGGGGTGTCAGCCAGACTCACGGACAGCCCTGAGCTCTCATACACTGGCTCGGAGCTGCCTTGTCTTCCCCTGAAGAGAAGGCAACAAGATTACATGAGGTTCTCCCAGCTGGGGTGCGGCGGAGGCTCAGGGCCGCAGGCTCTCAGCGTGGAGGAGCCGCTCACCTCGTCCTTTGGGGGGCTGCAGGGGCAGCAGGCGCTTGCTGAGGCTGCTTCTCCCAGGAATCCCAGCAAATCCCATCCACAGGAAGGCACCCAGCATGTGGAGGAGGGCGGGAAATCCCAAAGAGCCTGACGAAGAGGTGAGACCTCCAACCCTGCAGCACACCATTCCTCTGGCCGCCTGGACGGCTGCTGGGATTGCTGGCAGTGCGGCACAGAGGCTGGGGAATCGCTGCCCAGCCCTCTGCGTGTGGGGCACCCGCTTCGATCCGCCTCGGGTTAGGAGGAGGTGGAAGTCCCCTGCCTTGGCTGTTGCTTGGAGCTCCATCTGCAGCACTGATGAGGAAAGTATCATTCCTCCTGCGCGGAAGCCATTAATTCCCAGCTGCGGGAGAGGGATCCGGCATGGGGCAGAGTCCGACCCTTTGCCTGGAAGAAGGTGCTGCGGAGAGCGGGCCTGGGGCTCCCGGCAGGTCTGTGTCACCACTCGCTATTTCTGACCTGCCCAAAAGTGCTGCTTATCTCTGCAGATTAAGGGCAGCCCGAGCGCGGGGCTCCCCTGCAGCCCCTCCCCTCCCCTGGCTCAGCTTCCTCACCTCGGGAATCCGGATAATGATATCTGCCCGTGGGAGCTTCAGGACTTACAGCCGGTGGCTAAAATTGTCAAACCTAGCGAGAGAAAAGGGTCGTGCCTTGTTATGTTTCCCATCAAGATTTTTATTTTTTTCACCCCGGCTACCTTTTATCGGTGAAAAAAAACCTACATGACTTGAAAATGAGATGCCTGGAAAAGAAATGAATCCCATGGAATCTAAATAAGACTCTGATTGTGTGAGGCTTCCTACTATCATTAGCTATTCTGTTGTGCATACAGACAGCAACGCAGCTCTGGCCCAGAGGAAGGTAAAGATCCCCAAAATGAGGGCTGTTGGAGGCAAACTGGAAAGATAAGATACAACAGCAGCATTAATACTTTTTTTTGACATCTTTTTCAGACATGGTTGCAACTCCCATTTATTCTGCTGATTAATTTGATCAAACATTGTGAACAAATAATTTGTATTAAAAATTGTGTGAGTTCCACCCTTCCTGTAGTTGGCTTCAGGCAGGTATTTATTGGATAACATAGTCTCAGACTAGTGAATGTTGACATTTAATTAATATGGAAGCTTAGCATCGTGAATATGAAGAACAGAAAAAAAAGGCCCAAGAAAATCCTGTGATAATGAAAGGAGATGACAACCAGGTTCTGGTAGTCAGACATTTCTGTTGACATTGAAGGGTCAAATGTAGATATCTGGTGGAGGGCTGCAAATAACACTGCGGGTCAGGGTTTGCATGTACAAATAGTTCCACACGATGCCTGACTTATACTTGAGCTGCTTGCACTTGGACTGGCAGTGCTAGGGTGGATATTTTTGTCATGACTATACTAGGAAGATGCTACCAAAATAGGGAGAGTGGTGCGACGAACCAGTGCAGTCCTACAGCTACGAATGCCCACCATGCAACCATGGGATTGCTTTCCACAGAATTTAGAGGTTAAAACCCCCCCAAAATTAGGCTAGTAAAATTGAATCTATGTTAGGGGATTAGGTACTGTGACCAAAAAAAAGGAAAAAAAAAGCAAAACTAGGCTAGTAAAACTGCATTTAGGTTAGGGGATTAGCCACCATGACCTACATGCCTATGCCAGCAGAACTCTGGAGTATCTCAAAAGTACTTGTGTCCTGTCTAACTTGTGACGGGTAACATCCGTGCCCACGAAAAGCAAACAGACTGCAAAGAACTTGATTGCAATAAAAAAGAGAGTGTTTTATCATAGAAATGTACAGGAAGTGTTTCTCTTGTCATGCATAAATCAGGAGCGTGGGGTTGCCTGAATTTTCCATTCCATTAACTCCGCACTTTTTGAGTTGACATGAAAATAGCTGGAGAAAGGAAATATTCTCTGCTGTACACTGAGGATATCACAAGGCATGTTAAATTGCCCTGTTACTTTGCTGGGCATTAGCCTGCTACTAACTTCTGTTTATTACGTGGTTTACCTTACAAAGTAATTGTGTTCAGAATCCCGTTTATTGCATGTGCAGGAAGGGCGTTATTTTTTCCTTACATTATTGAGATTTATCCCCTATACTTTGATCTACTTCATGCTGAAATTTGACCAAAAAAAAATAAAATTAAAAAGAGGTGAGAGAGAGTAGTTTTCTCTTGTTTCATGTTTAGATTCAGCAGAGAGGTTTCTACTTAGTGGAAACAGATATTCCATTAAAAATCCACTGCTGCTGTATAATTTAAATGCTTTTTCAACACCACAAACTACCTCAAGCCAAACAGCTGGTGTTGACTAAGAACGGTATTTCAGCCTGTTACATGCTGTGATTATTATTTCCCAAACAAGAGTTTATACTTCATTTTCAGTGAAGGTTAAATTAATTAGGATGGCAACGTGATACGGGAATAAGGAGGGGAGTGAAGTTAACAGTTTTCACCTACTCTGAGATTTATTTAATTAACTATTTTCATTTGGAAGTGGTGGTCTGGGACAATATTTTAGCAGTAATACTTCTTTTTGGGCAAATGATACACTTCAGAGGTTGTGCATGAAAACACAAGCTCATCAGAAAGCTGATCAGTACTTCCATTTTGACTATGCATGACATACTAAAAGGAAAAACATCCTCCTGAACAGATTTAAAAATGTACCTTTTCATAGCATGTATTGAAAATGAGTCATATCCTCCCAGTAAGGAGGAAGAATTGTAATATATGAAGAAATTGTATTCTGCTCTTTTGTTATATTTGAAGAAATTCCTTTTTCATGTTGCTGGAAAATTGTCACACTAGAGAAAGCTACTAATTCTTCTTCTCTCCATTAAAATGTAGTGAGCATTCTCCTAAACCATCAATATTATTGCAATTCTTCTCTCTCCATAAATCAGGGTCTATTTCTCTCTCATCAGTAATAAAGTTTCGTGTTTAAAATTCTGTTTCTCATTTATAATGAACTGTTGATAGAAAAAAAAATCTTCTCTATCCTTACAGTTGTCTTAAGATTTCATAAGTCATTTTAAAAAGAAATAAAAATGAAAAACATCTGCTTTAGAGACAAACCCCTAAGAATATGATTCTACAAAACGCTGGTTGCCCTCAGATGCCCTTAATGACCACTTATTGGCAGTAACATAACTTACGGTTTTAATTGATGTTTTAGCCAGGCTTTTGACTTCAGAGTAGTATTTGTAAAGATTCTAATTATCATGATATAGTAGAAATTAGAAGGCAATTTGTAAATGTTTAGATAAACGTGATTAGTACAAGTAAAACTGGAGCAGCCTGAACATGTATATAGCTTTACTTAGGGGACCAGTCTGTGCTTAAAGAAATACTGACAAATAACTGCAGATTCAGATCTTAAGAGGTAAAACACCATCAGTCTGACCAGATTTTCATTTCCAGAGAAATCTGGTGTGTAGTACAACTTGTGTTCCACCAATCCCACAAATACAATTTGTATTCCATCAATTATATAAACAAAATTTATCTCTTCTCCTGTTTTAATTTCAACCACAAATGCATATTGAGATATCCGAATATATTTGTTATTTTAAAATATATAAGCAAATAAATCTTTTTCAAAAGCATGTAGACATCTGAAGTATTTTGACTGAACCTTGAGGAATGTTTCTTGCCATGAAACACAGCCCTGCAAATCTGTATTTCCACTATGTGCCGTAGTAAATTCCAGATTCCATTTCTGTGAAGATTTTCTCACTTTTGGTTAAAAATGACTGTATCTGTGGCAGTCTTACCAAAACTGGACAGTATTTTGACCCTCTGAAGCACATCTGAAAACACTAGATACAAAAGGAATGTAAACAAAATGAAAACAAATTAATTATACAGCAGAACTGTTTTGTAGCAGCATTCTAAGGCATTCTCAGCCTTCTGCCTTAACACTCACCATTTAAGAAAAGACAAATTTAGAGGTTGCATTTGCTGTTCCAAACAAGTGAGAAAAACTTTAACTGTGCATTACTTACAGTTGTACAATTCCTTAAAATGTGTAGTCATTTAACATTTCCTGATCATAGCATTTTTACTCATCTCTTGAACTGTGCCCTTTGCATGCGAAAGCCAGACATCAGAGTTTAAATAGGCTTCCCCCTACAATTCATCTAAAAATCGCTTTCCTTTCATAATTTTGGTAAAACCTGAGGCACCTTTATTTCATGGAGGCAGAGAGGACAGAAGCAGTTTGTTTCTGTGCAGCACGGAGTACCTGTTTTGAGTTAGCTCTTGCTTGTCTGACTCCCCTGAATGATTCTATTGATTTCAAAGGGTCCACTTGCATGAGAAAAGTGAGCAGCAGAGACTGGATGCTCCTTTTATTGTTTCATCCAACACAGATTCATTTTATAGGATCAGTTATTCTGTGTGATGAATGGGAATTGCAACTAAAAAATTGAGCCTAGAAATCTAATGTTAGCAGTGAGCGTATGATTGTGAAATATGATCCAGAACACATTTACTAACAGACAAAACTCAAGACTCATTTCTCACACAGGCAGGACTGTTAAAGTCAGTAATACTTTGTTTTTCCATTACAGCCAACAGGATTTCTGCTGCACAAAGGCTAAGCAAAGCAAAGATAGAAAGATCTGGTGCTTGGAGCAGTAATGCTTTCTTTTACTAAAACCTCGTGTATGCAGAAGGTAGAATTAATTTAATTGCAAATAAATGTCAAGAAATAAATTAATGAAATAATACTAGATTTTGCTAAGAGAATATGTTATGGGTAAGCTATTCTTTTGTGTCAGTCTTCCTAAAGAGAGGGAAACAAAGGAAAATGGGTAGGGGAGAAAAGGCTGTACTGAAAGCACATACAAAAATCAAACACAGGAAAACTGTTGGGGACTTAATAGTGCTAGAGGTAAATTGGCCACTATTCTTTCTATCAGAAAGAGACCAGAGTATTTGATTAAGTTAAACAGGAGCCATTTCTTTGTTCCTGAGAACAGAGAAAGCAGCGTTTCGACCAGAGAACTGAGACAGAGAACCCAGGAAAAAAAAAATTCTATTAAAGAGAGAACAAAGGAGAAAAGCACTTACACTAATTCTGTCAAAACTCATGAAGCATCCTGAGGGGTTGATATAGGTGATATTCTTCTAAGGCACATAGAGATAGCTATAGTAGAATATTTGTGGTAGGTCCAAAGGATTGGTGATTTCTTTACAAGTTAAAGGCCCAGCAATGCCTATGAAATAAGCTAAAATGATACATTTGCATTTGTGAGGGTCAACAAAACAGCACGGCTGTGTGACTTAGAAATTGAATGTCATAAAGACAAAAGCACTCAACCTCTGTAATACTGAAGTTATTTCAAGAGGCTCTGTAGAAAGCCGGGCCAGCAGATTTGATGAATATTTTAATTGTTTTACCTAGAACAGGCAACTCTCACATCCTAAATAAGGGGCCAACGCTAGTATTGATATAAGTAAGGAGATAAAAAGTTGTGATCTCTTGAAGCTGGTCATGTCAAATTAGTATCCTTTTATCTCCATGATAATTTATTGTATTTACCAGAGTGTAAAATAAAACAAAACCCTCGCCTCATCCTATATTCACTTAAATCAATGTTCACCCTCCAGCAACAAATAATTCTAGCTGTATACTGTTGAGTATTTGCCAAATTTTTAGATGTGAAAAAATAGACAGTTTTCCTGTAAAAAGAAAGAAGTCTAATTTTCCTGTTTCTGAAAAATTCACACTGAATGTATTTTACAACTGTTCATAAAGTAAACACATTTTGTGCAAAATACAAGGCATCTTAGTAGGGCTAATTTAGAGTAGATACCGATTTGAAAGCAAAATATGGCCCATCAGCTTCCATATTTAAGTTAATGCAAAGATTTATTAGTCCTCTAGGTAAACATTGACCTTGGCTTCACCTTGGTCAATATTTACTTCTCAAGTTAATAAATCTTTATATTAACTGCAATTGAAGTCACTCTTTTCTTAAAAGATAAAGACCAAACAGGTCCTCATACGAAGACAACATTCATCAGATAAATGCTGCAGCTTAATTTATCTTTTTTGCTCTCTTTAAAAATATGGTAATCCATTGATGGTGAAGGATGTTCCTATCTAGGGGAAAGAGGTTTGGTGGTGGTTTTTTTTTGGTTTTTGTTTTGTTTTGTTTTGTTTTGTTTTAACCTGTAGATTTGTGCATTTTACTTACATTTTAAGGTAATGGCACCAGCTTTTTGTCTCTTGCACTTAGGAATCTTCAGAGTTTCCAGGATGTTATTCCAAAGGATATTACATCCCTACACAGTCCATTTACCTATGGGCAAGCCTGGAGACTGTTTTACTCACTGCACAGCCCTCTTGGTCACTGACTTGGTTGCTGTTTGTTTTCAACAAGGTGACAGGTTTAACTTTTTGAAATTCATAGCTATTTTGAAAAAAGGTGCAGACTGGGGATAATGAGAATGACACTGCAATTAAACACCAATAATAAACAAATCAACTAACATGTGAGGACTTTGGAAAAAAAGGAAACTTTGAACTTATCAGAAGAGAAAAGACATCAAAGACTTGACTTAATCCAGCTACCACGAGTGGGAATCTGAATTACTGTAAAAGAAATTGTCTTGAGGAGCATTTGGATAAGATGAGGATGGAGTTACAATAAGAGATTTCCCTGAAATTATAAGTGAAAAGGAAAGCCAGACAAGAACAGATTCACACATCTTCTCTTGCCATGATTTCAGACATTATTGCACTGATTAAAACCTCACCATGCTGTTTTCTCCACATTTAACTTGTGCTTTTAAAAGCCAAAACAAATAACATATGTTTTGTCCATGGGTCTCTCTGATTGATTCTGGATTGGATTAGATTATACCATATATCACCTTTTACTGGGTTATGAACAATATCAAGCCTTTCTTCTGGCACAAAAAAGATTTGAGGACTTGCTGAGAAATAGTCAGTTACAGAGAAATTAAAAATTGAACTTTCAGAGAAAGAGAATCAAAGCAGCAGTAACTTCAGAAACAAGATGGCAAAGCTGTTTCATTTTTTAAAACATATTTAAGATCTCACTTAAATAAACATCAACCACTTCACTTATGCAGGCATTCCCTTTGAAGTCAATGGGATTAGCCATGGATAAAATTCATCCTAAATTCTTTGTAGAAAGACAGGTACAAAGTCACTGAATCACTTAAATCCCACAGAGTCTCAGGCTTAAAAGCTGCAAAGGTTTCTTGTTAGTCCTTTGGACCGGAGTGCATAAAAATGTGGAAATCTGGGGGGCAGGATTTGTCCTCACTGGAAGATGCTTTAGGTCTCTCCAGTTACATCCTTCTCTTCCACTGAGTTGCGGTATCAGCATCCTCTTGTTTTCTCCATCCAGCGCTGATGAGTTTACAATGATGCTGTGGTGCCTTTCTGCAGGCAGTGCAGGGAAATGTCATGCAAACTCCATTAATAAATCATCCTGTTCACATAAACTGTTTGAATGGCACAGCTAGCTCTACTAGCAAGACAATGTATTTGCACGGTTGTGTGTGTGTGTACAAAAGTAGATGTACTCATCTTTCAACCCCAAAAAACCTGATCCATGTTTTTATTTCTTTTTTCCCCCTCCTCGTTGTAAACAGCAGCTTAGTCAGTAAATGACGAGGCATACAAAGGGATACAAGCTGTATAAAGTCAATGGTGACTGGTATAACACACGTCTGACTTTGATTGCAAATGGTGTAACTATTCAGAGCTGTACTTCTCTCTACGCTTTCTTATTTCTAGTTCATGAAAATAAAACACAGACAGAATTTCAACACAGTTACAAAATCTGCCAGGATTTTAAAAAGAATTTTTAAAAGAATAAACATGAATAAAGATGGTTTTATTTACTGGCATGAGAACTGAGGGCTGGGAATGTAGCTGTTTGAAGGCTGTACTGCGAGCAAGTGGCAGTCCTGAGAGACGGAAAACCAAACAAATTAAGGCAGCTGACTCCCAATATTCCACTTTAATTGGTGGGGGTTGTTCTGGCGAAAGATACACGAGCCTTTCCCGGCGGCAACGGGAATTTGACAAATATAAATGCAGGGGCCCATTTGCGTTTGAGCCTTTCACGCACGGGCAGGAGACGATCGCGCAGGGAGGCGGCCCGTGTGCCGTGTGCGCCCGGGCAGCGGGAGCTCAGAGCCCCTGCTCGGGACGCGGGAGCACCCCCGCGCCGGGAGCGCCGCACCGCGGCTTCCCCGCATCGCCGAGGCGGCTCCGAGCGCGGCTGCGGTGCGGGGGCTGCGGGAGCCCTCCCGCCCGGTTGCCATGGGACCGGCGCCGGCCGCCCCGGGGCCGCCGCTGCCTCCGCCGCCGCGACCCCGCTCCGCGCCCGGCACCCGCCGCCCTCCCGGAGCCGCCGGCTTGCGGGCAGGGGGAGGGGGCTCCGGGGCGCTCCCGCTAATTTTAACAGCCTTCTCCTTTTTCTCTCCCCGAAATCAGGCGGCCGAAATTGCCGGAGAAGCGCCCCCGCCCCCGCGCCGGGGCTCTCGCCTTTGTTGTGCTGAGCCCGGCACCGGCGAAGGCGCCGCTAAATGAATGGTAAACTGTCTTTAAAAGGCGCTGGCGGGCGATGCCCGGGCCCTGGCGGGGGGGCGGCCAATGCCTGGCGCTGGGACGCAGGAGGCGCGTTGGGGAGGTTTCAGACACCTTTCTTTCCCCATTTAATCCCCTCTCGCCCCGGCGTGACCCGTTCCCCGACGCGTTGAGCGCCGAGAGAGCCGGACACACAGGGTAGGCAAGGGCGCATGTGTGTAATTAATAAAGTAAATTAAAGGGTTTTAAAAATTAATTCTACTCATTTAGTCACCAATCTGTTAATGAGGCATGGAAAGCCCCCGGGATCGATAGTCGGGAGTAAAACCGAAGCAGGTGAAGGAGGTGCCTGCTGAAAGATAAAAGCTTTATAGAGGAAGTATCCGTATCTCAGGCGATATAAATATATATAAAAGGATGCGTATAAATCTTTGCTTGCTCTGGCGGGGTCTGGATTCCATCGGCGCGATGGAAGCAGCCGCCGTCTCCCTAGTTTATGGGGCTCCGAACTTTTCCTTCGCCGGTACCGCGGGGCTTCAACCTTTGCTCCGCCGCATCCTCTCAGCCACAGGAGCCCCTGGCTCCTACCATAAATATTAATACTCTGCGCTAGTGCGAGGCATAATTATCTCCCCTTAATTGCAAATTCAACCAAAAATTGAGCCTGCTGTCATTCAGGCACCTCTAAATTATTGTAATTAGGGCTTTTTTTATGTCGAGTGAATCCCTGGGCTGAATGTTAGTCCTTGTATGCAGTAGTGCAACATGTAAACCATATGCTGTGCCGCCGCACGGAAAACCCCACCGCCGGGAGAAGCCGCCCCCGTCCCCGCTCCCGGGGAGCAGCTCGGCTCCCGGCAGGGCTCCGGGCGGAGCGGAGCAGCCCTCAGGCGCCGTCCAGCCCCGAGGGCGAGGCGGGGGCGATGCTCCGCACCGGCACCCGCAGCTGCCTCCCTGTTTCGGCACCGGCGTCGCATCCCTCGCGGCCGCCGCGAAATCCCCGTTCGGAGGAGCGACCCGCTCCCCCTGCTCGCCCCGGCCCTTTGTTCGGGGCCGGAGGGGCCTGGGGTGGGGTCTCCGAGCCAGGCGAGACGGGCTGGGGGAGCGCAAGCGCCTCAGCTGGGTGTCGAACCAACTTCCAGCGCCGGTGTGAGGGCTGCCGTCTGCAGGTGCTGCCCAGACTCCTGTCTGTTCCCGTCATCATTCGGGAGTGAGAGAATGAGTGGATCTCCAACACAGATCCCTTGAGTGGCCTGGCGCCGTGTCCCTGAGCCACAGGTGAGGCTGCTGGAGGGCGCAGGGCAGCAGCAGGGTGTGTGGATACAGTGTTCCAGCCATGCCTCTCCCTCTGAGGCATGCTCACCGTGAGCAGTGGGCAGAGCGCTGCTCCTGCGGCCTGCAGCCCTTCCCAGGGCACCCGGGGTCTGGGGCCTTCTTCACACTCAAGAGACAAGCGTTGTCTTTCTCCTGAGTGCGGTGGTAGCTGAGGACGCTGTTGCTGACCAAAGACATGCATTATTCTGTGTGAGGCTGGGCCAAAAGGAATACCAGGTTTGCTGGGCCAGTAAGACAGACAAGAAGAAGAGACCCCAAAGTCCCTGCTGGAGATCTTCAGCCTGGATGAAGGGAGCCTGGGTCTCTGTCCCCTGTGAGATTTATGTACTTCACACAGTAATTCTCATGCAAAATACATAACCAGCCTTTATGTCAGATGCTGGAGTTGTCCATTTGTGCGTGGTCTGCTTGTGCTACTGTTTGCGACTCTTAAATCCTGCCCTCCAAGCTGAAAGGGTGAGAACTAATAATTTGTATGGAAACGTGGCATCAAGCTTTCAGGAAACTGCTTAAACCCACAAGTTTTTAAATTGGTGCTCCGGAAATGACCTAGCACAGCACTGGGTACAGGATCCGTGTGAGCACAGTGTGTTGCTACCCAGACAGGAGATGCTGCTGGCTCTGGTCGTGATTTCACATTTGGTGGCAAGGCTGTGTAAGGAGCTCTTTCCCTCTTATCTCCAGTTTATTCATTCCTGTCCTTGTGTTGCCTGCTGTGCTGGACTTGCAGAGCTGTTTGTGTGGCTGTGAATGATGAAGACTGAAGAATTGTTATGGCTATTTTTTATTCCCCTCCAATTATAATAACTCAGAATTCTACTGGGAAATTGTGCACCTCCATTCCTAGGCACATCCCTACACTGGGCCTTCATTAGCACAGGTCACACAGGACTCACCTGCAGCTTCTGATTTCCCCAGCCATGTGATAGAGTGCAGGATAGATGGAATTACATTCAGCAAAAAGTTTATTTGTGTAAACTAGATGTGTAGTGCTCTCAGTGGAAGGTTTTTTTCTGAGTAAGAAATTCACAGAATAGCATACCATCAAAAGAAAAAGTGCATAGAATGTAGCACTCAAAAGCAGGAAATGACAGGATGAAGCTTTTCCCTGCAAGTTAATGTGGCCATACTATAAGGGGCTTTTGGTCAATTTAGATTCTGAGATTTTCCCTTATCTTTGCTGCAAGGCTCTCTCATTTAATGCAGAAGATGCCTCCTGCCCTGCAAGTGAGTCTAGGTTGTGTTTTTGTCATTTTCTGGCATGGGCTGCATTATTGAGTGGGCAGCGGGAGGAGGCAATGCTTTTCCTGAGGGGAAACGCCACAGGCAGCAGTTTTGCCTCAGATGTGACAGCTTATCTGTCAACTGGGCGGATCCCTGTCACAAAATTTTCTGACATGGCTGTTCTGTGCTGTGCTTAGTTCTGGTCCTCAAAGAGCAGTTGAGACCTGAGCCGAAGGGGACCTGATTCGGGAAAAGCTTCTGTTCAACTTGTTGAGAGCTATGCTGTGAATCCATGAAGTACTACAAAATAGGAAGATATCATGAGACTCAGCTCCTAGGGTTTCCAGTTTGGAGACCCAAAACTCAAGGCCCTGACACATCTCACTGTGCCTGCCCAGCCTCACCTGGGGGCTCCCTGACCCTGCCCATGGCCCAGGACCCCTTGCCAGCCCAGTCTGTGACTGTCAGTCCCTGCCCCTGCCCTGCTGGCCCCAGGGGAGCAGCCAGCCCTAATTGCTCCCTAAAGAAAACCGTCCAAGAGATCTGACGCTTCAGCTTTCTTTTTTTTTTCTTTCATTTTATGTCTTGCATATACAACTAAGAGAATAATGCCACCTTGCCTCACAGTGATGTAGTGCAAATACGTTAGTATTTCTAACAAAGTGAGCTGACAAGGTGGGAAGGCCAGAGAAAGCCCCACAGAGAAACTGGTGGCAAAGTGAGAGGCTGGAGAGTCCCCACTGGAACACTGCTACTGCCGCTCCCATCTGAAGGCGACCACATGGGAGTGAAGGACTGGGTGCTTCTCATTTCACTCTTTGTTGTCTTGAGCAGCTAAATTGCTTAAAAACTAAAAGGTCCTTTGAAATTCACAGACATGTTAACTGGCTGCTCTGTAAATCTGAAAATAATGTTACTCCGTGGTATTTTTCAGGCTGTGCCCTGTTACTTGCCTCCCCCCAAAATTTTGCTGTCTGAAGTGGTTTACAGTGGCAGAGGTGACCCTGTTCTGGCCGTGTTGAAGTCAATGGGAATTTCCCCGTGACTCATGAGTGCTAGTATTTCCCATGGGGCAAAAAAATTTGCATTCCTTTGCCTCCCAGTTCGGCCCAGGACGCTGCAGATTTGGTGAGTCATAATTGTTACAGAAAGCTCTTTCCTTGAGCCTGCAGATTCTGCCCTTGAGTTGTGTTCTAAGTTCCAATTTTAGAAACAAACACAGATGTGATAATTGCCACCTATGAGCAGGAAACCAAGATGGTGTAAATGGGTCAACATGCTGCCTGGGCTTGAGCCAGAGAAGTGTTTTATTTATGTAACAGAAACCATAGTTTGTTTAGAAGAGAAGTTTTAGATTAAACCATAGGCCTTTAGAAACAGGGATAGTCAGTAAAACTTGTGTTATTGTTAGTTCTCAGTAATTCTGCAGAGTTAACATCTGCTGTATATTTTATTTGTTTTGTATATTATTTGCAACAGCGTTAATAACATTGTTTGCGGTGTTAATAATACAGGATTTCTGTGAACTTGTGCTGAACTGCGTGCAGGAAAATGATTTGAGATGGTGCACACGGGGCCGGTAACGTACCACCTGTGAATTTGCAGTTAGTAATTAGCGGCTTTGGTTGGAAAGCCCACCGTGCCGGCGTACCCGCCCTTGCCCTCGGTCTGAGCCTTGCCCCGGGGCCGGATCCCAGCCCGGGGGGCAGCAGGAGGGATCCCGGAGCGGCGTGCTGGAGTCGGTCTGACAGCATGGAAATGGCACTCAGATGTCTCCGGCCTGCTTGGTGATGGAGGAGGATGTGAGGGTGAGCTTCCAGAGGAAAGAGGACGCTTTTCTGGAAAATGTGTTTTTGCGCTGATGAACAATTTCCGCTGAGTACCTTTGCAGCAAAGAAAAGCGGTTAATGAGATGCAGAGCTGCTCTTTGCCCAAGCTCTCACAGTGCGCTCCTTGCCAGGATCCAGCCTTTGCTAGCTGTCTCAACCCAGATTTCCTTTGTGCCGAAAAAAAAAGCAGTTTTGGGAAGCAAGCCTCGTGCCCCGCAGCTCAGGAGAGGAAGGCGGGAGAGGGACCGTATCCCATGGAAACTGCAGGGGGCACAGTGTCATTACTGGAGGGCCGGGATAATTAGATGCTGTTAACTCGTCTTTCCTAACGACGAGCTGCGATGGGGCTGCGAGCGGCAGGAAACCGAGCCCCGGCTCTGATCTCGCAGCCTGTACAGGTGCCGAGGCCGCTGCGGGAGCCAGGCAGCTCCTCGGCACGGCTGCCCGGTGGCAGCGAGCCTGACAAGGCCAGCAGCCCCGTGTCACACCGGGGACACCGCCCGTGCCATCCTGTGACACAGCGCTCCCTCCTGCCCGCAGCTAAAGGGACCCTGCTCAGGAGGATGTGCTAAACACCCAGCACTGAAAATCTAAGGGGTAGGGGGTTGCCTCACCTTTTCAAAAATGCTAAAAAGCACTGAATAGAAAAGAATTCTTGTTAACCGCATGCTTTCAGCTAATACATAAATTGTTTTGTCTTTGAAATATATTAGTTTGGAAGCTGAATGCGTTCCCTGTTACTTCAGGTGTATTTCTTTTGCACGCAGCCGTGAGGCAGAGAGCCTTCTCACCTGTTCTGGGTCAGCAGGATGAGGCATTTGCTTTCGATGTGTAGACATAGATAGGGCCATTCAAACCCTATCTTGTGGCTTTTTTTTTTCCCTGCAGAAATGCTTTGTATAGCAGACATCACCGGTTCAGCAATCTACAGTGCTGAATAATCATAAACATGTTTGTCCTACTTATTCCCCTGGAGGATTTTTCCACCTAAGATATTTAAAGGAATATATTCTTGCTGTGACATAAGTCTATTTTAGAAACACTGTTAGATTACAGTACTGTTAAAATCCATAGATTTAGTAGCTGTTCTCTCACAATTAAAACCCAAAAGGTTTTGCCTATAGATACAGAGCCGTTAACCAGCTAAAAATGTCATAGCTAAGCAAAAACATTTATTTTATTTATAGAAAAACATCCTCTCATATTAAATATGCATATATGAAGTGACTGTTTTGTGGTCTTAGAACTGATAAAGTAGCTCTGGAAACATTCTTTTCTCTGTGTGTCATCTCTGTGAAATACAGCTGGGTACATAAGGAGTTTGATATTGCTTGAGCACTTGCTCTTTCTATACACTTTGGATAGTGTTAGATTTTGTAAACTTTCCTCTAATATTTGTCTCAAGGGATCAGACCAAAAAAATACAACTTTTTTATTTTTTTTTTTTTTCAAATTATGGCCAGGAAAATGACAGTTAAACAAGAGAAAACTACTAACAAATTTTAAAAACAATATAAGGATTGCTTACTCTTATGTAAACTTAATCTTTGTGCAAACAGAGGAAAAGAGAAAATTATTGGGGAAATGGTGTTTCCTGAGCTCCCAGGAAGCATTGTTAACAGTTTATTAGAATTTGTTGTAGTAATTAATATAATTTCAATGAAAGTATTAATATTATTTAATAATAATTACAGACTAATTAGTAATTACTGATTTTAGTTGGTTTTTTTTTTGGTTTTGTCTGATACCAGTGTTGTTTGCAGATTACCAGTCAAATAGAGCATTAGGATTTATGCAGATACTTTATTACAGTTAAGCTAGTTAATTAAGGAAGTTTATTAAACATGATCTAGAATACACTGTTTCTAACAGTACAGTGGGTTGGACCATATATTCTACTAGTTTTAAAAAAAAGCGTGTCTAGCATTTCTGCATACATTTATCAGCAGAAGGATTAATTTAAGTTGGTAGAGGTTTCACCTATATTTAGGTGACTGCATTTTTAGCGAGTAAAGGAATCAAGCAGAGAAGAACCTGCCAGCTACTTTCACTGATGGAATTAGGAAAGGAGTCCAGTGGAGAAGAATCTGCTGAGTACTTTTCATGCACCGAGTTACTTACAATCCGTTTTTCAGCTCAGCAGGTTCCTGTGATGGAAGGGAACTGATCACAGAAGATACGGGCTGGGGATTCCTGCAGGTGAAGCGTGGCTCAGCTGCAGGGAAGATGAACGTTCCCCACGGTTTCTCCACTGTGATGTGGCAGCACCACCTTGCCCTGATCTGGCCTGCTCTGTCCTGGTTCTCCTGGAGCAGTCGTGCCAGGCACATCTCTGAGGGACAGCTTTCATTCCCTCCCTTCACTTCTGGTCTGTCAGCACCTTTCAGCATCTGGGGCTAAGCTCTGCTATTTCTGAGGGGAACCAGAAAAAATCATTCTGCCCATCTGCCTTCACCCCTTCCAGCGCTTCCTACAGATTTGTGTTTTGTGATTGATCCTGAGCTCCTAATGGAACTTTGCTGTGAGTATATATTCACATGGTGTCTCAGTTAGTGGCTGTTGCCTTGGGAGACTGTACTTCCACTTTTCTTGCGCACGGTGCTTAGTCCCCCTTTTTTACCTGAACTTCTGTTCCTCTGAAGCTGTATAGGAACTTGGTAGCTCAAAGCAATCTGTACCTCCCTGTTAAACTTAATTAAAGCTGGCCAAAGAATCTGGACGAGAACTGGATCAGACACATGGTGCCTTTGCATCTCAGTTTCCTTAGGAAACGAAGTTAAAAAAGACATCCGTATTTTTCCTAAGATCAGAAGCCAAATTAATACATCTGTGTCCATGGGGAAATCCTTCCTTTGTGATTCCTGTACTTAATAGCAGAAAGCTTAAATGCGATACTTGAAGAAAATAATAGCTGGCTTCATGGGAGGCAACAAAACTTACAGGTCTGGCCAGTGTCTATAAAAGAGCTGGGTGGGAAAGTGGTTCCAGGGTCAGGAAGGACAACAGCTATCCAGCCCAGCTCAGGCATGCAGTTGTTCCTTGGCTCACACTTTCGTGGCTTGTTTTCCAAATTTTTATCACTTTTGTACAGCTGTCTGTAGGGAAGCTGAGAGATTTACAAAAGTGGGCATCAGGATTGCACATAGTAGTGGTCTTGGGAGTGAATTGTACTGTAGCAAAATCAATTCCTTTCACTCAATATTTCCATTTGCACCTTACACCACAGACTTATGTTCTGTATGGCCTTTTCAGCTTCCCTCTGAGAAACTGATTTTCAAAGTAGTCTTCTGTCCCTCCAGCATCCCTTGCATTTCTGATTTCCATTAGGCTTTCCTGAAATGTCCTGTGGGGCTGTGTCCATTTATCAGAGCACATAAGAATGACATGTTTGCTTCTTTCTGCAGACCTTGCACAAGCTCTACTGACCAAGCTCTTATGAGATTGAGTAGACCGTAGATAAATAGATACAAAGAATGAGAACTACGCTCAGGAGGTTCTCCCACGAGAGGCTCTTTCAGATATTTTCTCATTAAATGACATCTTACATTTTGATATTCTTCATTAAGACAGTTTTTAATCTATATGTGCTTTATGATCTTCATATAAGTATCACCTGTTTTGTGGTTCCAAGTCAGACACCTGGAAGAGATCCAATGGTGCTGGCATGACCTCCTTCCGCTTTCTACTCAGCTGTCCACTGATGTCAGGCAAAATGGGAACTCATAACTTCTGAGCCATTTTATCACATTTTAAAATAAGGAGGCACAATTTGGCATTTCCTGTACTTTTAAGGGAATCGGGGCGAATTTGAGCTGAGAAGCTTGGTGTAGGCACAAAGGCTGTGGGTGGGCCTGAAATGCAGAGTGGAGGATGGGGCAGACAGGGGTCAATCCCAAGGAGAAAGACTGGAAGTCTGTCTTGATTATTAAAGCAGGGATGGGATCTATGGTTTCTAAACCTCGCCTTTCTTTTGCAATCACAAAATACCTGAGAAGTTTTCTGGTGAGTTGTGCCTGGTGTTCCCTTCCAGTGCTGGTCCATGCAGATGTAACAACCTGCTCCTGTTGCCAGCTGCTTTCTTACCTCAAGTGGCAGAGGTGTTTTTGGTGAATCCAAGGCTGTCAGCCCAAGTGCTGAGCCGTGTGATTCATCATCCATCCATCTGTCCAAAATTGCTGCTTCTTGGAGGGTTTGCCTTCAGTAAAATGTCTTCGTTTGCCATAGAGGTGGTATAACCATTTTTTAATGATTAAGGCAGCCAAATGATGGTCTGGAGAACTGGGGCCTATCCTTACCGCTGCTGCAGGGCTCTACATTTTCCTGTTCAGATTGTTATTTAAGCCAAATCTTTTCCAGGCAATCACTGTTTTCATGTTTGTGAAATAAGGCCTGTGGGAATGCAAGACACCCGGAGGTGGAGTTGGCATGATGAGAGCTGTGCTTTGAATCTATGAAGTCCTATATAATGTCCAACGCTTCAAAAATAGGTTAAAAGAAATATTTTTTCCCCTCTTAATCTGTCTCCAGTTCCTGGTCCATAAAATGGGAGTAATAATGATGTCTCACATCCAGTGTAAGAGAAAAATAATATAAAATTAGAGAAATAATACATTTGATGCAGTGATTAATGTCCATAAGGAAATGAGTAATTCCTTTAGGAGAGTAGAGTTTCAATAGCATATACAAATAAAGTCTTGGATTATATCCTGAATAACAGGAAAAACCCAGAATGCTGGGCCTCTGTTTGTTAAACTAACACTGTCTTCTCTGCATGGAATACCATAAAGACCTCCTGGTTGAACAGTGTGCAATCATATAATCAAAGATCACATATCAAAATCTGATAGAAAGATACGCATCTGGAGGTAAATCAAAGTTGAGCAGACCTTTAGTTCTGTTATTTCCCCAAATCCGGTGTCAGAAATCCACTGAAGTGTTAAATATTTTATTTCAATAGACTGCCTGCAAGATTATTTATCAGAAAAACACTATAAAGAGCATCACGAGCGGTTTTGTGTGTCCGTGCCCCCATAGTTCCTCCCTGCCTGTTGCCTTATACGCGTCGTAAATCCTCCACATTGTTGCTCTCTAAGGAACTGTGCAACTGGCTCATTGTTCGTTTGTCAGTTTGCATATGCAAATGGCACCACGCCATACATTTCAGCAGCAGAAAAAGCTGTTTCTATAATCAGGAAAACTAGCAATTAATGAGGTGGGAGTAGGAGCAGATATTGCTATAGGCAGGAACAGCAGGCTTTTGTGCCGTTCCTCCACGACTTTTCGCCTGGGTTTTTAAAACTGTTACGTGGTCGAGACAGCCCCTGGTCGTTGTCTTTCTAGTCAGTTCTGCCTTCTAAGAGCTCAGCACTATGTAAACATGCAATTGAAAACTCATTTGCTCCGAGAATGAATTTGAAGGTGAGGAGACTTGATTCGAAGAAAACAGCCTAACTGAATGGCTTTTGGAAACGTGGTTTCCTCAGCACGTGTGCTGCTCTCTGGACTGCCTCACCACTGAAGGTGGAAAAAAGGGAACTGCTACGATTGAGGCAGACAGTGACTAGAGATGTGTATGTGTATGAGAGCTGGGAGACCCTGCCTGGAGGCGCCATGCACAGGAGATGCTTCACTCTGGACATTTGCTCTGCCATATTCTCTGTGTATACTTCCACATAACCCCTGTATTTATCTAGTAGCACTCTACTCTGGTATAAACTGACATATTTTACAAATGGTTTGGATTGTAGCATGGTATTTAAAAGGAAACACAGATGTTAGAGAGCAATTCAGAGAGGAAATGAAAAGAGGAAGAGCATCTGGAGACTTGAGTCTGGGCTGGAGCTCTGGTTGTTGGTTGATTTAGTACTCTGGGGTCTTTGCAATCAGATCTGGTTTTTCTGTTTTTAAGTAGGTGCTCCAAAGTATTCTCCAGCATACCTGACTTTGTTCTGGGTATGTGACTATGCACCGTGCGAGTTTGAGACTCTGGAGAAAGGACAGACAGAGGAGTTACTTTGATGCCAACTCCAGTTCCAATATTCACAGCCACAAGTTTAGATCCCTTTTAGATCTTATCAACCTTGTAGTAACACTGGTGTCCATGAACAGCTGTCTGTTTTACGAAAATGTTAGCAAAGGACAATCACCCAAAAGGAAGAGATTCTGGGGACTGAGGGTTTTGTGTTTCAGTCAGTGCTCTGAGTCCAGGTAAAGCTGGCAAACCTTCTCCTTTCATAGGTTTAATAGACAGGCCTGTGAGCATCTGCACAACAAACTGTTACACCACCTGTGGCAATGATAAATATTTTATACTTTGCAGAATTTGTGTCTTGGTTACAATTACTTGCATGTTTCTGTTGTGCTTGTGTCTGTTTGCTGAGTTTGTGCAGATGGTATCTGTGCATCTGAACAGGCTTGACAGAAAATTTTTGTGTTATTCATCTTCTCTCAGGCTGAGGAATAGAGAGTTCAGGAGCAGTTTTATGTTGGAAATGTAGTGGTGCAATGTTATTTTCATTCTCTGGTATTTGTTGGGAGAGGTGTTTCTTTAACATCCCCACAGCCTGGTGCTTCATCTCCCTCGACCTCTCTTTGTCCTTGGTGAAATGTGAGATTTAATGAATTCTAAGGCTTATACAGAGCCAGTCTCTTTTCTCAGCTAATTTTATTATTTAAACAAACATTTTTATATTTTGTACCCCTCCACTGACTTTGTTAATGTATAGCTCTGCAAACATGGAGTGATTTATTTTTTACTACCAGGCATGTATTTCATGTCTCCTAATACGTAATATAACAATTATCTGTGTTTAATGTAGAAATCTCTTTCTTTCCTTGAGGTTTGGTGCTGTATATTATATGCTATCTAAATCTAGTCAAACTTAAAAGCATAACAGAAGACATTTGATGGAAACCAACCTTAAGGTTGGTTCTTTGTTGTCTTTGGAGTTTTTTGGGAACAGTGCGAAGGAAAAAGTAGAGATGATTCGGAGGAGATGCAGGGTTTTTTTTCTCCAAAGTTTTTTCCAATTTATATTTGAACTTTTCAAAAAGTAAATTCTAAAGACAGAAATCCTTTTTTTTTTTTTATTGAGGTAGTTAATTTTTTTTTTTGAGGAATATTTTACTTCGCTCTGGGGTATTGACGACTTTAATCCTCTAGATACAATATTCAAGCCTCCTGGATGTTTCTGCCAGTGCAGCTAATTCAGGCTCCTAGGGCTGCAGTGAGAGAAAAGTATGAGAATACATGCAACACTTCTGGAGGCCAAAGGCATTAAAAGGTTCAGGGAGGGGTGGGTCCTCTGAGGGCTATTAAACATAATGGCCCAGATGCAGCCCTGGTATTAGTGGAGACTGTGCACTCTAAATGTAAACTCCTTGGTTAGATCAGAAGATTTTCTAGTATATATGTGGCTTTGGAGATATTTTTATTTAGTGTGTGTCTGTTTTCTAGATAACTAAATAATGTATGAATGTTGCAAGTGTATCAGGGTTTTTATTTCTCAAAGATAGAAAAGAAAATGTAGCCTTTATGTAGCTTCCTTTAAGTAATCTAACATGTAGAACAGTATAATAGATTCAGCTCTAGGCAAGCTATACAACGCTTATTTTTGTGGGACTTGTTCTGTTCTTCTTGGAAATCCAGTAGAATATTATCAACATGAATAAGATTGAACAGTAAATGCTTAAAATTATCAAAGCTAAATAGATGCAATTTAGCTAGCCACAAATTACATACAGTAATGAAAATATCACTGGCAGAACTTGTAAAGCAGTGTACATACGAGTTATCGTGATCTTCAGCATCTAGAGGAAAAATGATTAAAAGAAAGAGGAAAAGCAAGCTGCTTATGGAAATAATTTTCTGGCTATCCTGGGTCATAAATAATCCTTGCCAAAATGCACAAAACCCACTAAAAATGTTTCTTCAATACAACTTTGACTGTTCTAGTACTGGACAAAGCAGCTAATTTTGCACAATTGCATAACTGCTGTGTGCATAGGCTGTCTAATTTTTAAAAATTGCTCTTATCCCTTCTGGGTTAATGAAGTCTCTATAGCAAGGACACAGAAAGATTTGCAGCCTTTAATATTTTATGGAGTTAAAAATAAACTGCATACATTAAAAAAATAATCTAAATTTCTCTATAAAACTAAATGACACCACTGTTGACTCTATGTGAACAGGAACAGGTAAGTTGTTTTTTACCCCACATTCATTGTCTTCTAAAGATAATGCAAGTTTTGATGGTGCCTTTATGTGCCATGATTCTCTTCATATTGTGAAAAATGCTTTCATGTTTCTGATAGGGAAATGATAATTTGCAGTCTTGAAGAGATTGTCACATAAAGGAGACTGCGTGTACTGAGCTGCATATGCTGCACAGATGAGGTAATGTCTGTGGTGCACACTTGAGATTAACCTGTTTGAAGCACAGAATACCATTTTAATGATGAATTAAAAACCAAAGGGGTGTGTGTGTGTGAACATATTACTTTGGGCAAAAAGGTGAAATCCTTCTCTAAAAAGGTTAAATGTGAAAGAAAAACACTGTGCTGCAGAAATGAGCTGGAGAATTAATGCATTGTCGGAGGGAGTTTGGAGGAAAAAAAGAGTATCTTCCCAAGATGACATATGACTTAATGAGGGGCTGAAGAAATGTAGTGGAGGTATAGAGGGGAAATAGATAAAAATAATTCCTGTTTCCTCTTACCATGAGACTTCCAGGTGTTACATGTTTTCTTTGCCTCTTGAGTCTAATAAAAGACTTGTGGGAGTCAATGAAAACATTTTTGCCTCTGTATTCTATTTTTTCCCAATAATAGAAATTCTGAGAAAAAAATGAAACACCATGGTAGTCTGAAAGACATTTCTTTAGATGATGTAGATTATCTACAGGACAAGCAGTGCAATCTTGGGTCATAGTTCAGCTTTTATACCAGCTTTGATCAATTTTCACAAAACCAAGGCTTTAAGAAAAGTAATTGACAGACAGCTTCAAAATCTACTTACTATTGCAAGTGATATATTGAAACATACCTTTCTGAAAATAATTGAGATATCATCAGTCCATATACTACCTGAAATAAACTGTTTTATATGCAAAGAGGGGAAAGAGCATGTTTCATAAATTACTACACTGAAGCTTTAGAAATGCAGCACAGTACTGAATATCTAGATAGGCTTAGAAATTGCTGAGACTTTGTAGCCTAATGATCGGGTCTTTTCATTTTCCAGACGTTAGGAATTTCAGCCTCTGTTTTGCAAAAAAACTTCTTGCTTTATTCTGTACATTTCTTTTAAACTGAAATTGTAAGCTGCTTCACTAACATGCTCAATTTATCATGACACTCTTAAGAGTACACCTTTAAAGTGGATTTTGTGTAACTGCAGATGTGGAAAGCTGAGATGTAGTTTTAGTAATTGAGGAAGGTTAATCTTGTATGGTGAACTTCTTGCTTGAATAATAACAAATGTCAGCAAAACTTCAATTGTTTGCTGATGTCCCATTGCCACTCGTTACAATAATATATGTTACATTAACATGTCAACTATATTAATATAGAAGTCCTTAGATAACTACTTTTATAATGGTAGTGTCTAATTCTTGATAAACAAGTGGAAGAAATACTTATAATTGAACAACTGTACATAATGTTGGTGGTTTTATGCCAGCCAGCAACACTCTTTCCCCTGGAAAGGCAGCCAGAATACCAACAGAAGCATGATGCGGGTCAGTGGACTTTATCTCATGGATTAATGACATGAAGGTGTGTCAGGGGAAGTTTAGGCTGGATATTAGGAAAAGGTTCTTTCACTGGAGGGTGGTTGGCACTAAAACAGGGTTCCCAGGGCAGTGGTCACAGCACCTGACCTGACAGAGTTCAAGAAGCATTTGGACAATGCTCTCAGGCACAAGCTGTGACTCTTGGGATGGTTCTGTGCAGGGCCAGGAGCTGGACTCGATGATCCTGATGGGTCCCTTCCAACTCAGCATATTCTGTGATTCTTTGCTGCTTGAAGTCAAACTGCATCTGGAAGTGGTAAATGATTTCAGTCGATGCACCTTCCTGTACATGTGGGTGTACAGGAGTGGAGGGAGGACTTCTTCCTGGATTTGCTTCATATTACTGTTGAACAGGGTTTTTTTCATTAGTGTCCTTGTGTCTCTCGGGCCCGGCACCACCAGCGACACAGCGGCCGTGCCGTGTTCATTTAAACCGCGGAGCGAAGGCTGCTGTGCCACCCCAACTCCCTGAGTGCTGGGGCGTTCCAAACAGAAACTGCTACACTTCCACTGTGCTCAGCCTGTGCAATGAGCCTGAAGCTTCTGGGAAGTGTTGGATTCACTGTAAATGTGCAATAAATTTAGCGCTGGGGAAGTATTTTGGGCTGACTGTGAATGTGTGAATCAGTTGTGCAGGCTGTTAATGACAGATCTGAAGCTTCCAGGCAGTGTCAGACCTAATGTGTGTGAATGCAGTCAGAATCACAGGTGGGTTGGTTTGGGAGGGACCTCTGAAGACCAGCCAATCCAACCCTGCTGTCACGGGCACCTTTCACTAGACCAGGCTGCTCAGAGTCCCCTCTGGCCTGGCTTTGAACATTTCCAGGGATGAAGCACCCTCAGCTTCTACAGACGGCATGTTCACCTCCCTCACTGTAAACATTTAAATTTTTATTCCTAATCTAAATGTCCCCTCTTTAGATTAAAACTACCACTGCCAGCCCTATCACAGGTGATCTGGACGAATCTTCAGGAAATGCATTTCATTTCCAAATGACAAGTAGCTGGAAAAGGGGCCTTGCTGCAGAGCCGATCAGTGCCTTCTGACAATCAGGGAGACTTCAGCCTTGTCTTAGGTTTGTTGTTCCTTTAAGAGGGCTGTGTAAGGCCAGAAAAAAATTAAAAAAGGGGTGTTTTTTCATTGTGGCATTGCATTGTCTTCCCTTCACTGCCTGATATGTCACTCCCATATGAGACAGTGATGGAGTGGAGAATGTGGTGCTCCTGGAGACAAAGCATTTTAGAGAAACAAGTATAGGTATGCATCCAAGAAACCAAAAGTGTGCTTTGACTCTTTCAATGAATCAGCTGAAGAACGGATTTTTTTTTTAATCTCATTGGGAATAATTTTGCTGTCTAGTCTTGAACCTGGAGGCTATTCTAATTTAAGGAGGATTTCTCTCTTGATGAGGTGATAACCTAAAATGGCACAGGAGAATCTAATGCAGCATGTTTTCATTCAGGGACTCTGTTTTACAGTCAAGCCTAGCAGTACAAGAAGGAAGCTTGAAAAGAAATTGTTAACTTTATAGATCCAAAGTTGTTCACTTTTCTGCACATGTGTATTTATGGTTTTGAGCATTACACTACAACTTACATGCCAAAGAAATACTTAGATCCCATGCGGTCTTCCAAATGCCTGTGTCTATCCAGAATGTTGCTGTATATGTGGAAATGCATATATTTCACAAAAAGCATCTTGGAGAAGCTAGGGAAAGCTGCCCAGCACAGGACAGGAAGGGATTTGAGGTTGGACTCCTAACAAAACAAACAAAAAAAACCAAAAAAAACCAAAAAAACAAAAAAAAAAAAAAACACAAAAAACCCAAACAAACAAACAAACAAAACAACAAAACAAAAAAATATCAAAAAAAAATCCAACCATAGAATTGTTTAGGTTGGAAAAGAGCTTTTGTATAATTGAGTCAAACCATTAACCCAGCGCTGCTAAGTCCACCACTAAACCACCTCTAAGTGCCACCTCTAAACCATCTCTAAGTTCCACATCTACAGTCATTTCAATGCCTCCAGGGATGGGGAGTTGTGAAAGGCTGAACTGTGAAGCGATAATGGCTCAAAACGTTTCCCCATTTGTGGAGTGTGTTGTCCTACAATTTAGCCTGTGTGGAGGCTAAATTGTCCTCCCTCTCACAAACCACCACGGGGTTGTGCGGCTACCCCTTCCTCCCCCCGGGGAAGTAGGACACTGGCTGTGGCCTGAGGGTTTTGATCCCTGTTGATGGGCCCTAATCGGCTCAGCTGGCCAGAAGTGATGGGCAGCTGTGCTGTTTTGCTGTCTTAGGAGGTGCCGAAGGCTCCCAAGTGTCCCATGAGCAACACAATTCCATCAATCTTCCCGCCCCGGGTTGGGGGGGGTCCCTGGGCATTGCCACCTGAACCTGAGTGGATATAAACCCAAAAGATGTGTTCTTCCGGAGATTTTTCCCCACCACTTCTTCAGGACTTCCTCTTCCACCCAATGGATCCAGTCTGTGACCAAGACTACAAGCAGCCAAATCTTGTTGAAAGGCCTGTGGGTGGTGAGATCTTCACTCTGGTCCCTTCTCTCTCTCTTTGTTTTGTGCTTCATGCTCTTGTCCTTTCTCTCTTTCTTTTCCCTTGTGCATTTCCTTGGATGATATTGCATTTTCACATTGCAATTCTTTTATGTTGTTCTATTACTGCAGATAATAATAACTGAAATGCCAACATACCTGCTTTCCTCGGCAACCGAATTGTTCTACAACAAACCCTACGTATGTGTGCTCACCAACACCAACCCTTCCGTGCTGTTTCCCTCTAACCTGCCCCAAGGGATCTAATAACAAGAACCTGGGTTTCCCTCACCTTCTGCAGGGGGTTGTAACAGGACACCACCCCTGGGCAGCCCGTTCCAGTGTTTGACAGCCCTTTTGGTGAAGATTTTCTTCCTATTACCCAATACTTAAATCTCCCCTGCTGCAAATTCAGGAAATTTCCTCTTGTCCTGTCACCTGCTACTTGGGAATAGAGACCAACTCCCACCTTTTAAGTAGAAGTACCAAGGAGAACCATGACGAGCAACTGCAGTTCTCCCAGCTGCTTATAGAATTTTTCACCCTGGTTGGAAGGTCTGTAACAGACTCCCATCATGGTATCTGCCAGGTGATTTTAATGATAAAGATTCAATCCCGCTGGTACCATCATTAAACTCCAGGCAATCAAAACTGCCCCTAATTACAGGGCTTCCCCACCTTCTCTCCTTCCTTGCATATCCATTCTGAAGCTCTTCAGCTGTGTGACCCATCCCACCACGCTTCTGCCACAGCAAATACGTCACAGTTTTCCTGCTGCACAACGGCTTCCAGCGGCTGCTGTGTGTTGCATTGGTGCAGATGGATCTGCACTGGTCACAAGGTCAAAGCCCAAACAAAAGCCAGAGGGCAGAAGGAATGTCCCCACGTCGGGAAATATGCACTCGCAGCTAATACTGTTGCTGCAGATGGATTTTTCAGGCACAATAGCTGGTAGCTGTTCCAGAACCAGCACAATTGGTGCTTCTGCCCTACAAACAGCTGATTGTGGGTGGTGAAATTGCTGCCTGAAAATCAAGCCAGGCCATGAACATCCTTTTTCTTTGCCCGTATTGTTTTCTCTCTAGAGTGACTTCCAGGGCATCTTTAATAACCTTTCCTTGGCACATACACCAAAGGTATCTAATTTTATTTTATTTTTTTTTTTTTACCAGAACAGCTGCATATTTCTTCCTCTTTGCAGCCCCCACCCTCGCCCTGAGGACATGATAGTAGGCTATGAACTTCTGGAGTTAAGGATCGGTCCCTTAACTGCCATAAAAAGTAAAAATAAAACAAAAAAAATAATCTAAATGAACCTTGGCATATTTTTCTAATTGATGTGAATGAGATGAAAGGGACAGCTGACTTCTGTGACCTCTGCAGGACAACTGTGTATCATGTGTTGCAGGAATAAAGGGGTGTGCCATAGCTGCAAAAATGGGAATTGACACCATTCTGCTCTTTAACAACATCCACTGGTGTGTGACATCCACGTACATTAACAGCTGTCACCCTTCATTTCTCTTCTGCTCACCTCCCACCTTTGTTCATTTGCATGATGAAACTTGGTGAGTGTAACAGTTTGATGCTTACAATTGTTGAGACTCTTGTTCCAACTTAGTTTCATAAATGTAACTATAATTATGAGTCTGTTGGTACTCTTTCCATCTTTACCAGAGCAAGACAGCAGGAAAGTCAGCAGAACACCTGGGCAGGTTCCTCCACATCTTGCAGTATTGGAACTTGGAGGAGGAGTGCTTTGACAAAGGTCTACATTGCAGATAATTATCAAAGAATAGGTTCTTCAGTGGTGCAAACTGACACGTGCATTGTTAGAACTTAAATTGTGGTGTTTTAATTTTTTTTTATTAATAGTGTTTTTTTTTCCAAATAAAACTACTTTGAGTTGATTTTGTGGTATTTCTTTCTCAAGCAAGAATGAGTAGTATTGAAAAGGTTTTGAGAAAAATCGGTTCATATTATATATTTGTGAAATATTGCTTCCATGTTTTTTATTTCATTAAAGCTTTTGTGTCTGGCTGTAGACCAAGCTTCTGTCATGTCTTACTCCTCATGGAAGCTTTTGTAGCAACTAAAGCTGAAGAGCATCATCTTACTACACCATTTCAGTCAACTTAAGAGTTGAAATGGTCATGCTTGTGTTTTAGATTATTTAAGTATCTTTTGGAATTGAGAAGGTCTAACACAGCTTGCTTTCCCTTCCCTTGGTTAGGGCAGAGAGTTCTCCTGTTGCATAGAGAAGCTGCATGCCACTAATTACACAGTAGGAAACCTAGCACATAGTCTGTGTGTGTGTGCTGGAGCTGGATTTGCTCTGCTCTCATCTGGTCTGTGGGAATTTATTTGACAGTTGAAAGGATGTTTGAGGTGGCTGTTAAGTACTACAGGAGCATTAGGCAAATGGGACTGAAGATTCTGTTCAGAAGGTCTGCTCAAGCATCTGTCTTGCTAACTCATTATACTTAATATAGCTATACTCAGTAAACCTCTTGGTGAGAAGTTTGACTCTCCTTTTAAAGCTGCAGTTTTGCTGTAAAGCTTTTAGTACAAGAACATTCACACATTTTATGCTGGTACAAAGCAGAATAACTTCAAACATCGTAAGGAAATACTGGGATATGGTTTAACAACAGAAGTACTTTTACCAAGATGTATCTAGATCCACGGTACAAAAGACTGGAAACACGAGTTTATGCTGGCACTGTTAAAACAGCAACACCTTTTAGTTTCACAGGGACTAATTTGTGTGAGTCATGGATGATGAAAAGGTTATGCTTGAAGAACCTGGTTCAATAACTATTGAATTTAGACGGAGACTTTTCTGGGCTTTGGATCAAGTTATAATTTCCAACTCAAGTTATTTGTAAGTTAGAAAATATTTCAAATGCCTTTGTACTTCTTTTGATGTGTTGAATGTGTTCCAAAGTGAATAATGGTTTGAAGGAATAACATGTGCTTGACAGAGTGAACTTCAGAAATAGTACAACTTGCTTTTTACCACGGCAAATCTTTCCTATAGGAAACTCATAGCTAAAGCCAGACCTGACTGTGTCTGTACAGGGGGCAGTGCAAAGGAAGTTGATGAGACAATTTTCCATTATTCTGATTAAAAACCAGAGCAGTACACTTGAGGCTGAGAATTAGTCTGGAAGGTAACATTTTGATTTGTGCATAAACAAGAAGGGGCTAAAGAAGTTTTTGTGAGCAGCTTGCTTAGAAACCACATTAAGCTACACAGGAGGTCTGCTTGAAATTTTTTTCAGCAAAAAAGCAACAATTAGAATTAGAAACAGTTTCACTGTTAAAATCTAAAACTGATTTCCTAGCTGAGATTTCATGGCAATATCTGTATTATATGAAAGATCTAAACCCAAACATTTGTCCAAAAATCCTGAAAAGGTCCGGAAATATGTTAGTATGTGATTGCTGCCTGGTTTCTTTGAACTATCTGAACTTTTCTACCTTTTATCTTCAAGAGAAACTGTGAAATGTAGCCCTCTGGTGATGCTTGGCTGTGAAATTGTATTTCTAGGAGGTGTCAAGTCCCATCACTCTTATGCAAACCCTCTTCTTTAGCTGCCCTATGTAATGACAGAATATATGCTTGTTCACTTGTATCACAGGTTTGAGTACATGGGCTTTCCTTCCAACCACTCCTTTCTCTCAGACACAGCCTCTGTATTTATCTGGGCTGTGGCTGCCTTGCAAAAGCCACGCCTGCCCTGGTGCCCACGAGGTCCAGCAAGCACGATTCTCTCTGAGCAGGGTCACAGCAGGGTTTCTGTTCTACTCACAGCTTGTGCAACTCATTTACTCCCTGACTTTGGTTACTCTGATCCTATTATGTCCCAGCTGCATCTTTCACACAGTCTGCCTATAAAGCATGGATTAATTTAAGCTGGTAATTTTGATCTATAAAGCATTTAACAGCATAAAGCTTGGCTGTTTGAAGATCATCTTCAGCCTTCACCTTCTGGGTATCTGTGGTTGGCCATGGTTCATTCATGTGTAATGTTTCCCACCCTCTTGCTCGAAATTAGGGATGTGTACTTGTCCTTACTAGGGTGCAACCTGCTTTGTTTCTCACCTGTTTGAAAAAGCTTATTTTTTAGCTTTAGTATGTAATGGAATTTAACTAGTAACAACAGCTCTGTAAATTCTTTCTCTTCTGTGAAGCCATGTTTGTCAAGAATCCAACAAATGCTGTTTCAGTAATAATCTTGGTAGTAAATGTACAGTTGCTCAGTGGTCATGTAGGGCACTGTGCCTTGGAGAGGGTCTGGATAATGAGCCCTGCTCACCAGCACAAGAAAATACATGACAGCAGCTCTTCTCTGTATCTTTTTATGTACAGAACCCCGTTTTGGCAAAGCATTTTTTTTATTTCAAACATTTGTATTCTAATTCTTCAGAATAACCACACATTTAAAGCATGAGCCTTCAACTGCTATGTATGTATCAAACTAGGTGATTCTAGAACATGAGCTGTGATCTGCTATTCCACTGCAGCATCATCCAATGAATTGATGAGACACAGGATGCATCTTCCCCAAGAAGGCAAGCTAGAGCCCCGTTTGATAACTTAAAGGCTGAACTGAGCCTTCAAAGCTAACTCCCAATACCTGAGAAGGAAGAGCTGCTTCACAGTGGACCTTCAGAGAATGACAGTCTTTTTACAGCCATCTTCTCATCTGAAGACACTGTTCCTGTATCAGCTTCACCTTGCCCAAATGTGCCCATGAAAACAATTGTGTTAGGCCAGACAACTCAGTACTCTGAATGAAGCCACGAGGTGTTTGTGGGATTGTGTCTGACAAAGAGGCTGAGTTAAAATGGTGGGAGACACAAGCTACATAGAGCACGAGGAAATCTGTCTATCTGAAGAATATCCCATCCAAACAAAGTGCTTCCACAGACTGGTTTGGGTCACAGAAAGCTTATTTTGATGGTGGAAATGTTCCATATAGCCATCTTCCTGCTCAGTCTCTTCTGTATCAGCATACTATCGTATGACCCAAGTCCAGCAGTTTAATTATGTCTTGCAGGGGTATCTCCTTGAACCTTTTACTGCATTGCTTTTAAATATGCTGTAGGTTTCGGGTTTTTTAGGGTTGCTATCATCTGCTCTCTAGGCTGATCAGTTCTCTCTGATTCGCTTTACTGCTCTATTTCCAATCTTACACCATAGCACTGTTACCATTATTTTGGGTGAGAAGGTAATTATTGTAAAATGCTTTTATGGTGCTGTCAATGTAGTAATTTATGCCTTTCCTTTTGCATCATAATCTTTATGGTCTGAGATTTTTCTCTGATCCGATGTGGGGCCGTCCTTCCTGACCTCAGAGCAGATGCAGATAATGCCAAACCCAGGGAGTATGTTCTATGTTGCTTTTTTGTATTTTGTTTCTTATTCTCAGTGTTATTTTTTTACTGGCCTCAGTACTCTCTTCCTTGACACTTCAGAAAAGTTTTTTTTAATTTGTGTTCTTCTCTTACCCTAAACCTTTGTTACTGCAATCTGTGGAACCCCACTAGTGACAGGTCACCGCTCTGATGTCACCCCACTCACTGTAACCCTCTGTGCCTGACCCACGAGCCAGCTGCTCACCCATCACATGATGTGTTTATCCAGCTGTGAGCTGGACATCTTGTGCAGGACACTGTGAGAGACAGCATTGAAAGCTTTACTGAAATCCAAAAATCTCATTACATCAGCTGGCTCCTCTTGATCAACCAGCTGGGTTATCTTGTCACGAAAGGAAATCAGGTTGGATAAGCAGGACTTTGCTCTCATGTGCTGGCTGTGACCAGTGACTGTGTTGTACAGAAAGCATGTTTTTCTCCCTCCAGACCAGGACCTCCAAAAGCACCATTGTACTGCTGGGTCCAGTTTCAAGATCACAAATGCACTCAGTTTTCTCTCTTTTCACTGACTCTGTGCCATCCCACTCTCCTGCGTCCTGGGGTGAAAAAGCAGCCCAGCACAGAGATGCTGCAGCCTGTGGCATGTGAACCATGACTTGCACACTTCTGCTCCACAGCACTTCACAGTGTCATCAGATCAAACACTGTAATTCCTTCCACACAGATCTTTGCTGACTGAAGCAGCAGAGCAGTACTAAGCAAGCCAGCATGCATATCGCTGCTTAACTAAATGCAGATTCTTTCCATTCTACCCTATGAAGAAATGATCATTACTGCACAGTACAATTTGATATTTTAACACCTCAAATACAAAGTGCAGCTGATGTACAAATAAATTTCTCTCTAAGACTTACTTCTGAACTAAAAGAAAAGAGTGAAGACTTTCAAGGCAGAAAATGTTTTGTTATGCGGTTCCATAATGTGAAAGAAGATAGGGCCCTGACCCAGAGTGTAAAGTTCAATTTAGCATTACGTGCCTGTTAAAGTACACACTAATTAATCAGACCTACTTGGCAGAAAGGATTCTTTTGCATCACTCAAATCCAAGGTGCTGGGATAAGCAGACACATCTCGGGAACACAGGACTTTCTCTTAACCAGAATCAAACATGACCCTGTTATCCTCAGGTGATGGAAGACAAACTAGACTGGTTGCCAGCCCAGCCCCTGGCGCTAGCCCTTCTCCCTGCCTTGCTACAACCCATGCACTCTAGATATTAGAGTGACTGAGATATTCTTGTAACAAACTAGCCTTATGCATCCACTTAAAAATACATAAAATGGAAAAGAAAGTAGAGTGCTTTGGCCTTGGGCAAGGTGAAATATTAGAAATGTATTGAGTTAAATTACCTTCCAGACTTGTGTGGAAGTGCTAAACGTCTTCACAACACAAGGTTCTTACACAAACACCATTTACTCCAACAGGACACTCATTGCTAAATAAAATGAGTCACTATGAATGAATCAGGTGGAGTTCGAACTAAGTAGAAGCTTTTTGTAAACTCAAAGCATATTGGGCAATAACTAAAATGCCTACAAATATTTGGAGTACTGGGTAAGAATGAATTTATGCCATCTTGCAAGAAGTAGTTTTTGTATCTTAATACTTATGGCCAAATCATTATTTTATTTGATTATCACTAACAGAGATGAGACAGGAAGTTGTGAAAAGGCAGTATGATGAGAAAACCTAAGACTGTGATATTGTTTAGTTTGGGAAAAGAGAAAAGCAGTATTTCATTGCAGTTATAGCAACAATTACAGCCAAGGATTAGCTGTGCTCATTTTGAAACTGCACTTTGTGCAAGCGCTAATTACGACAATTTTTTTAGTAGGTGGTAAATGAATGAATGAATGGCTACAAAATTCTCAAAACAGAAATTCATTTTAACTTTCTTTTTTTTTTAATTAGGCATTACAGAAAATGGAATAGGCCATTCTGCCTTGCTCAAACCATTCTGATAATTTTGTTAAATAAGGGAGGGAATATTCAATTTAATATGTGCAAAAGCTAATATTTACATTGTTCAGTACACAGAGGCAGGATCACATTAAGAGAAACTGGAAGGGGAAGAGAATAAACTGTTCTTAGATTCCACTGTAGATAGAACAAATATTAATAAGCCTAAAGTGTAGTAATGTAGTCAGGTAAGACTTTCGGAAAAAAATCTTTGTAATGATAGGGCTAGTGAGACATGGGAAGGGACAGCACAGGGAAGCCAAGGAACTACCCTCCTTGGAATAGATTAACCCAATTTTCACCAATGTTTATTTACAGCTGAACTGCTCTGGGACAGACTATAATTACCTCTTCAAGTCCCATCCAGTCCTTTTTTTAAACAATTTTTTATATAAAGCAATTCTTAATGATTTCATTCACACACAAGGCCTTTGTCACTTGGCATTGTAAGGGATATGCTGATTAGCAGAAACAATTCCTGCCATAGAAAAATCAGGACAGACAGAGATGAAACAGATTTCTCCTTTAACTGCTCTCTATATTTGAATTTTTTCCCCCATTAAATATATGAGTTTGAGGGAAACCAAACGGACAGCACATATAGAGAGCAGACACTGGACAAAGGCAGGCTTTGAGACCATCAGAACGCTAAGGTCCCTCTTAATGCAGGACTTGCTAACTGGTATCACTTGGAAGAAGTGTGCACAAGGGAGGGAGCTGGAAATTCAGATTATATGTTTAGGTTATATAGCTAACATAGAAAATTATTGTTTCCAAGGATTTTTAATTTAATTATTTCGTTTGTTGCAGCCCTTGCATCAACAAGCCAGCTGGATCTACTACGTGGAATATCACCACTGCCTTCAGGAAAGATAACCTTTTCTTACCCATTGCCAAATACACACTTCTGCTGAAGACAGGGTCCTGCAGCTGCCTGCTGCCCACCGTGGCTAATGGTCCATGTAATCTGAGCAGCATTCCTTGAGCACCATGCTCACAATGAACTCTCAGCAGCTGGAGCAGCTGTGTGAAGCGCAACCTTAGATGACCAGAGGCATCATTAAGTGAGTAATTAAGAAGCTGAATCTCTTCGCTCTCTTATCATTTCACCTACTTGTAATGGAACAGTTCCTCAGCCGCCTTGTCTTTGGGTTATATCTACTTTATCGTTGATTCAGTCATGTATTTTACAGGTAATACTGCTGAAAATATTATTTTGCTATATCTGTGCAATAAACTGAAAAAACCAGAAAGTGACAAATGTATTAAAAGAATTAAAAGTTAAGTCAGAACAAAGGCAAAAAGACACTTTTCTGCCATTTGCCCACAATATGCAGCACAGGCAGTATCATACACTGAAAGCCCCGACAATCAAAGTATTGAAATTCTAGAACAGAAATCCCTCCCTCCTTCCATCGGAAGTTTGGACTTATTCCCAAATACTTTTAAAATAATTGGTTTAGCATAAGATCACAGCTAGCAAAGTTCTGCCAATCCTTCTATCAATTAACTATTGTGGAGAATCTTCCTGTTTTCTTATCAATACTAGGATTTAGTCCACAGATTTGCCAATTACAAACCTCAGTATTCGCTCTCAGAGCCAGTCTCAGCCCAAAACCCCAGAGACTACATGTTTCAAGCGCCTTAAAGTAAGCATGGAAGACGCATGTTAAAATCTAGTGAAAACCTTCAAGTTTAAATTTTGTCTTACTTTTTTCCTTTGTGACACAGGCATTTAACATCCAAAATCCATCTGTAAACAATCAAAACCACAGGTGAAACACGAGAACAAAGGATTTACCTAGTGAGTCATCAAAGTGCTTTATTTTATAAAGCCTTGCTCATGTTTGGAGTGTAATCTAAGCACTAACATACACAATAATGAATCTTCCTTGCCCTGTCCAAATAAACAGTTTATCAACAAGAGTGAGTGACAAAAATGCTACGCAGACAAAAAGAATGCTTTGCTGTAAATATCTAAAATGGTCTAAAAATGTACACTCGTTGGCCGCAATTAAATATGTACTCAGAGTACCTTATTTTTACTCTAGGGTCTCCCTGTGGCCTCATACCTTCAGAAGCTTCAGAAAACGAAACTTGGGCGAGAACGTAGACAACCAGGGTGTTTAGGGAGAGGACAAAAAAATAAAAATCAAGCCACAGTACCAACTTATTTAAATACATACAATACAAAAGTATACATATACATTACAGTGCCGCAGACATCACTAAGTCAAACGTAACAAAAAACCCTGTGGGAAACGTCGGGGAAAGGAAGAAAAATTAGTACACAGCAACAGGGATAGTATTGCCTTTGGCCGCTGAAGAGAGTGTAATTAAGGGATTGCTGTTGTAGGGGCTCCTCTGAAGTGAACCACAACGTAGGTTATGCACAGTTGCAGGCTGAGCAGCACTGACATTAGTTATGGAGAAGGCATGCTGGCAACTCCTGATCCCAGTTAGAAACGATGAGAGGGAGGTTTGACTTCTCTTACGTTGCCTACAAAATCTAACAATTTCAATAAAGAATTTTAAAGGCACAGCTTTAGCACAGTGTATAAGTAGATAAACTTTTAAGCATATGTAAATTTGTCTCTTTCAAGCATGGAGTCTTTCAGGGAAAAATACAAGAGGAGAAGGAATACATTGTTGTTTAAAAAATTTGAACAAGTTAAACATGATCAGCACAGTTTCAGGCAATGTACTATACAATCAAAATTGAGTAAATGGTAGGACAGGTCATTTTGATGTTGAAAGACAACCTTGGGAATAATCCCACTGAAACATCCTTTTGCATTTTATTGTAAAAGAGTCTATCATGGAGGTGAGTGAAACATTTACTTTAATACACTACTGCACATTACCTCTTGGAAGATGACAAACATTACTTCATTTGTACTGCAAAATAACTTTACATGTAAACTCAAAAGTCTTATATTGTACACGGCTCTGAAATTCAGAAATATCCCTGCTTTCCTAATAATGTAAACAGTAAAATTCAGGATTCATTTTTCAAGGGATAATCTATAATAAAATACCGCTATTTCAACAGTACAACATAAGCATTTAAACTTCAAATTCCCAGTAAATTACAAGGGAATGGAATTTCTATCAGTGTGCACATCTTTCAGGATGGGTAGAAGATGGAGCTACTATTGCCCAAAACTATGCACTTCTTCAGGTAAGCTTTTTTTACATTTGTAGCATTATTAGTTCCTATACTGCAAGAATATAAAACAAATGAAAACTTCAGGTAACAAAGAGAAATAAGCAAAGTTTTCCCTTAACACAAGTTTACTACAGCAAAAATGTACACATAGCATGAATTATGTTAGGTCTTTGTAAGGTAAGAGATGCCAGCTCTCAGATGTCTGAGAAGCTGAACTTCCCGACGCAATGTGCTGAAAAGGAAGACAAAAAAGAGAGAGAGAGGAAAGAAAAGGAAAAAACCCAACTGCTAGAAACCAAATGGGAAAAAGCCTCCGGCACCAAGGGCTGTTGCAGCTGTGTTTTTAAGGAGTGCCAGTGTTCAGGGTGTAAGTGTAACATTCGCAATAAGGTCTTCATTATTATCACCAACATCATCATCGTCATGAAGAATACTGTCATGTATCTTTTTTCAAAAAATAAACTGATCCACAGTTTACAATTTGATATCAATATTGTAGATTTAACATGCATTTACTCTTCCCCACCCCCACCCCACACCTCTTTGCTCATTTATTCCATTTCAGCTGGTAGCATCAGAGTATTACTGTCACAGTGCACTCTGAGTAAGCTGTTCTATTTATTTAAATTATTTTAAATTTTTTTTGCACACACAAAAGAGTCAGAAATAGCTAGAACTATGCTGGGAATATCAGGCAGCTGTTAAAGCGAGTACTCCACCCCACTTCAGTCACCTTTGCCAGCAGATGTAAACAAAGGGGTTGCTTTCTGCAAGATGAGTGCTTCTGAGTTCCTTTTTTTCCCTACACTTGTAGCCACTGCTGCTGTCCCCAGGTCTCGTGTCTGTCCTATGTAACATGATAGGTTACGTCAAGATGTTGGCAATAAAGTCCAAGAAGCGCTTTGAATACTGTTCTGGATTAACAGTTGAAATTTCTGCACCAGCCTACACAGAGAATTGGGAGGAGAGAAGAAAGAAGGAAGAACCAGTGTTTTATTTGATGCTTTTGTCATTGAGGATATTAATAAATTTCATGTGCAGTTTCAGAACCAGAGACTAGAAACACAAATTGTAATGGCCCTCAAGCAGAATCTTACTGGTGCCTTTTTAGGCTTAACAAGAGGACACTGACAGTCAGTACTCACCCCTGTAACTGCTATCTTCCATTTCTGAAAAATTTTCTTTTACTTTCCATACTTCTCTTTAATTTCATTGTAGTTCAGTCTTCTATATGAATTTTCACAGCACATTAGCCCCTGTTACCCACTGACTCATGAGCAGATTCTGGTCATTTGAGCAGCAGTGCCTTCATGCAGAGAAGACTGAATTGCCATATTTAGCTCTGGCATGTCAGCAGTTGTGTAACGTCTATTCTTATCTGAATGCTACATAGCCTGGTTTGAAATACATGGCAAGAGTAACACTTTTTCAATATCTATGCTTTTAAATCTGGACTCACTGAATAAGCCATGTAATTGTTATTTCAATGAAGTCATGATTTTATTCATATTTTTACTTGAGTTTTTCAGAGCCTTACCCACATTTTTATTTATATTTTTCCTGTTTTACAAAAGAGGAAAGTTGCATGCAATTAATGAACGTGTCATGTGGCTCAGGATGGAGACAGAGAAATAAACAGGATGAATGTATGAAAATAAAGTTCTGTACTAAGTTCTAATCGTTCTAATCATAATCAGCTTCAATAATCATAGCTGTTACTCACAATTTATTTTTATCTGTTATTTAAGCCAAAAGTGTGAGTTTTTAAAGTCTGCTACTTTCAAAGTTCAGTAATAATTGCCCGATAATGGCTGCATATGGTCTACATCAACTTTCAGCTGCCCAGAAAGCAGAGAGTAATGAGAGCATTGCTTTAGAGAGACAAAAAAACCCTCCTACAGGTCTTTGCAGGTCACATCATTCTCTACTGTAACTAAAAAGCCCAGAGCTCTTTGCCTAAAATTTCCCACAATGCCCTGACCCTTTAGATACTTAGACACAGGAGGGATTTTAGCCTCATGACTGAATATGCTCTTTTTAAGAAGTTTATGAAATTTGAACGTTAAATCACCACAGAAGTAATAATGGTGGATATAAATCATAAATCAGGAAGACTGGGCTATTTCACCACAGTTCTTTGGTGTCTGTTGCTAAGCAGCAATTTCAGTCAAAATTAAATAATGGTAGTTAAACAGAAGCCTTCACTGTTTCTTAGTATTTAATATGCAAATTATATTTTCATGCCTGATTTTGTAAATTGTACTTTTTCTTCTGAAGAAGTCTTCTAGAGTGAGCCACGTTATATGCTGAACAGCTAACTTTCAGCAGACTGTACCAAATAATGAAACCATCATTAGGGGCCCTGCATGTGAAATTAGGTTCACGACAACTTTCAAAGAGTGGTGAACAGCTCTGTTTTCAAGAATAAGGCGCATCTCACAAATTTAGGACCAAGTCTTAAAAACCATCTCACTAGAGCTCTTTGTGGGTGAGACAGCTGTGCACACAGCTGAAAAAGGAGTTCCCCTCTCTGTATGTAATGTGTAGCAGTTACTCTGTACATTTTTGTTGCACGTTAAACTTGAAAAAAATTGAAAAAAAATCGGATCTATTTCCCCTTTCCCTGGATTTACCAAACTGTTCCATATCAGGGCACTAAACAAAAACGCATGAATATAAAGGGAGTAAGAGGAAAAAAACAACTCAGTACTTACCCCATGCTTTACTGTTTTTGCAGCATGGGCTGCTTTCTTTTTTGCATCATAATGAGTAAGAATGTCAATAATGGCCATGAAGTACACTTCCTTCCTGGGAGCATCTGCCAATCCAAACACAGGGCAGTAAGAAAGACTTCTGAAACATCTTAACAACGAGTCCTCCTTCTAACAAAGCAGACTTGATAAGACTCAATCAGTAGCTAAGACAGCTCAGTGTCAGTCTTAATCAAGATCCATAAAAACCACAAGCTCACGCTGTCCTTTAACTGCACTCATATATGATGCAAAGCCCATTAAATGAGTATAAAATAAAAACCTAGCACACAGAAATAGGAATTACTGCTCAGTTAAAGTAATGTGGAATGCACCTTTGTGGAAAAACGATGAAGTTTTATATGAAAGGTAATGCTTCTGTGTCGACAAACAGAATCACTGAATGAACTAGGTTAGAAAAGACCTTTGAGATCATCAAGTCCAACCTATGACCTAACACCTCCTCATAAACTAAAACACGGCAGAGAGTGCCATGTCCAGGGGTGGTGACTCTGCTATGTCCCTGGGCAGACGATTCCAGTGCCCAATTACTATTTCAGTGAAGAATTTTTTCCTGACATCTGACCTAAACTTCCCCTGGTGCAGCTTAAGGTCATATTTTCTTTATGAATAAAACCACTTCTTTATTCATGTCAATGTTTATAAACAACAACAACAACAAAGTAACTTTCCTGTCTTGAACAGCCACAGGTAACCAGTTAAGCTTAATTTTACACACTAACATTAAATTCAGTTTCAGGCTTCTTACACACTCCTTATGATGACTTTCTTAGCTGCAACACAGAAATTGGGTATGAGTGCATAAGTTTTCAAAAAGCAACCAAAAAAGAAATGTAACTTGGAACACTTCTTTTCTCATTCTTTCTAGACTGTGTTAACAGTATTATCCACCAGAAAAGAACAATTATAGATACTAGACTTTCTGAAAGGGATGAAAATCCCCTGAATTAATCCATAATATCTAAGCATTATAGAAATCTTCTCCTTTCTGCTGCACCAATGATCAAATTTCCCTTTTCACAGAGTGAACTCCTGTTTTTCAGTTTACATTTGCCTTTACATGGTTGTGAGCACTTTAGGATTCTGATGCAAGAATCAAACCACATTAACATAAAAATACTTCTTACTGCTTACTTTCATGGGATTTTATTCCATAAACATCAATAGCTGGATCGAATTCCCCTGGAGCCAAAGGCAGTGAGCTGTTCAGTGTATTTCCTGGACTGTCTGGAGGGGTTCCAATGGGGTGGGTCCCATCACTTTCACCTTCCTCTTCTCCGTCATTCTCTTCACACTCTATTTCTTCCTGTTCAGCTCTTTCGACATCATGAATTCCAACCAGCAAGCTGTAGTCCATGAGTTTTAACTGAGCAAGGAACTAGAAAGTGATAATAAGCAGTGTATCAATATTACTGAAAAACATAAGCTCCACTTACGAACAGAAGTTACACAAAGGTGTCACCAGTTAAGAAAAATTCCTAAGGCAATTCTGAGAGAGAGAAAAGGGAAAGATTAAGCGATAAAGCTGGCAAAGAGATAAAGAGATACCTGGTTTTACTAAAATCTATTAGCAGCACACAAATTACTTGAAACTTATACTGTAGCCCGCTCTTAAATTGCTTCAGTTTTTATAAATTCTAAATGCTTACAAAAAGGAAGTTAGAGCAGACCAGGGAAGAAGGCATTCAAGCTAGACTTTGGCACAGAGATAGTGATGGTGATGAAAAAGATTAAATACTAGGTATGAGAAACTCCAGCTTGTCAAAATCTGATTCTGAGAAAAGAGACGAGTTGGAAATAACTATAAATTCAAGTGCCAGAAGAAATATTGTGAGATTGAGAGGAGGTTTTAAAAAGAAGAAACTTTTTTTTAATGATTTCAGTATCATTTATTTCAATATAATAAAACAATAGACTCTTCACAAGACTGGAAGGGATCTAAGTTTGAAGACATGATGCACAACAATACACAAGACAAACAGATGAGACTGGCCAAAGCAATGGGGTGGAAGAACTCCAGACATAGTATCCACTACTTGGTAAATACAGGGGGGGGAAAAAAAAATCTACCAATAATAACACAGAACAGCATGAAGGAGAATGGACTCTTGGGAAAAAACCAGTGAGCTACAAATTAGAAGAGAATGGCTCTTGGAAAAAAAGTGTGCTGCTGCTAACAACAAAAAGACTTAGGGAGATCAACACCAGGAAAAAAAACCTGATTTTAAACGGAAGAAGTATGTAGCTTTTCTCAGGACACCTGGAAAGGAATAAGGAGATGGAAAATAGACAAGGGGACATCAAAACAGCAGTAATAATTTGTGTTTGAACACAGGATGGGGACACATGACTTGATTAGGACAGAAATACAGAAACAAAGCTGAACAAAAACCAAGAACAGATATAAAGCTATATAGCTCAGAACAGTACTTCTTGATATGTTTAAATATAAATACTGTCTGATAAGACAATCATATATTGTTGCGCATTTCTTTTCATTGTAGTGCAATGGGAGATTGCAAAATCCAATTTACACATTGGTTACAAAGTGTGTCTTTTTAAACGATCAGTTATTTAAAAAGGGAAAAAGAACCAATAAGAAAAACAAGGCTAAAGAATAGCTTGCCATTGTCAAAATCAGGAGTCAGATCACTTCACACTAGTGGTTTACACAGATATTAAACAATTCTCTGTATAAACTTTAAACTCATAAAAACAGCCTCTCAAGTCATAATCTGCCATTATATTCCCAGCCTGGTACATGATATAGATCATACACAATCTACTTTTCAGTGTAAGAAAGTATCTTCCACATTCCTTCCACACACTTAAGATATTATCTGCAACCTACTTACTGTAAAAGCAGTAGTCAGCAGCAGTACATGTTAAAAGAGCACAAAAATTTAACCCAAACAAACTTATCTCTAGAGCTGTGACATTAGCAGAGCACAATATTTTAAATATAAAATAAACACACACTGATATTTCAGGTACTATTTATGTTTTCATCATTCTCACCATCATAAATTTCCCATTGTTACTATGATGGGAAATTAGATTTCCTCAGAAGCAAATTACTGAGTAAATTCTAAAGTATTTTGCTTTGTACAACTAATGAGATACAGATCTGAAGAATACGGAAAGTCAATTCACAGAGCTCTTGATACAAATAGCTGAAAGTCTTATTAAGTCACAGACATATTTTGTTACCAAGTCTCTTCCAAATCTGCCTTTTCACTTGAAAACAGATTTTAGTCTTTGAGCATTAAGCTGCAAAATACTGTGTTTAAGAAAAATATTTTAAATTATGCAAACTAAAGACAAATTGTGTGAACAAGTTAGTCTGACATTTATTTTATTAGCTGAACAAAATCAGTAAAAATATTTCATTAAATTCATACAGTAACACTTTTCTTTCAAGTATTTACCATACTCAGCCAAATAAATTACAAATTTATATGAAAGACTACATTAAGATAATGAGAAAGCAATTGCTGGATTTAGATTACTGAAGCACTCCACTGCTGTGATACTTAGAATGATTTAAAGCTGGATTACTAATATGAAACAAAAAGGGCATGCACAGCTGTGAGCAGGGGAGATGCCCCTCCTCTGTTATGGACTACACTCAGCTCTGCTGGATCTCCACCTGTAAAACACACCTAGCAATCCTCACCTCTCTCTCGGGGGCATTTGGAAGTACTAAGCTTGCAAAGCATTAAAGGACTAAGCAGTACCACCATTTTAACATCACACCATCAAGGCAGGAACAATGTAAGGCAACCAGCTATGGCAGTGAGCTATTTACCACATCAGCAAACCAGTGATCAACTCCTTAAAGTTTAAATTGTGTTTCATTTAAAACAGTCAGTGTTTACACTTTTACAAACAAGAGCTTTTATTAATGAGTTACAGGTATGATTTTCCTGGGATAATCATGATTTGCCACACATTTTAATCACATGTAGCTGAACAGGCACATTCTTACCTCAACATCCTTTTTGAGTTTCTCAAGGAACATCTTCTTGTTACTCTCATCAATATGAATCTTTTGGCCATCATTAATAAAATCGTTGTCTTTGAATGTCGGCAGCTCTTTGGCCTAAAACAAACCAAAATTCCTGTAAGAGCAGGACTGCAAAGAGGAGTGTGGTGAAGCTGCTGGCCTGGTGCAGCCCCTGTGCCCAAGAAGGCATCCCCGAGCTGCCTCTGCTCCATGGCACACAGCTCTCTGTAAGTGCACCCATGGAGCTCTTTCCTTAGCTTATCCCTCCTGGAAACAGCCTCGAAGGTGTGTTCCCTGGGCAGCAAATGTAGCTAGGACAAAATCTCCACTCAATACCAGATTTACATTGAACACTGATTTGCACTGAGCTTCTTCCAAGATGTCATTTGTCAAAGTGACTGGCAATAAGTGAAATCAAAACACCATCTACACTTCATAACAAAGGGTCTTAAACAGGAAGTCAGACTGGATTCCGTTTTGCACAACCACTGTGAATGTTTACAACTGCCCAATATCAAAATAATTATTGGAAACATCAAATGAATATGAATCATGAAATTTTGCTTAAAAGTAGCAAATGCCAGAGAAGACCACTGCCTCTTCAATATGCAATTAAATATTATTGATGTTGGAGCAACTTGATTACTTTTAACAGCCCCATGAAATGATTTGCAACACCTCAAATGGGCTCTGTTTTTAATGGGCAGTGACTGGAAGTTTACTCAAAAAACCCCAGCAAACCGACAAACGAAAGAGTGGTTCCTTCAGGACATCCAATCAAGCAAACTAGAAGTAATAGCAACTCCTGCAAAAAGAGCTTTTAAAAAACTGGCCCATTCAGAGCAATGAACAGCCTCTTCCCCTGCTCCACCTTTAATCAATAGTATGGAAGAACACATTTCCTTTATAAAGAAAATGTTACAGAGCAACCAGTGCTGCAATTCCTATGAACTGTCAATAGCCAAGAAGTAGTGAGTACCCTGAATAAAATAACTTCCCCTTAATCTGAAAGTCCTTCTGCTAGGAATAAAAGGCAGCTGACATCAGCCTACAGGAATGTCCTCCATAAGTTGAGTTTGTCAGACTTTACCCATAATCTTACTGGAGACGGTATTTTTTATAGAATGAAAATGACACAGCAAGGAAAAGAATCTGAGAGCTTCTTTCCTCTGCTCCAATATACATAACTTGGAAAGCATGGCGTTAAAATCTGAGCACCACAGCAGATTCCAAAAGGCTCTTATGGATCTTCACAATGGCCAGGAGCTCTTTTTGCTCTTGGGCTGTGTGCACTGAGGTGGTCAAAATGCTCAGTTCCCCAGTGGTCTGAATTCACTTTTTGGACCTGGAATTTGTGAATTGCTTAACACATCTGACCTAAACTTTTGTTCAGAAATGTGATCCTTTTCTTCCAGAAACACTAGAATTTAGTAACACTGTAATAGTTACAAATCCATTACTAAATCAATGACATCCTGATACCTATGAAGTTTGAAAAAAATAAGATCCTAGTATGGCTGCTCTGAATTATTACTGTCTTGCATCTAGAACACTCTGATACATTAAAATACCCTCTAATAGCGATCCTCTATTTATATTAAAAAAAAAAAAAAGTAAAAGAAACACCTATGCAGCTGAGATGAAGCTATTAACATTTATCTGCCCCAGACTCCACTTCCAAGGAGGAGCTGTTCACCAGTGCTCATCTGCTTTACTCAAAAACAATGCTGGACACCTTTTGAAGCAATGAATTGTTTACCACAATATGACTGCACAGTACACATTGATTTTCCTTCTGCCCTACTCAGTAAGATGTTTAGGACACAAATGAGCAGGGGTTACATCAGATAAAGATTCCAGGCTAACAGCTGTAGAGATTACCATACTCAATTGAGCATAGTGTCCCGTGGACAGGGCTAATTCTGCAGAGGCGGGACTGTGGATCCAGGGATGTTGCCAACACTGGAGGATGGAATCCAGTGCGTGGGATGCTTAAGAATGGAGGGGAGATTTGGATGAAATAATTTAAGATGAAGCAATAATGAAAAGAATGCGAGCAACCAAGCTTCCTTCATTTTTAGCTCAAAATCACTTAAAAAAAAAAAAAATCCCCAGATCATTTTTCCACCTTGTATATCCAAGTTACTGATTAAATTAGGCAGAGGTTAAAGCGAAACAAACCCATTAACGCAGAAAACCCCCCCTACTAGTGCTGTTTAAAGCTGGAGGATGAGCACAGAGGGAGGATATGCCTGTGGTTAGGATGCTGAGATGCTTGTTTGCCTCTAGGCTCTGCCGCAGGCTTCCCGCAGAGCACAGCCCCAGTCACACCGGCGGGGCGTGAGGGGAAGCTGCCTCATCACTGAGGACAGTCCTGTGGTAGTAAAAACACGCTTAAATTACAAGCAGTGTCTTTTTTGGAAGATGCTAGGGCTGGTAAGCCAGTTGTGCAGGTGCCATAGTTCACTTTAACCTTGTCTCTGATCTATTTTTAATAAAAGTGAGCTAGCAAAGCTGACACTGCTGCAGTTCTTGCCCGTCATCACAAGGCCCAAGGGGTACTCCCAAGGACGTTCTGGGCAGTGAGTCAGCACTCCCAAAAAGCCAGACTCTTCACTACCTTGCATGCAGGTCCCCCCAGTCCACGATCATTCCTCTGACAAGCTTCATTGAGATAATTTTTATTTGCCCAAATACCCATAGTTGTAAAGACTTGGCAAGTGTAGAACCATGTAAGTTAAAATCCAGTTCTGAAGCAAGTGAAGAAAAAGGACAAAGTTAAAGCAGTGCATCCCATCTAAGCAAGTGAAGCTAAAAAGCTCTGTGCCAGAGGTTGCCCTCACTACATCATTTGCATGATGTCTCCCAGCCTAGTCTCTCCTCTCTTTCTAGGTGTTATTAGGCAAAGTTTATTTTTTTTTTAATGTACTAGGCAATATTATTCTTCCTATTTATATAAAGCTGAACAGCTCTTGGATTTTGTTGCTGTCTCACATATTGCTAATGACAGCCATTGGTAAAAGTGATTCTAGTAGTACTTTAACTGAAATTTGTCTTAAAATCGATTTGTGAATTTAAGAATCAAAACCTATGAAATATTCAACTAGGAAGGGCTCTTGTAATTATGCCAAATAATTAATACATTCATTCATGTTGAAAAAACCCACTATGTTCATTTCTTACATGCTGAAATAAACACAAATAGAAACACATTGTGGCAGTTTAGAACACTACCTGAACAAAAAAAGAATAAATTGAGACTTTGCTTTAATGAAATAATTATATGGTTTTTAATGATGTCTCAAATATTTCCAATGAAGCAAAATACTTGTTTGGAAATGATTCTCCTAGAATGCAATTCATTATAATGAACATATTACTGTCATTAAAGAACTAAATATTTTAAGAGCTGCACAGGAGATGAGCATCTAACTACTTCCACTAAATTAATAATAGATTTTCTTTATGAAACACCTCCACTGTTTTTAATCTCCTACTTAAAGATGCAAGAAAGGCACAACAGATTTTACAAATATTAAATACTTATTTATTTAAAAAACCATGTTATCAACACACTTCATGTTTGCATTCCAAAATTTGCCATGGTCACAGAGAATTTTAATGGCAGGGAGATTTCACTGCCTTTGAAAGGCTGAAAAATCAATAAAGACTTCTTAGTAACTAAGATGACAGAATGTGTAAAGCCTCATTCCAAATAGAAGTATAGTGTAAAAGCTGATACTGTTTTAAGTTAAAAAACCATCTTGGAATGTAAGAATCAGGTGAAGTTTTGTTTCTAGATGAACATGAAGACAGTTTTTGTATATTTCTTAGGACATCACAATCCAGCCTCCTACCCTAGTGAGCTGAAATGAGTATTAGCAATTTTGTTTCCTCAAAAGGGATTTTGTATCATGACATCAAAAATAATGGTCATAGCTGACATTAATGCTGGCATTTTGGAAGCAGCTTGCTAAAATAGCAGTAGGTCAGGTAAATTTCCAAATAAGTGACTGAAAACAGAAAATAGACTAATTGTCTTCAGGACCTGGCAACAATTTTTCATCTAACAAAGACAAGGTTTAAGTTTTAGGAGAAATGTTGCATAGCAGCCTTATTTTTTCACTGGAACTAGCCACAAATCACATTAGTCACACAACTAATAATCAAAAAACTTGGCTTACAATTAATAACTTTTGAAAATTATGTAAAACATCTGCCAAGAGTGAAGGTCCACACCCTCGAGTTTTTTAACAGCAAATGGCCCACATACACCTTAATTTTTTTAGGTACTGGACGCACCAGCACATATGGAGGGCAGTGTTTGGGGGAAAAAAAAAAAAGCTGTAATTCTATAATACTAAATAAAGTTTGCAATAATTTGGAACAGGTGATTTTGAATTGAATCAAGACTCTGGAGTCACCAGATCTACAAGATGGAAGAGTAACTTCCTCTGGAATTATGCAGCTTCTTGCTTCCAGTATTTCTGTGAGCTGGGTACAAACTTTTGTTGTAGAAATTGCCTTGCCCTAGACAGAGGTTCCTATACAAAGGGTCTGCAGCTCCACTTGACATCACAGGTCTGTAAAAGGCAATGGAAACAGAGCTGTAACCCCAAAACAGGGTTTGAGGGGAAACACTGGACTCCAGCCAGTACAATCATTTTTGTAGGGAAAAAAAATTGTGCAGGATGCTGTAGAAGGGTTAAGTACTCAAGCATGTACCAAAATAGAACTGTCTTTTCAATGCTCAAGGAAATGCATCCAGAATTATCCCTAGCATTAATGTCTTCCTGCTGCAAAATGAACATGCAACATATAAAATGCAACACAAAACCCCCTGCTTTTTTTTTTAAATTCCTTTAACATATGGAAAGCAGACTTATGAACCAAAATGAAACAAAACACCCCCCATCCCTCAAAACCAAACAAAGGCAAACTAATAATTTGCTTTGAAAAACTTTAATGGGGCTGGTGTCACGAGAAGGATAAATGCTGAAATCGAAACCCTGAATGTCTCTCCCTATCTTTGGAGTGTGATGTTTTGAAAGTTATAATCTCTGTACATTGCATCATTTAGATTTATTTCAGAGATAAATCTAAGACTCTTCACAAGCCTCTTGTGTGAGATCAGCACATGAAGCAGACTGAAATCCTGTTGCTATGCTCCTCTATTAAAGCCTTTCTTCCTTATGTTACACTTTCCTCTCAGAAATCAGTTAATTACTATATGTTGTAATATATAAAGTAAAACACAAAGCTAACGTCTAGTGACAACTTCCCATCTAATTATCACAGCTCACGTATTTTGCATACAATTAAATTAAGATGTAACATAGCTGTCAACTATGGCAGTCTTTTTCCTAAAAGAAACTTGAATAGAAAATCCTTTATTCAATTGTATTTACTATAATTTTTCTGCATTTATGAATGGTGATTTATGAAACAACACATACTACAGAGGTGGCAATCCAACCAGTTTTAGATTGATTTAAAAACATGTAATAATCTCTGAAATAGCTTGAGGAAGACAAAATGTGGTGGGCATCAGTTCAGTTAGGATTTTCTGTTCTTCTACAAATTTCTTTCTGAACTGCTTACTCACAAGCAACAGCTTAGATTCTTTTATCAGTACAAGCAGACTCAGCTGTTACTGCTAATTTCTTGTTGTCCTCCAAGTATGGCATAATTGTGAGCAGCCAGACCACCAGGGGAATTCTGCATTATCCTCTTTTCACTTAAGAGGGCAAAATTGTACAAAGAATGACTAGAAAATGCAAAATACTAAAATAATAAAAATTTTAAAAAGAGTACTAAAGCCCAAAAAATAAAAAGGTGCAGCTGTCAGAATTTGACAACTGTTGAAACATACTGTTCTCTTAAAATCCAAGGCATCTGTAAGTGTATGTTACGATACATGTTGCTAAGAAAGTGATGCCTTTATTATCAAAAGTGTAATTTGTAACACAAATGAAAGTCACTGTGTTTTAAGGTGAAATTTAAGGGAATGGAGCTTGTTGTTTCTGCACTGATGATCACAAAATATTGAAATGACAGTTCTGGAACTGCTCATCCATATGTTAGTATATTAAACAGCTGAAGACAGTCAAACAGGAGGTAAACTGCAAACAGGATGGAAAAGTACCATTTTCAATCGGACAACTTTTCATCCTAAAAACTGATTTTAAAAGATATTTGAATACTAATACCTATTTTACACTACCAAACTAAAGTAGAATTATAGTATTTTCTCGGATTTCTTATCTATTAAATATTTCTGCATATATGTCTCTTCTTTATTAACTGAGTAAATAATTTTTAGTTTGACAGGAAGAAGATTCAAGAATATACAAATTTCACCAAATGTGCCTTTAGAAAGTAATTTATCTAAAATTTACAGTCTGCATTAGAATGTGACTGAAAGACTTGCTCTTCTGTTTTCTGACTTCTGCAGCGTTAGGAGAAGCAAACATATTATTCTTAATATTCTGAAAACCATTTGATTACTTGAATGTTGTCATTTGAAACTCAATATGAAGTACTAAAAAGCCCATTTAAAAACTAGCCATTGCCAGACATTTTAGTACCAAAAGTTTCCTTTATTAATCTCACATGCAAATAGCCATACAGTTATAGTAAGTAATCATACTGCCATTAATTGAAATTTATTAATAATAATGTAATTTCAAGATAATATTAATAAATTGATGATTTAGCTTGCATCTGGCTAAAAATTAGCTAATCATTTACTACCAGCTCAGGTTTTCAGATTGTCTGGTTTTGTTTAATCCCTCAGGGCAATTTCTTCTATGATAGATGCCAAAATCTCTTCAGACAATTTGCTAAAACGCCTCTCCACACCCCACCTCTTTCAAGTCAAATCTTTTCAGTTGTTTTCAAATCTTAAGCTTGATTTGAGATTCTCACAGATGACAACAAAAAAGTTTGAAATACTGATATCTTTCCAGTGAGAAAATGGAAGTAAAAAACCATGCTACATTGCTCCGCTTGCCACTCAGGAATAATGGACCATTTACATATTCAGGTCAACACAGTCCTCAGGTCCTGAAATCAGTGGCACATGTGCAGAGATACCTCTCATGACAGCAGCTCTTTAGCACTGCTCAGACTTTCAGAACCAAACTTTCCTTGTCTATTCATATAAATATATAACACCCTTTTAATTCAAACCTAAAAGCTGTGTGTTAGAAACATTTGAGTAGTTTATGAGTAAATCTGTTCTGCCTACTGCAGGAGATTCAGATCACACTGATGACAAATCTTCTGAACATCTGGAATCCACAGGCAAAATGTATTCTGGCCCTTTCAAATCAAACAGCAGACTCCATAAACAAACAAAGTCCATGTAATAAGCAAAATACTAATTTTTCCCATTCTTGAATCCCTATGAGTCTCAAAGTGTAAAATGTTGTTCCTTCTATGAATGTGGAAGCCTACCCAATAATTCCCTTTCTTAGAAAACTTTTTTCTGAACGCAAGCTTGTCACTTCCCTGCTGCATTGCACTGGGGTTTGAGGGGAGTGATGAATGACAGAAAGCTGTTCCGAAAGCCTCAGACTGTCTGCTTACAACATCAATAAGCTTTGTGCAGTTCCATCCCCAAGAAAGCAAACTATTAAAATAGCAGAATAAGAATTACGGGGAAGAGGCTTCTATGAATTTTTTTTCAGAGAAGTACTCAAAATCAAAGGGAGGGCTCTAGATGTGAAGTCGGTAAGAATTTTTGTTATCTGCCTTATGGAAGTTATGATTTCACATTAAATTTATGGAATAATTGTTGTATGCAGTTATATAGAACTACACAATTTTGTTTCAATTTATGTATAAGCAAGTTCAATTCTGCCATGAAGTTACACAGAAGCAAAATTAAGGCACTGTTTCTTTCATGTTCTCACTCAATGTGTTGACTACAATATGCATGTACTACTATGAATCTATTTATTATTATGAGAGGCATATTCCTAAAACTGCTCAAAACTACTTTGCTAAATACCTGTATAGGATCAGCTTCTGTATAGCTGACTATACACAGTACTTTTAAATTTTATGTTACTAGTCCAAGCATTTAATGTTGCAACCTGAAGCAGTCCCACCCAAATAATTCATCCTCATCCTTTCTATCAGATTACTTTAACAGCACAGCATAGGTTTTCAATTAGGTATTGTCTGTAAGACACTGAAGGGTTACTCCCTGCTCTTTAAAAATACTACAGTTGCCACTAAACAAGAACAAAAGCAGATGACAATGGAAAGAACAGAGACCATTCAAGACATGATCTTGAGGGCCTGGTACAGCAAAAGAGAGCTAATGCTGGCAATCATAACTACTGCTCACATGTGGGGCTCTGGTATTGCCTAATGCTAGAAGAAGAACTTTAAGTGTTCCATCATGTCTTAGGAAAGGTGGAAAATCCCGGCACAGAGTTTTTCATGCCATGAGAACTGACAGCTACTGCATGTCCCTCATTCCTTTAGTGCAGCTGTGTGATCTGCAGAAGACTCAGAGGCAGGTATGGTACAACTACTGCTTAGGAGAAAAACAAATTATCTGAATGGAATTTGGGGATAACATAAAATGAAGTCTCTTAAGTGAAATGTTGAATGATCTCATGCTAATTCAGGAGGAGTGTGCTTGGATAAATTAAGAAAACTAGGGCCATGGCTTGTTAGACCTTACCCACATTTGAGATCTAAGAAGCCTTAAATGATGGAGACTATGTTCCACTTCCAATCATCTGCAGAATCTCCAGAGAAACCTCTCCTAAAAGGCAATCTGGCTATTTTGCTAAAACCACAAAGAAAAACTGAGAACATTACATTTTCCAAAAGAACTGAAGTTGGAAGTGAAGAAAAACAAAGCAATCTATTTCTGTTTAGAGCAAAGTTGTAGCCCAGAATTTGAGGGAGACTGTCTCTCATTATAGCTATGTGTACATCTAAGTCCGTCAGTCATTTGCTCATTCGTATGAGCTTTACATACCCAAGGGTTCTCATAATTCAAGGTTTGGTTCATCCTTGCACTCAGTTTAGAAGTGGTGTCCCATCACATAATTCCATTAACTGACATGGAGCATTCATAAATCTCAATATTAAAAGAGGAAGAGAAAAGAAGATGAAGCAGGAGAGAAGGGAATGTTCTGATGTTTTCCTAGCACAGGGCAGGCCCCATAAACACTAAGAGAAAAGGAAAAGGAGGAGGTAGAAGACTGGCCCACTTACCTCTGAAATTTCAACACCTTTGCAAACCAATATTCAAAGGTCTGCAGGAAATAGAGGACAGATAAAGGAGGGATAAGGTAGAACTCAAGAGGGAAGAATATGGCAGAAAAAAAGGGAAAGGGTCAGAACAGCACCGGTTATGTTTGTTCTGAGTCTAGCTAGAAGGATAATTAATTGAAAAAGAAACAGAAATGCACCATACCTTTTCTTTGTCACTGGCTTCTCGAGCCACAGTAGAGCCCTGAAACAGAAAAAATGGATCTAAAAATGTGCATATGTCAGAAACTAATTTGAAAATGTTATGATAACAGGTCAAAAAGTGGATGAACTGTATCCTTTTGAACTTGAGAAATGTTTTAAAGAAAGGTGACACAGTAGGTAGAATGTCCAGGACTGCTGAACTGCTGCAATCATGTGAAGAAGATGCATCATGAGAGAAGAAAGATGGATTATATTCTCAAATGCTCTACTTCTATTGTCCTCCTAATTCCTGGAGCTTTTCCTCATCTCTCATCCTCATTTTGAGTTTATCATGCTGGAAGTTCAATTTGCTTGGCAGACTTCTCATCTTTTTGTGCCAATTTAGCTGCATGGATATGGAATAGCCTGTTCTGTATAACTGTTTGGACATTTGTAATACACATTTGAAAAGGATGTCACACAACATAAACACAAAAAGTATTTAAAAGATCGTAAAGTACAAACAAGAACAATGCATTTTGCAGCAACACGGAGTAAAAAGAAGAGAAGAGACCAATGTGGAATCGTAAGACTTACAGTGCTTGCCAAAGACATTTTTGATTTTCTTCTTAAATTTATTTTTTAGATTAAAACTAGTGGGCAACAGGGTGCCTTCTGAATAAGCTGGAGATGACAAAAAAAAGACTGTACACATTTCCTTAAAAATTTCTTGGAGCAGGACCACACCTTTAAATACCCTGCATTTGTTTATCCCACAAAAGCACTGCCATAAATAGTAACTACAAATATCTAACTGGACACTGAAAGATGGGTAAATTAGCTCTGCTGTTTATTAAAGGGTGTGCATTGTGTAAAGAAGTGCTGGAGTGGAGTCCTACTAATTTAAAGAATGTGAGGATCCCCAACCACACCCTTTTATAGCATGTTTTATTCCGTTTACAGAAAGAAACTTAGAAAACTCAGAAGTGATGGAGAGAAAAGATATATGAGACAGTATTTCTTAGTTATTATGTATGGCCAAGCAAGCAGGGATTTCATTGAATTATTCTTAACTGATAATAAAGCCTGGTAAAAGAAAAGCCTAACATTTTAGTTTACTCAGGAGACACCTTTTATATTGTATTATATTCTGTGCTCCAACACACTGTTAGGTTAGAAAAAAGATCAACTGAAAACAAAACTGAAGAAAAAAAAAGATCCACAATAAGAAAAAATTAGGGAGAATGTCAAATTTGACATTTGGTAAAAAAGGGATATTGAAATAATTTTCACAAAATGCATCCATGGCAGAAAAAATTTCCCTTGAAATCCTGTGCTGATCTGTTGTCTTTTTTTCTTGTATCTACAGAGGCAGAGACTTGTGCTACGAAGTGAGTTTTAAGTGGTGTCAAAAATATTCATATACAAAAAAGGACTCTGAATCACAACTGCAGATGCCATAGCAAAGAAAATTAAGAAAAAGTAATTTATAGTATATGCAGTGTCACTATAAATCTGTTCAGTGAAGGAGTTTGCTTTGAGGAATACAATATTGATGTTAAAGCTGAATTGCATGAGAAGTTAAAGCAATGCTGTCCAGCTGGACAAACTGAATACAGTACAGAAGCATTCACAGAGATAAATAACAAAGAACTGTTGACACCAATGTTAAGAACGTATTGTATATAATTACTGTTTCTTTCTGTTGTGCTTTCATGCCCTTTTTACTGCATTTGGACATTACGCTGCTCTAAATCCTAATTCTCTCAAATTAAAAAAAATAACTTTCTCTGATAACAACTGCTGCCAATAATATTGAATGTCAGAAAGGAAACTGTTGACAATCTGGAAATCAGTTCTTATAAATCAAGCTCAGTCAACTATCTAAGCTAAGGAGACTTGACAGTAGGAAAGGATGGAGCACTACATAGCATTACAAATCTCTTAATACAGAATGATAAATGAATATCTTAAAACGAGCTTGCAGATGCACTTAGTGGTTCAGCACATAGAAATGAAATGTATTAGAAAGAAGTAGGTTTCTAAGGGGATATTTTACAGAGGAAATTAAAATACTATCCCTTGGGTAGAAACATTAAGACTGTGTTTTGGGTATTTGTTGTAAGCAATGTATATTAACTACTGTCAAAATTACAATGAGCAGATAAAGCTTCTGAAACAAAACTAAAACAGATCTTATAAAAGCAGATGTTTTGGTTTTCTAAAGACTCTTCTCCTTTTCACTTGAATTATTTTTAAAATATTGGATAAATTATTAGGCTTTTGCAACAGTGATGTACTTTGTTAGCAGCATTTATTGATTAAAATGATGCTATTTAGTTGTTTTATAAAAGCCCTCTACAGAATCAACTGTGACTCTCCATAATGTTGATAAAAACCTTTAAGAAGCAGAATCATTATTGTAGTACTGTGAAGGGTTTTACCTTTAACCACTAGCAACATTTAGAACATATACCTGGCTAAATTGCTACACTTAAAAATGCACAAAACAGATACATTTATACAATGTCTATAAAACCATCCTTTAGTTTTGCTAAATCTAGGCGTAGAATTAAATCAGTTATGCTGGCTCTTGCATAACACAGTTTTAAATTAATTAAAATTCTGAGCAATATTCAAGCATCAGCATAATTAACATTTATAATAAAGATTTTCAGGTACTTTCTGTTATTTAATCAGCAGTTATTTCTCACCTTTAAATCATATTTTCTATAAACAGATAAACGATGGCTGAACACATTTCTTGTAACAACCATATATACTTCAACTCCATCAACAGTAAGCCGGTACATGCCCAAAAACTGGGGAAGAAGTGTATTTCCATGACACTCCACAATAAACTGCAGAATGAAAAGAAAAAACAGAAATGAGCATTGACATATATTATGTAGATATATATTTAGATTTTAGATATAAAATACCAAGCAACAACACATTTATTTGCTCAATATTTGTGTGGCCACAAACCTTCAAAAATTATGCAAAATCAAACTCCCTCATCAGGAAGTTATTCTACTTTTAGGCCAGTGTTTAAAAATTATAATCTTGAACTGCTTAACTTATAACTCTTGACTTCCACAGACAATCTCACAGAAAGAGGAGACTCCATTTGACAGAAACACAAGAAGCAAACCTATGCAGATAGCATATATTTGATAGTTATGTCAAAACCCAAGTATTTTTTTTAACATCTCACTGCTGTAATCTGCACTGCATAATCTCCAGACCACATTTAAATTGTATATTTCTCCATTCTGAGTATTTGTTTATCATGATGAACATTTATGGTGTTGTCACCAGCAAAGGGTATTATTTAATATCACCAGAAAGTTTTCTGCTAGTTCCTATGTGGTGGTTGCATGTCAGGGTCAACAGAGCTGAGTGATAAAGTGCAAATTCCCTGTATTTTTTTATTTATGAATCCTTATATGTCCTTAAGCTTACTATATTCCATTAAAAACGGGCTATTAACTTTGAAAAAATTTGCCACCTGCAACCTGTCTTTTCTTTCTAATCACTTGCCTTACAAGTAATTGTTCTATTAGAAAGACCACTAGAGGAAGCAGAAAAAACAGACACACATTGATGATGAGAACTATTGAAGGATGAATTTTTATTCCTAAAATAATAATACCCAAACTATATTAATCCTACTCAAAAACACATATTTTGTGGAACTAATGAAAAGTTAAGCCACAATGATGCAAATCAGAAAGGACTCCCCGGCTTTCCTCTTTCTGTTACTACCAAGTCTCAAAACAGAGGAACTTGGAGAAAATGTAAAAACTCAATGTCCAGATGGGAAACATGAAATATAACCAACAGTCAGCTTTTAAATATTCATTGCATACTGAAGCTGCTGTTCCTCTGTGCCAAAGTGACCCAGACAGTAGAAACACAGATTTTAGAAGAATTTAGAACAAGTTAACTGAATAAGCCGTTTCAATTGTCCAACAAAGGCAGGTAGCATTTGGTAACAAATACACAGCTCTTGAAACCCTAAAGATTTTGCAGTTTTGGGCTTCTCTGCTATTTTTAAGGAATTATTCTCACTAAGTTTATACTGGAATCTGCACATATCACAGACAGACCTTTTAACCGGCAAAGTGAAAACAGACTTAAGACCCCTGAAAACAACACTGTCCATCAAGAAACAAGGAAATGAACAACAAATACAGAAACTGTTGACTGTCAGTTGAATCCAATTTTGACTGACACATGAGCCCTGTTGAATCTTGCTGGCACATTTTGGGCTGTAACTCTTTTCTGCCTGCCCTGGAGCTATACAGGAGCTTCAAGCCCTGAAGCACAGAACAATGTCAAGATGTAGTTGTGCCACTTCACAGCAAAGCACTTTTAAGCTCAAACTGTCTATGAATACGCAAAATATCTTAAGGTGCTGCAGAGACTCAGTGAATACAAATCAGAATCTTAGGAAAGAAGTACGATTGTATGCCCCAAAATGCAAACAGAAGTTTGGCAGTAAAAGGCCACAAGAGCAAGGTCAGACATGAGCAGTGCACAAAGATTGATCAGTTTGCATCTGAGAGGATTTCTGTATTTAAAAGTTACAGAAGTTTTAAGTTGAAGTTCTCAGTTTGGAGAATTTTTGGTCATAGGGCTGTTAACAACATCACAAAGCAGTTATAATACATTACAGGATACACAACCTATTTTAACCATCATTTCTGTTTAAGATCCAATCATAAAAGTCCTAATCCATACTAGCAAAAATACATTTTTTAAAAATAAACATCAAGTACTTGGCATATATCCTAAAGGATACTTTAAAAATACTTTTTTTAAAGCTTTATAAAAAGTAAGAAGGGTTGTCCCTAAATGACTTCTACTTTAAGATGATTGTGTTCTACAAGATGAAAATGAATCTAGCTTCCAACAAGAGTTTAGTGTCACAGAATTTCTAGCTACTCAACTCTTTAATAAACCAAAACATTCTAAATCTTAATGTTTTTAACTACAGAATTTGAATTAAAATAAATAGTATTGCTCCGATTTTCCATATGGGCACCTGAGATGCAGAACCTTTGTCTGAAAATATACAGAGAGTCTGTGCCATGAGAAGGAATGGCAGCTAGGCATCTTGAGTACCAGACTAGTAACTCCCTGCCCTTCCTCTCAGCTGTGATGGCCACAGTACTGGCACCTAAACTATCTCTTCAACCCTAGCTACTGCTAACACTCAAGATTTTATCCTTTCTGAGTGCACCCATTGGTAAAATGGCTATGCCATTGCCAGAGCATGAGCACCACACCCACTGTAATATCATAAAATAAATTATTTGGTTAGCAGTATACAACTCCCTCCCAAACTGTTCTGTACTATGCAACAAGGACAAAAAGGTCACTAGTGAGAGTTGCTTCAGTCCTGTTTGTAAATTAGGGTTTGCCATTTGCTAGCACTGTTGTTTCATGATCTTAGTTTGCAAACCAAGACTTCTGAAAGGGCAGTGTTTCCAGCATGCAGCACAAGACATGAGAAGCTTGAAGCTGTGCTAGTTATTGTTCCTCTTGATAAAAAGGGACATGGCCTTGCTATTGCAGGTTCCTAAGAGAACCCCTCAAAGCAGACCATGTACCACACAGTAGTTTCCTATTTGCTGCTGACTGAGGACACTCATGCCATTGCAATAGAAAGAAAAGCCTCTCAAATGATTTCAGGGTTTCTATGACAGTATTTCTTATCCTGATGGGGAGACAAAGGAAAGAGGGAGGAATGCCACTTGCTTTCAGCATCTACAAGGTTGGTCTAGAACTTCCTACCTTTGAAACTATCAATCCCCCATATCTGCATCACAGAGGAGGCAAAACGTGTCATCTGTTTGGGTGGGAGTCCAGCAGGACTTGCACTGGTGACTGTGGCTGGCAGATTTTCAATTTGTCCATCTTGATATAAAGGAAGTAGCAATTTAGTCACCTCAAGGTGCTTTTTAGGAATGATATCCTGAAGTTTCTCACTCACAGCTGGAAAAAAAGTGAGCCTAGAAAATAAGCCAGTACATGCTTAACAGGACTGCTAAATTTCAGTGAAAGAAAAAGACCTTCACTCATTTTTTTTTCTAAAAAGAACATTAAAACATTTCTATAAGCAGACTTGCTGAATAAAACTGTAATACTCGGCTAATACAAGTCTTTATATGCAGTAACAAAATCCATCTTTTTTTAAATGAGTGTTGTAATAAACACCTCATGATTTTTTTAAAATTCAGACAATTTTCCTGTTTGTGCACAGCATGAGGACAATATTATTATTAACAGAGTAAAGTAACATCAGCATAGTGACACGTTTTATCAGCTGTGCAACACAGATTTCAAATAAGGAAATTTCTGAGCTCTCTTGAACTTCACCTATCTAATTAACTTCTTGCTTCCCTATGGCAATGCTAGTAAAGCATCAGATACACAAAAATATAACATAATGCATACCATTTATTGCCAAATAAGTTATACTACTTTTGTCTCTTTTTGGAAAAACATAGAATAAAATTTCTGTTTCTATCATTTCTCCTCCTCCACTTGGAGATCATCTGTGGAATGATTTGACATTGGTGCAGATTAAATCCTGAATTGTATCTAACTTTGTTCTATGTGAAAAGTCAGCACTCCCATTTCTGACAGCCCTATTTTGCAAATGTTAACTCAGAAATACACAACATGCTCATTCTCTGTTACCCCTTTATACATTATTTTCATAAATTTTGGTATTACGATTAAGGCATACATTTGATAATTCAAGCACAATTATGTGACAAGTCTATACATTCACCAGGATACTTCCATTAAAGAAACTGAATAGCAAGTTACGTAATTATTTAAAACCATTCTGGATATTACGTAGGGCTAGACACTGATAGTCATTTTTGTGCTCAACATTTTATTTTATATCTTCTTGTTTGCAGTCAGAAATATCTTTCACCAATTTATTTTGTGCACAAGCATTGATATGTGGAATCATTCCCCCCAAAAAAAGACTGAGAACTTGTTCAGAGTTACAAATATTTCACTTATTGCCATTTTCCTGTACCCTAATGCACACTATTATGTATTGGGTACTTATGTGATACTTTGCAAGGATTAATTACCCAAACTACAGCACACACCAGAAAGTTACAGATTTTCAAGGCATATAAAGCTGTTTCCTTCAAAGAAGTAATCAATAAATACACAGGTTTTTATATCCAAGCCTTGTGATTCACAGCCTTACACTTCACACTGTTTCAGACATGGCCAGTTATTTTTACTTTGAAGTGCAGTGTAATTTCAATGTTACCACCACACGTGATTATCTAGGCTGCAGATCTGTTACCAGGAACATCATGCTTCATATTGCTACAATTGACTCACTGTGTGGATTGATCTCTTCTGAAAACTGCTTTGCACATTTTATATATATACAATAAATAAATAGAAAACACCTGCTGGTGAAAAGCAGGCCTCAACAGAGCCAGCGTACCCAAGACCATTCTGCCATTTTGTGTCGTTACTTATCTAGGCAATGTCACATCCTTCAGGGAAGATTTTCAATGTGCTTTTTTTGGTTACAGTTCCAGTCTGTGTGGTCCCTTTGCATATCAGCCCTCTGCAATTCCATCTGACAACCACACTAGTGAGTTCCCAATTTTTAGGGTCATCTTTTCTATAGGAAGAGTGGGCATGTTGGATGTAGGTGAAATGCAGACTGTTTGGATGAGAACATGTACATTCTCACCCCCTTTTTCTGCTTCGCAGTGTTTTTTTCAGATCAAAGCTGCTTTACAAGTCGGTTATCTTAGCACAGGGCAAAAGCTGTGTTCTGTGCTGCCTCTTGATTCTCACACAGAACTGCTGAAAGACTTTTTTCAATTGCATTTCTTTGCAAACCTCCCAGAAATCTTCACCTCCTACTATTTCAGGACATACAGAGTCAGGGCCACCATTACATCCTTCTTCATTCACGTTCGTGTTTAAATAACATTACATTATAGTGCCTTGCTCTGCCTTTATTACCTTTTTCCTTTTTTGTGATACATATGAACGCAATTCATGCAGCAAAAGCAGAGATGGGGGTTGGAGGAAGTCACTGATAACCTGTGCAAATACTGATGTGGAGAGAGTATGATACAAACTTTAACGTAGCTCTGTTTCTGCAACGTACCAGCTTGACAAGCCCACCCATGCCAGTGCAAATTCCCAGGCACCTAGTCCCCACTTTCTTTTCTGGGATATTCTCCAGCCCATGTTGTCATCAATTCTTTGACAAAATTGGTTTTAGCCTACTATACTGTTTATCTATTTCAATATGTATCTATTTATAATTTCAATTTTTCTCCTATGTTCCACATAACAATGGCTGTTTCTTGATTCCTGTGTAGCCTTGAACTCTGTTATTGGTGCCATTTCTTCCCTTTAATTTGCTTTCCAGTTTCTTTCATATTTTTTTCCCCTCCAGCAGCTAAGGTTATATTTTTCTGCTTTTGTTTTGTCTTTTATTTCTGTCTGTCATTTCCCCTTTTTTGCTCATTCTATTCTTTCCTTTCCTCCCCATTCCCCTCCCCATGCCTCCGCTGGTGCCTCTGGTAAACGGGCAGTCACTCTCCTTTAGCGCTATTCACTCTTTCTGCTGGTTGCCAGGGAGACACAGGCACTGCAATAGGTGTCAGGTCTGCATACAATTACCTGTGCAGGGAAGGGAACTGTGCCATCACCAGGGACAGCTGCCTACAGAAAACCTGAAGGGGACCTGCACTCATGAGGAGCTTTATGGCCAGAAGGTTTGTACGCTAACAATTCTCTCCTGTCCACCAGCGTTGAGATGGCTTTTCTTTACTGAAGTTACTCAGGTGTCAGCACTGAGGAATAACTCATCCTTTTGGAAATAATTTTAATGAAAAAGAAAGTGTTTAAAAGGTGTTGGTTTATCTGAGACACTAAAATTGCTTTATTTTTTAGAATTTCTGTCCTGCCCATCATCTGTTCTCAAAGAGCAAAGGACTGTTCTTTTACACCAGTTAAAGATTTAAAGCAAGTTAATGTCACTGGAAAGGGCAGGATGTCTTGATTCTAACATTTCAGATACTATAAAATCTGCCTTCGGAATTTTACTCAACTGTTACTGATTTCTGCCCTCGAAAATAACATTTGTACTTTAGAAAGTATCTACAAATACAGTAGTATCTACAATATGTATTTTATATTGTATAAAAAGTCATAAATTTTTTGCACAGGACAACATGTCCAGAAGAAATATATCAACATATGATGAAATGAATCATATGAATATATGATGAATTAGAAAGTTTTCCTTTTAGGAAGAAGCAGGGTATTACCCATTCCTTAAACACTGGGTGAAATTCTGATTATGATTCTGAAATGATGAAAATATGATAACACATTTATCATAGATGACTATGCTGAACTGTCCCTTAACAATGCCAAAGGCAGCAGTAGGTTTTAACTCAGTTTTTCTGGTCCACGTTCTTGGGGTCAGGAGCCTAGGTTTCAAACAAGATTATACTAGATTTGGAGGTATTTCCAGTGAATATTTGATTTTGCTTTCAAATACTATTTAACATAAACATGCTTGATTAACTTGCACAATTTTAAATGGTCCAGCTACATCTGTGAGCCCATATAGCACCAGCTTTCCTAATACCTGAAAGCCTGATCCATTTGAGCATATCAGTGGTTCTACTGCTTTTAGCAAGTAAATTACATTCAGCTGAGTAATCCTGAAGAGTGGTTAGAAGAGTTCTACTCATAACTGACAACATACCAATAAAACAAGCAGTCCAAACTCATTGCAAATTATCAACAAATGTGACTAAAAGCAGTATTTCAAACTAAGTACCAAAAACTATTACTGTAGTTAGAAACTGGCTAGCATGGAGAGTCACAGCATAAGAACCTAGAACGTCATATGTATTTGTATTTACCCTGACACTTCAAAACCTAGCTCTTGGCCATTTTGTCTTTCAAATGCAGATAGAAGGCTGATCCATGCATGATGGTCTTTAATAGTCTAGTCAAAAAACACAGGATACTTTGCTGCTTTAAACATGGAGAAAGGTATTATCCTCCTGTTTGCTTAATGGTATGTTTTGCTCAGGGTTTTGTTGTTTTTTTTTCTTTTAACTTCGGAAAAGAAAGTAATTATCTCTACTGTTTCTACTCAATACTAAAAGTGTCAGACTCATCTGATGAGTTGACAGAAAGTGTCAGTGTTTAGACTGAAGTGCTCACCCTCTCTCTGAGGTTGTGGGCCTGACTGCCACTAAAAAAAAGGCATCATACAGTACATGATTTTGGAAACTCACTATTTTGGATAGCAAGCATAATTCACAATTTTCAAGACTATTACTTACAGTTCAACCATTTTAAGTTGGAATCACTACATATATGCTGTTTCTGTAACGTCTGACACTCCTTCAAGCCCAGTGCACTTGCAGTTATTTATACATTTCCAGCATGTAGCCCTGGGCTTGGAATTTATCTTTAATCAGATCATCTTTGATGATTTAAACATACCAATCCAGATTTGGGTTTTTTAAACTCAAAAGTGTCTACAGGCTATGAACCATTCCTGCTTCTTTTGTAAACTCCTACATATCCAGGCTGTAATTAAAACCTCAGTTCCTCTGAGCTCCAAAGAACAGACAGGTTATTACACCTTCAGACAGATGAAGAGAGGAAGGACTAATGGAATGGCTACTGAACTATACATTTCCACGATGTCCAGTTACTGATAAAATAACTTTCATTTCCACTTGCCAATGGCAGTGTACATAGCTCTACCTAACCCTTTGGTGACTTCCCAAAGAAATGACTAATACTTGGAATTAGATTTTGGAGGTTCATGGGAAAAGCTGTTCTTCCCCCAGGTGCCTCATTGGTAGTTCTGTAGTTCAAAAAGGTGCAAGGAAAACAATATCTTTTTTTGCAAATGCCAGGATTAAAACTGTTTTGGTGAACGAAGGACACATCAAGTCTCACACTTCTGCCTTGTGATGGTTCCCTCTCCACCATTCTTTGTTTCAAGACAGATGTCTCCTCTGGTATTTACTGTTAAGCAGTTCAAGCAGTCTTGGAAAATATTTGATAAGGCTAGTTTGGTCCCTAAGCAAGGACAGAGGTGCTTTCAAGGTCTACAATGATTCTATCAGCCTTGTGCTATTAGCCTTAATAAGGAAACAGGTGAGTAAATACTATGGTTTAAATGAAACGCATTCAGAGTTTCAAACTGGGAAAGGAACCTGGAATGAACTTGCAGAGGGGAAAAAACAAAACAGAAAAACCTGAAAGAGATAATATGTCATAAATGGCATGAATTTCATTCATATTTATGTCAGAAGTAATGGAAGATAATTACTGCCTTCTTGGGCACTTGAAGGAGGGTGCAAGATAATGGTTTACAAGACACTGTTCTTAATGGACAGATGATCTAATTTCAGCTCCTTTGGGGGAACAAGGGAGAAAAAGCCTAAAATTTACATGAATCACCTCCCTAGACCTCATGCACCTGAAAAAGGCTGTCCTTTCCAGGATGATCCCTGCACTACCTAACTGGGTCTGCACAATCCCCTTCCAGGAAGGCTGAACCTTTTAAATGCAGCTCTGCTCTCAGGGCAGACTGGCATGCAGGGGCATGCCACCAGAAGTTGCAAATCATGCCCAATCACACTCAGGCTGTGAAACACAGCTTGCCCAATAATTTTTGTGTACGTGATGAGTGCTGCTGACAATCAGTGAACTGAAACTGGAGAAAAGCTTACAAGCAGACTTCTCCCTAAAAATCTCATAATTGTCACTCTAGTGCACAATTATTATCAACCAAGAAAGATACCGGACAGTAAGGTATGAAAATCCATAGCGGGAACTTGACAATTCCTCTATTGGCAGAACAGCATATGCCAAAACTGAACTTGCAAGAACTTGTTTTATTGACAAAGATTTCTACAGGAGTACCAGAGCAGCATCTGAAAAGTCTTGTACTGCAACTGTGCCATCCTACAGAACCATTAAGTTACATCCACACCAGTGAAATAGACAGGTCTTGGACTGTCATCAGGCATCAGGTCCAGCTGGAATGGAATAACTCACATCTAAGTTATTAAGCTCCCCTCTAAAAAAAGGGATGCTTATATTCAAACTCCTAAGTAGGAATATTAACTCATCTTAATTAACAGCTTTATTCTTGCCCAGAATTATTTGGGAGACAGTAAGCTGGCCCAAATCAAAACCACAGTAGGGACCATTAATGAGCTCAACTGCTAGCAGAAGGCCAGTATGTGTGGGACAACTTGGTCAAGGGAATGATTAATACCTTTCCACCAAGACAGTGGGTTTGCTAGACTTTGAAAAGCAAGTGAGGATAAGCTTTGCATGCCTGAAAAACATGTAGAGAAATGGGAGGACAAGCTGCTGTACCTAGTGATCTTGAGCATTCAATTTCCAGCAGCAGCACAGAGGACACTGTGTCAGCTGGCATTAGAGCTAGTGGATTTAATTTAGCTCTTGTTCAGTACATTGCTGAAGATACTGAAATGAATTTATTGAAATCAAAAACTTCAATTATTGAACTGACTTTATACTTCTGTATTTAGAGTTTTGTACAGTGTTTTCAAGTTCTGAGACAAAAAGAAATGCAAGTTGTATCTTTATGAATCTCTTGAAAGTGAGAGCTATTTTTATAGGAAAGATTTCCCAGTATAAAGTAAAATTAGGTGCCTGGTAGAGATAAAGTTCAGATCATTACTCCTTGTATCCTAGCCTAATATGAACTAATATGATGGTGGAAAACATTAATGAAAAAGATTACAAATTAATAAATTCATTCATGTTGGCACTGTCTTCATTGATACTCTTGAGAGATTACTGTTTTGAAAAGCAAAATGACTTTTCAGCTGGATTAAGTCTCAGTATCTGTATCATTAATACTAGCTTCTAATGCCAAATATGAAACTGACTAAAACTTTAATTCTGCTGTACAGCTTCACAGATCAAACCCTTTCAGATCAAAACTAAAATTTTGAGTTTGAAAACTCACATAAAAATAAGCCCCAAAATACAATTAGATTTAAAATTTTCTTTGGTAAAACTGTCATTAGGAGATGTCTTAAGAATATTTCTGATAGCAATATTTATTCACATTAAAACAAACAAATGATGGTCCTACATGCAATTTAAACAGAGGAACACCACAGGAGGAGAGAAAAGAGTTTACATCTAACATCCTGAAGGCTTCCCAAGTTACTCTCAACTTGAAAGGCCTTCAGAGATCTCGCTTCAAGATTTACAAGGATGGCTGGCAATATCTTCAGTTCCAAGAATCCTGAAAGAATGCTCTGGCCTCCCACCTCAGAAGTTAAAACTGGTTTTACAAAAGTAATGTATTAAAAAAAACCCACTACAAAGAAGAACATTGCACAACAAAAAATAAACCATCTAAACAATAATAAAAAAGCCCAATCCCAAATGTTGTTAAGTCTTTACATGGAATTCCAACCCACAGAAAGGAGAAGGAAGATGGAAAGAAGAACAAAAGCTCCTTCCTATTGCATAGCACATTTTAGGGGTTTTTTAAGAGGCTTTTCTGACTTCTGCAGCTTTAGAACTTATGCAAACATATGTAGGGCTAATAAAACTAGCATTGATTTTATGGCTTTTTGTAATTCCCAGGTTCTGCTTCCCTCTGTGCCAGCCACACAAACTATGCACCAGCACAGTTTGGCAGCTATCAAGGCTGATTTGAGGGATTCTCCACTGTTCACTTTTAACTTGTGTATAAAAATTCACACTATCAAAACCGATTTTTAATAGTAGGATTTTTACATCAATCATATCCAAATTTTAATTTCTGCCATAGTACAACTTTAAATCTTTGAAATGTGTTGTGACATACAGAACACAGAACATTCACTGACCAGATCAGAAAGAGAAGGTCACCTGCAGCACTTATACATATGTAGACAGACATCTCCAAGCAAGCCCAGAATAAAATTGCTTCAAGCCTGGGAGTCCACTAGCCAAAGGAAAGACCACCTTTTTAGTAAGGCAAAGGACCTTACAGCCTCAAAGTTACCTCCATCATGTAGACATATCTTTTTATGAAATGCTAGTGCAGATATTTAGAAAAGTCCATCCTTGTGAATTACAGACATACAGTAAACTCCTGATGTAAGAGGGAAGAAGTCTCAAGAGACTCTTTTCCCATAATTATTAATTCAAAACTTAAGACTCTGAAAAGGATTGGCATTAAAATATTTAAGAAAACATCCCACACCTTGGCAGAGTTCATTTATTACCTGATGGTACTTCTTCAGTATGTTGTGCATTTCTGCTACATCTTCACTCGTTATAGTTTTGATGATGTATCTTTTGTCATAAGATGTATGAAAGCGGGCACCACTGCGTGCTTGGGAATCATTGGCAAGGGGTGCACTTCTTGTCAATGAATTCTGTCAATTGATTTAAAACAAAAAAACATCAGGTCAGACAAAAGCATGTAACTTTCATTTAGAGCAAATACAAACAATTTATATTTATCTTAAAATACTTCTCAATACATCTGCACCAAGCTGAATTCTGAAAAGCACGTATTCACAAACTGCATTATCATGAGAAAACACTTTCAAAAATATTCTGAGAAGAAAAGCATGTTTGAGGAAGAAGGTATTGCTCATCAGTGGTTCAAAACTCAACATTTAATGAGAATTTATTGGACATTGATACATATCTATTATCTGCTTTGGGGAAGAAAACATACAGTAATTTAAAAACCAGAAGGAACACTGCATTACACTGCAAAAATTATAAATAGAGGATTCATTCATAGTTATAGTTTCACTTTAACACTAGCAAGATTTGCTATTGAGACAGTGTCATCTGGTACATAACCAAGATCACAGTTATATTTCTGAATTCTAGTAGCAGAGCTTTCCAATGATTTAATATCTAGAGTTAAGCAAATAATACTGTACAATTGTTCCTTTTGTAAAATAAGTCTACCTCCATACTGTCTCAAGAGGAGAAAATTAGTTAATGACTATAGCATTTAGAAGAGATATTAAGGACTATTTTTAGGGTGAAGTTTAAAATTACTGGTGCTTCAACAAAAGCAAGAGAAGCCCTCTGCTTTTTTCAAAGAACAAATAGGATTTAGATTAAATCTCTTTATATTCGTAAAAACGAACCCCCAAAAATTAGACTAAGTATAACAACTTCCTTTTGCATAGAAACATCTTTCTTTATCAATAAGAACTTATGCCAATTGTGATATACCTGAATTGCACTTAAAAAAAGAAGTAGTAACAGCAGCAGCACAGTCATGAGATAACAATGATGTTTTGGACCTCTTGCGTATTTCCATAAATATAGATATATTCTGAAAAGGTTAAACAAGTTAATTATAGGCTACTGAAACACTTCGATGTTTATAAAACAAACTTGCAGTAACCTACTAACAGCAGAAAACCCCAGCTCCTGCTGTCCTTCCTCACTGTACCATGCTGCAGAAACAGCTCTTGTTAAATGGAAATATACATCTCCTCTTTCCACATTCATATAGCATAATGTTCTCCCCGCTAGGTGAAATGCCATTTCACTTTCAAAGATAATTTAATACAATTTTATATATAAATGCAAACATTGCAGATTCCAAAACAGCACAAGTTCAGCTCCAACAGTGACAGAGTGAATGCTTGTGTGGTGTGGTAAGGCACCATGAACTACGTAACAAAACAGATTTGCACTAGAAAAATGATGCCTTGACAGAGTAATTACCAATACACTTTGTCTACCACAATCAGGTACCAAACCCACACAATTTTATTTTTGTAGGACCTATGTTTTATTTGGAGGTTTTAACCATGGCTAAATCTGTTCACACGCTCTATGGACTTCAGCGGGAGCTGGACATGCAGACTCAACCCTTGCGACAGAAGGTCAGTAAATATTAGAAAGCAATAACCTTAACTAAGAAATTAGGGTAACAACAGCTCCCTATTTAAGAAGACACTTGAACACATACAATTATATCTCAGTATTTTGGAGATCCATGGATTTCAATAGGCCTTCAAGCATTGTTTAATTTATCTCATCTGTGGGGTGCTTTCTGAAATCAATTAACATGAAATAAAACCATTTTCCCACAAGGTTACTTAGTTCAACAGAAATACTCAGGAGTAGCAGGAATAACAGTAAATCACCTAAAAGCACACAGCTCTACAAGGGCTTATTAGAATGAAAACCTTAATTATGACATGTAGGAGAAAAATCTTTTGTACTTTTCTGTATATTTCCAGGCTTATACAACGAACCAGAAAAATTACTTATGTCTATGATAAAAAGTGACTTCTTTCTCTACTATACTCTCTACTCAATAATGAAAGAAAGGATGTGGGTGCTTCTCTAAGGTTTATAAATCAACTTTTCTAGACTAATCAGAAGAGGGCTTTAAGGAAACCACTGCAGACACTGCAGCTCCTTCTCCACACTAGCTTTTGGACAGTCAATTTTAACAAACAGAAGTCCTGATACACCATCACCTCACATAGTATTGAAGACAGTAGAGAATTAAGTATTACAGTTTTCTTTGCCTGTTTTCAGATTTTTTTTCTGTTGAAATTGATTTCCCAACACTGAGAAGTTTTATTACTGAAGGCTATTCAAGGAAACAAGTATTATAAACTGATTAAATACTCTTAATGCTACACTTGATACTGGTACTCCATTAATTCTCAAATTGATTTGTGGAGGTAGTGGTAGAAACCCTTTGTGCTCTACAGTCAGAACTTGGTTTTGTTTCCAGGCCTATATTTAATATTTCAAGATGAAGAGCTGATAACAGAAGTTAAAACCAAAAAAAGAAGTACAAATTCAGTTGCCTTCATCATAAACTGAGAAGAGAATGTAATGTAATAATTATTTTTAATTTTAAAAAAGTGAACACATGGGTAACCATTAGTGTATGTAATAAATTAAACTACTGCTAAGTTATTAGGCTATAATTCAGTTAGTAATAATAAAGGCTACCGAGTAATTACTTGTTACTGTTCCCAGCAGAAAAGGGTACATTAGTCTGAGGTTAACTATTGCAATAAAGCAGTAACCACAGTATTCTGAATGTATTTTTCCCACAGAACTTTAGTCTTCAGACTGTAATCTATATAATAAAAACCTTGAAAGCAATTAACCTGGCAGGAGAATTAAGTTGTTTAGCTACAAAAAGCTGCAAAAGAGGGTATTGGCTAGTCAGCCACTGAACACCTTAAGAAGAAAAATGTGAAGGACATGAACTTGAAGTTTCAAGTACTCTTTAAGGTGTATTTTAATATTCTTCATGAAAAGATTTTCCTATTTGAGTGAAATACAGGCCTGGGCTGTACTGGGTATGCAAGAGGAGCTACTTAACTGGATGTTAGAAAATGCAATGCCCATCTACAACAAGATCCAGGGAATAACAGGTCTGTCAGTCTGACCTCTCTGCAAGGGAAGGTCACGGAACAGATCTTCTTGAGTGCCATCACATGGCACATGCAGGACAATCAGGGGATCAGGCCCAGCCTGATCAGCACAGGTCTGTGAAAGGCAGCTCCTGCTTGACTGACCTGATCTCCTGAGATGGGATGACTTTTTTAGTGGATGAGCTAAAGGCTGTGGATGTGCCGACCTGGACTTCAGTAGAGCCTTTGCCACCATTTCCCACAGCATCTCCTGCACAAACTGGCTGCTCATGGCTCGGCCAGGGGCTCTGCTGGATGCACAGAACTGTTGGCATGGCCGGGCCCAGAGGCTGCTGCTGCATGGAACGGCACCCAGCGGTGTTGTGTTGCCCAGGGCTCAGCGCTGGCACCAGCTCTGTTGAACATCTTCATCAATGCTCCACAGGAGGGGATCCAGGACCCCCCAGGGAGTTTGCAGACACACTGAGCTGGGTGGCACCGTGGATCTGCTGCAGGGCAGGAAGGCTCTGCAGGGGGATCTGGACAGGCTGCACAGATGGGGACAGCCCAGAGCTCTGAGGTTCAGCAAGGCCAAGGGCCTGTGCCCGCTCCTGCCCTCGGCTCACAACAACCCCTGCGGTGCTACAGCCCGGGACACGCTGCCTGGAAAGATGCCTGCAGGAAAAGGTCCCGGGGATGCCGGACAGCAGCAGCTGAACACGAGCCACAGCCAGTGCCCAGGTGGCCAAGAGCCCAATGGCATCCTGGCCTGGATCAGCAGCAGCGTGGCCAGCAGGGCCAGGGCAGTGACCGTCCCTCTGGACTCAGCACTGGTGAGGCCTCGCCTCAAATCCTGGGCTCAGTTCTGGGCCCCTCAATTCAGGAAGGACATTGAGGGGCTGGAGAATGTCCAGAGAAGAGAAATGGAATGGGGAAAGGTCTGGAGCACAAGTCTGATGAGGAGCAGCTGAGGGAAATGGGGTTGTTTAGTCTGGAGAAAAGGAGGCTCAGGGGTGACCTTATCACTCTCTACAGCTGCCTCAAAGAAGGTCACAGCCAGGTGGGGGTCAGTCTCCCAGGTAACAAGCCAAAGGACAAGAGGAAACGGCCTTAAGTTGCCTTCATCTAAACAGATCCTTGTTTTTCCATCAGTAGCTTTTTTCCCCCCTACTGAAAACTTATTCTGCCTGATTGCTAACTATGAAATAAATATAACGAATCAATTTGCAAATACAACTATCATCCCAAAAATCTTGCTAATAAGAGAATATAATACATCTCTGGATAATTATTTAGCTGCATTTTTTCTTAATGTTTTAATGGGTTACAAAGAGTGATAAATTTATTTTTTAGTAGAGGGCTATTTTATTAGCAGCTCTCTATATCAAGATTAATTAAGAATGCACATAGCTATCATTTTACCACATGCATATTAATTTGTTAGAATAAACCAAACAACTTTATGCTAAGCAGCATTTTTCCATACATGCACAGATAACCCAAGTGCCCTCTCTATAATACTTTGACTCTAGTAATAAATTAAGATCAGATGTTTAAACATTAAACATGTTTAAATAAAAAACAACCTCTAATTAAACAACCTCTTTGACACTTCAGTTTTACTAACTCCCCACTCTTGTGATAGCTCTCTCAACACAATGCACTTTTCAGATAAAGAATGTAGTTACTTTGAATATTAAAAGCACATGGAACATGGAAGACATTTAATATTACTATTTTCTATGTTTTCTTTTGATACTTGCCCGAGTTTGTTAAATAACTGTGGTTTAAAAAGCAGAAAAAAAGAAATCTAATTTTATCATATTGTGCAGATTACTGGTAATTGCCACTGTCTTGTGTTGATAATTACATAGTTGGGTTTTGTATGTAGATGATTTTATTTGTAATGGTTAATTCTCACTTCTGTGAACAGAGAAAAGCTCAAATTCCTTCTAAAGCAAAGCTTCTAGGAACCTTGCAAAATACCCTGTCTATGAACAACACCAGTTATACTTGTTTATAGACAGAAATCAGTCTTCAGTAAAATACATCTACTGTTGCCTGGTGATGACAACAACAAATCTTTAAGTAGAGAGATGACAAGAATTGGCTTGCACTAGAAAATCATCACTAACAACTAAGTTCAAGAAACAGCTTCACTGAAAGCATCAAAGTAGGAAATTTTAGGGGCTTCAAAGAGGAAACGATATGGCTTTTTAAATCCACTATGATTTGTCCCTTTAGATGTAGGTGAAGCTAACTTACCTGTTGGACTCAGACTGTTCAGGCATCTCATGGAGCCAAATATTAACAAGTTAATACTACATGTTTTGAAGTCAAAGAGGTTCTTGATTAGAAAATGTTTCTTTTGTAAGTTAAGACACAAAATGACCAAGAGGTCCTGCACTGAAGCCACTTTGAAGCACAGACATTAGAAAAGGTGTAACTAGTAAAATATCAAAAACACCACATGTGGTATCAAATTTCACTTTTAAGTTAGACTTTAGATATATCCAGGTAAGTTAACAAGTTTAACCTACTCTGGGGTTATCTTATGCAAGCTTTTAAGTCATTGACTCGTATCTGTCTTAAGGCAGACGATACTAAGAAAGTTATGCAGTCATGCTCATTAGACAGACTACAAATACACATTTATTTGAATTATATTGCCCTGTTGTTCAGACAGCTATTGGTCACAGCTATTGCATAGACTTCTTACTGTGGAATGCAGTTCTGAGACATAAATGGTAGCTTCTAGGATCCAGACAGCTTTTGCCAGAACACACAGATAAATTTCAGTGATGATTTGTACAAAAAGTAAGAAAGATGAGTTGCATCGTAGACATCTGTGCACAAATTCCTTGGAAGCAAAGCTGAATGAATTTGTCTAAAGAGAGCAGTGTAGGGCTTTTCCTCTGCTTGAATCCAGCAATAAACTCAGCTATGAGAGACCCACTGGGGTCCCTGGCCGCTGCTATCTCCTTAATTGAGACTTCTCCAGCGGATTAGCGAGAAAATAAATAATGAAACTTAAGCATCTCCCTTTTCCAAAAGGAAAATATAAACAGGGCTGAGGGAGGGGGAAAGGAGAGACACACAGGGAGAGATCATGGCAAATACCAACCAGATTGAATTCCCTCTGGCTCTGCTTCTTAATTAGGGGAAGAGTAAGGAATATGAACAGATGGGTAATGAGCCACTCCTAACTTTGCACAGACAGATCTATGAGCCACGAAGCCAGAACAGGGAGGATATCCTTCAGACAGACAAAAAATGCCCAGCTCTTGCTCTCCAAGAGGCACAGGTTTGGTGCTCTAACAACCCTTGTACCATCATTCACTGCTACAACACAGCTCTTCCCTACAGTGCCAGGAGCCAGCAGAGCACACCTCTAGCTGTACAATGCTGGAGGTATTAGCCCCATTAAATTAATAAAAATCAGCTGCTTGTACAATAGCATTAGTGAGCTCAAAATTCAAAGTAGTAAGGGTCAGACTGCCCTGTCCTCTGCAGATTTTCCCAGCCTTCTCCAACTCTTCCATGGTGTGCCTTGGATCTCTGGCACAATTAAAACATCTGTCAGCCACACATACCCTGTTCCACTTAACAGCTTCACTTAGCAACTCACTGCAAGTCTCCTGCTCTGAGTGTGCGTGTTCTGCCAATTCCCCATTTACTTCTCATCTGTGAAGTTTTAATCTTGTGCCTGCTGGTTTTTTGGTCTCAGGAGAAAGAAAAGGTTTTGTACTTTTAAAGTGTGAATACTTTCATGAGGTCACTTAAAGACTACACTAAATTACTTGTGTAATTACTTATACAACTGAAGACATTTAATATGCCAAGCTCAGATACCTCTACTAGATAAATTTCCCCTCTTTCCCAAAGAGTTTCCCTCTGACAAGTCATTGGCTGGAAGCTTAAGTGCCCTTACATAGATGAATATTAAAAAAAAATATAAAAAAAAAAAATCACCCATACTTCACTGACTATAGCAGGCAACTAGAAATATTCATTTGATCTTCAGTGCCAAGAACCTACAAATCACAAAGAATTTGCCCCACACAGAATTAATTTCTGATAAAATAATAAAAGTAAAAAAAAAAAAAAGCTATACCATTAAAGCTAGTACTTAACTTCCCAGACAGTTCTTGAGAAAAAGAAGTTAAGCAGCACACCTAAATTACGTGTCATCATTTCACCCAAGAACAGCATATTCTTTAGCAAATTACCTGACAGGTTGTTTAATTTCACTACAGACTCACTCTCTCTCCTCTTTCCCAAACTCTCAGCAATCTGCAGAGGGTTTTATTTCCTACAATAAACATGTATCAGGTAAGGAAAAAGTTTTTTCCATAGGTGCTTTTAGGACCTGATCCACAATTCTTAGACATTCACAGGAGTTTCTTCTGGAGATTTCAACAAAATTTCATAAATTAGAATCCAACAGAACCGCTTCCCATCAGAAGCTATTTCATTTCACCTAACACTTCCTAAACTGAACTCAAATACCTGCTTTTAAATTAGGTAAAATTCCAGAAAGGCAGTCCTGATTTTTTCTATCTCCAAAAGACCAAGATTCACCATTGCAGTTTTTCCTAGTATTCAGCCATTTGTGTTGCTGGAAAGGTGAGTCTAATTTTGAATTTTAATTATTTCCTTCTCTGGTCAATCATATTTATTTTACTCCTGAAGTACCTAGTATTATTTTTCTGCAAAGATCCCACATAATACTTACTTCTTAACTCTAATTTTTGCAAGTGCAGCAGGTCACACTCTGTCACTCACAACCAAATGGCATTCTCTACGTCCTTAAATTCCTTTGACTCTTTTCTGGTATTTTTTCTATATCCAAATTTCAACTTCCTTTTTTAAAGACTACTAGCATCCAAACTATATATAGTATTAGCTTCAGGTACAAATAAACAGATGTCAAAAAGAAGAATTCTTTCTGATCTTATTTTTATGCCCTCTAATTTATCCACCCTAGGGTGCAGTTACTCCTTTTAGTCCAAAGGTCCCCCTACTGCTAAATTCTTGCCCTCTTCAACCTCTTGTTCCTTCTCAGTTACCACCTCCCTGAACACAGCCCTCATCTCTCTAGTTCCGCACTCCTTTTTTAATCATATAAGAATTCATCTCACTATATTAAAAGGCTCTCACATTTGGACAGGATCAGAATGCCAGGTGATCAAAGTGGGTTCTGTACAAAATCTTTGACTTTATTCAGCTTCAACATTTTAATGGATTTTGCAAGATTTCCCTACATGAAATGTCAATTGCTCGTTGACAATTAAATTTTGACTGCTGTCATTCAATTATCCATTATTTATGTAATTTTGGGTTTTTTTATTAAACAGCTCTGCAATAATTAGCATTTTAAAAATCCAAGACACAAAATATCAAGGCAAATACCTTGTAAGAAGCATCCTCAAGAGTCCTTAGAAGCCAGCTAAAAGACTGCCTAATGCTTTATCCTTTAGAACTCTATTTTTATCTTGCACAGTGGTCAATAGAAATAGCAACCTATTGTAAATAACTATATGACTCATAATATTAGTTATAGCAATAGCAGATATCAAAAAAACTAAGCTAATTTCCAGAGAGGCTTTGATTATTTCTGAGAGTAACAAGTTCAGCTTGTTTGGAGCTATTTTATCTAACTGAAATTATTTTTTGTGAAGAAAACACATGGAGCAAAGCCAGTGAAGTACAGGAAGAACTCGTCCCCCATCTCACACCATAACTGCAAGCTATATTTATAACTGGCAAAGTATTGCCCCCCTCTTCAAAGACAAACTGCTGGTGAGGCTCTTCCCCTGCCCACTTTGCTTAAAATGTTCACAGCGTGAATTTTTATCTCCACAGTGGGAGGCCAAGGATTAGCCCCGGTCTCCAAGAGGGTGGAGAGATTTAAAGGTCAATTTAATTAGCTCATTCTAATCTCTCGCATGCCTAATGTAAATGTCATTGTTTTCTAACTGCTACTTTAGCAGACAAGATCGTATTTTAGAAACTTTGAACACATGAACTATGTGTGTTGGATGTAATACAAATACTCTGTGTAACTAATTTAAAAAGGAAGCCTAATAAAAATTGTCATTGAGTCAGAGCTTTTCCTAAGAAAGAGAAAAAGGGCAAGAGGAAAATTCTGGTAGTAAAGCATAGAGAGCTTTAGAAGGACAGTAATCTTTCAACCTGACTGGCTTAACAGCTTCTCATTGATTTAAATCTTCCCCATTTCATGACGTCTGGACAAAGGCAAACAACGGCTCCTGGTGCTGTGATCTCATCCAAAAGATGTGGAAAACTAAAATGGACTTCCCAAGCTCAACATACCCTAAAGACAAATTAGATCACATCCCAGACTATTTAAGAGCGTCTCTGGGCAAGCTTTGCATGAACAAACAGGCAAAACCAAGTGCACAGATGATGCTCTGTGATGACTGAAATCATAGGTCAGTGAAGAGCCTGGCAGTGGCTCATGGCTGCTGGAGGAGGATGACGTACACACGGTCCGGCTGTTCTGCTGCAGCAGAAGTCACAGTGCTGCTCTCTAGCCCAGGCAAAACTTCCCAACAAGACAAACCTGAAGCTTCCCCCAGCCTTTTTTTTTNTTTTTTTTTTTTTTTTACAAGACCTCAGGAATCATGGATATGGAAATTAGACCAGGATTACTGATTAAGGAGGACATCAGAGAGACAGTGTCATACAACTGACAGAGGTGCTACATGATTATTTGCTGTAATTTGAAACAAGTAGCCCACTTCCGAGATAATTTTCAGGACATTGTTTTGTCAGTGACTTGTACAGGGAAGAAAGGCAAAGCAATGGTGTTTTTTTAACAACAGAAGCATCAAACCCAGAGATATCTGGATTGCCATACAGGGACAGGTAAGGACGACTTTTGGGTCTACTGTGTATGGTGCATTCTTGCCATTAAGCAGGTGCTTATCTCAAAACCCTGTTGCAACTGAGCTCTGACACTGGAGGGTGCATAAGGATGTGGAGAAAGGCACACCTGACCTACCAGTAACACACGCCACAAGCACATTCAGGGGTGTAACTTCCCCTGCCTTTGCCAGATGGATGGACAATTCTGCATTATGATTTCTTGTCAGCTCATAAGCATGGCTCTCCAAAGGCCTATGGTGAATGTCATGGGACCTTTAAAAGATGAAAACAGGACAACACTGGTCCTGTGCTACACCAATCAGAAATATGGAGCTCCTTCTACGATCATGTAAGATGTGGATGTACACACTCCAAACACCGATGAACATTTATAAAAACAATTGTATTCAGGCAGTGATTGCTATGGTGAAAGACGAGAAAAACTTGGACAGAAAGAGGAAAAACATTAACTTTTTCTTTTTTGCATTGAGCTGTCCTTCCAGGAGAAAGGTTATGGGTTCCTTGGCTTCATTGAATAAGAGTTAATGAATAAAACATGAGGGTCTTTCCTAAATCAAGTTATCCTATTGAGACTGTAGATCTGGATTTGGAGCTGTCAGCTTAAGGTATGCATTGCTTTAAAAAGAGTTCGGGCTCTTTTTCTGGGAGTCTTTTCCCTTTAGCCCTGCAAAGCTTGGCTTGATGCCTTCCTTTCAATAGCTGTGTCTGTAAGAACCCAGGGAGTACCTATCCCTTTGTTCTTTGATGGTGCCAGCACATGCTAAATTACTGTTTTCCAGTTTGAATTCCCGGTCGTGAATGATACTCAGTTTAGGCAAGGAACAGCTGAAAGCAAGGCAAATTAAATGTTTTCTAGGGAAAACAGAGAAACCACAAGTTAGAATGTCTGTTGCCATATGTACAAAAGTTAAGTCCCACCATTACTAAATTATTATTTGGACTGACACTTAGGGCACTACATCTTAGAACATTAGATTTAGATTGCAAACTTCATTTTTTATGTGCTGGAAAGACTACAAGCAACATAGTTTTCGTTACTAAAGCTGGTTCAACACGTTACTACCACCACTGCCTATACTCATGTCAAACAAGATGTCAGCAGTTCTGAATGTCTTGGTGTCCATGTCCCTTTGGAATCCACAAACTGCATACTCTGCTATAGGAATCCCATCTGACAGATGAGCCCAGGAACTTTTCATGCACTGACAGACTTACCATGCTAAAATAAAGTGACTAGTACTGGTATTTTCTTTAGAAGACAGTTCTTGCTTTGACAATTTTTAATGCACTTCATGGAATTAAAGAGACGGTCTTAGGAATAAGCTCCAACTCCCAACATAGTTGTTGCTGACCTTGCTGCCTGTAGTTTGATGCTAGAGGTGGCTTGTTCTTTCCCAAAACAAGGGCCAGGAAATAAAAGCATGAATTTTAGTGCAGACACACCAGCTGAGAGCTCTGATTAGTATTTGTTTGTCTGAAGAAACATATCCTCTTGGATCGTAAAGTAGTCTTTAAGTTCTTAAGATGATGTCTTATGACTTGGTAAGTCATGTAAAATGAACAAAAATATTTAGAGATTGATAAGAATTTTGATGATTTGAAGTTCAGAAATCTCAAAAGAAAATTACATTAAAGGCTGACACCTAAAAAACAAGCCCAGAATGTGCACTGTTTTCCTGATGCTTCGTTACGAGTCTGGACTACAAATCCTTCTGCATAGAAAGTTCTGGGAGATATTGAAAAACCTTCTTAACAGCCTTATCAGATGAAGTTAAAGATACTGAGTTCCTATGGTTTGTTGTTAGGGAAACTGCTTAAAAGCAGGAATTCTCATTAATTTAGATTTCAATCTTTTACATGGAAAAATGCTTAGAGAAATATGAAGCATAGGTAAATTAAAAAGAACTTACAGAACCATCTGCTAAAAGTTCTTTATGAATTCTTTGTCCTGTACAGAGAATCTCTACAAACTGCTCCCACAGACAGGAAAAGTCAGATCTGAGCCTGTCTCTTATTACATCGAGTACTAAAACTTCAAGGGAAGTCAGTTGTGCTCTCCCTCATCCCCAGCAGAAGGCTCATTAGCTACAGTGGGACACTGGTGCCCTCTGGTATGAGCAATTGTACTTTACTGGGCAAGAACCCAGTCTTCCTCTTTTGCCTACCAGAATCCAGATGTACGATTCAGCAATAACTTTAATGAAGAACAGATGTGTTGGAGCATAGTAAAAAAAGTTTCCCTTCCCAGAGCAAGAGCAGCAGAAGCATTTGTAACAGTAGTAGATCTTTTTCTACAGATTGTTGTGGGTGTTAGGTGAGCTGTTTGCCTGGTAATCTCTCAATTTTGCAGTTTACAGAAGCTAACCCTGTAATTCTTCTAACAGAACTCTACTTTTGGATTTTGTAAGATAACAAAGTATGTCAACTGACTTGAGAAGAAAACCTAAAGAAAACAGCTATCCCATTAATTGGGTGCAGGGGGGATTTGGTAGAGGGAGTAGAAATCTTTCTGTAGAATAACCTTTACAGTGTCTAAAGCTGAGAGGGAATGCAGAAACTAAAATCAATTTAGTGCTGAGTGAGGGACTTCACAATATCTGTCTTCTAATTTGTTTTTCTTTTCCACTAGAAACAGTTAATGCTCTCAAATATTCTCCTGTGAATATCAGAAGGATTCTTTCCCAATTAAACCAATTCAATTAAAGCAAATACCAATAAAAACACATAATTTACCCTATCAAGGCAAAATCTGTCATTACTTAATGCTCTGGCTTTTGGACTTATTTTGACACTTCAAAAAGTAATCTTCAATCAGAGATCCATACAGACTTTCTTGTAACATCCAACAGTACAGAGCAAAACAATTCTCTTTCCCTTTGATAATTTATAGTCTTTGTAAGTGGTTAAAACGGTTTTAAAGTTTTTCCATCATTCAAATGCAATTTTGATTCATAGTGACTGATCATCACTTGCGCTCCCCTTTTTAAGAAAAAACAGCCAGACTAATTTTTAATTCAATGCAGTAACTGTTTCAGAATTTTAATACAAGTACAAAGTTTCTTAACCTAGATTAAAGATTTTATTTATTACAAGTTTGTACAGGCAATCTTTGAATGAAACTCAAGGTTTCACGAATTTAATGCTGTATTTTCTATGCTGCTGTCCATTATAAAGCATGAATCACAAAAATGCAAACACTCAGTATTAGCAACTGCACATGTGCCTCCACAAAACTTCAATCCCTGTTCAAATATAGACAGATGCAGGACACATTACCAAAAACATCTCAAAAAAGGGAGTTGGTTTGTGCCATGTGAAGGAGGGGAGTTCATTCCAGGAACTGGAATTGCCATACAAGAAATGTAAATGTATAGGCTTCCTGTAAGGCATGAACCATACAAAATTTAAGGACTTCCTCTGACTTCTAAGTCAAAACTACTTGTAGGAACAAACCATGAACTTTGTGAGATTTAAATCTCTCTTCAGAGACAAAAGCAGATCTCTGTAAGACAAGTTCCATATATTAATTATTCCACATGTGAACTAAGCCTGTGTGTTAAGCAGTCCACAAAATTACTACAAAATGAGAAAAACAGTGTAAAGGATTAAAATTAGTATAGTCCACTACTTACAGCATATGCTACCCAATTTTTTTCATGAGTTTTTCAGTGTTTACTCATAAGGAAAGACTATTTGCCCTCTGGAACAACTCAAGGATATCAGCAGAACATTCTGAAAACAAAGGCATTTAAAATGAATGTTCTTTGAGACTGTTACTGATGTGTCTAGCTAATGAACAAGGTAATTGGGTTTATTTATCTAAACCAATCCTTTCTGGCTCAAAAATAGAAATGACATTGTTCACAGTTGACTAGGACTCCCTTCCTGAAAATCACTATGGAAGAAAAGCTATCAGAGGAAGTAACTTGCTATTTCTTCCATGAGCTTTCCCTTACTTCTACACTACAAATAATTTTTCAATTTCAGGTTTGATTCTGAGTATGAGACAATAATTTTAACCAATAATAACTGGAATAACTTCCTTGAAGATAAAGGTTATGTGAAAAAAGTATATATAGTGGACCTCCCTTTGTCAAATTAGATTCCCTTTTTAAATCGCAGAGACTGTAACATTAAAATGAAAGCAACTTTGATTTTTAATAGGGATAATCCCTATCTTACATGTGGGGAGACAAATTTTCTTTACTTAGTTCTGTAAAAATAATTTAGTTTTGAAAGTGAGTTCAAAATACATTAATACTTTAAGCATTTAATTTCTTCTCTTTTTAATCAGATTAGTCCAGTAGAAAATAAATTCAGAGTGATAAATTGCTTGTGCTTAGGAAAAAAGCAATACTAAAAGTAGACATAGTAATATTAATTTTAACCTAAGGGAAGACAATCTTCTGTTTTTCACTAAATATGCTTTAAGTACTAAAAAACACAAGTTTATTTTTCTAATACATAATTGTGTTGAATCAAAAACCAGGATGTAGTTACATGTTCTTATTTTGGATTGTTGATTGGTTACATTACCAAAACACATCACTACAAAGAAGTATTTTGGGTTTTAATCTGAAAATTCGGACAGTTTATCCAGTGACAGCTCCTTAATGCTGTTTTATTATTGTTAGCATTAATAAATCCAAACAGCAGTATAACATAGTTACAACAGGAATTTCTGTTGCAGAACAGCAGTGCAGATGGAAACATTTCACAGTGCTGTGGAATGCAGCATTTTTGATTATGCCAAGTTTGCCAGTTTTAACTCATTACAGCATCTTAAGTCTTCTAACACTTATTGCACTCTACCTTCCATTGTCTAGTAATGTCAGAAGTGTATGTTTTAAAGACAGCAAGCATGAGTTGACATCACAATTTTAAGAGCAATCTCTTATCTTCCTTCTTTAACACTCATCCTTCTCCTTTGCCGAGAAAAATGAAATCTTCATATAAAGGGATCGAGTCACTTCTCAAGCAATAGGATCCCCCTCGGTCCATTAGCAGAACTGAACCGGGAAAGCAATTTGATATATCTGCTTAAATTGCTGGCCTCAGTCTCAGTGCACTTCCTTTTACACAGTTCTTCATAAACAGGATAATGAAAAATCATGGAACATGATCACGACAGCTCTGCCAAAATAAACCAACATTTTCTTCTCCACTGACAGGCAAAGTGTCTCAGCAAGGTTGCAGTGGCTGCATACTGATTTTCATAACCTAATCTCCATCTACATCCCTGCACATTTTTAACTCACCTACGCATTTCTAACACATGGTTTGACCCTGAAAAGGGGGCAAACTGGTAAAAAGGATTCTTGAAGGTCTCAGATATAGATTTTGGCTGCAACATTCAGTTTGCTCCATTGGCAAGAACGGGAGTGTTATTGTACAAATGCATTTTGTACCATTTGTTTAGCTACTTGAAAGCATTTCTTAAAAATTCTCTTAATGTACCTTAGTGACATCATAAATATAACTGCAGCTCACATCAAAATAGTTTAAAAATCAAGAAAGCGTAAGAGGAAGTAGTACTGGGTTACACAGCAAGCATTCTTTAGGACAGACATCTTGCAGTGTGACTGCAGAAGGAATTATCCCTGTGACTGAAATGCTGCACATTAGGAACTGTTAATGGAAAAGGGAACTGTCAGTGAAAACTAGCAAATCAGGCTGAAGCAGAGTTCAAGGATTTTCTTTAGCAAAGGCAGAAAGAAACATCCCTGCCAAATCTAGAGCAATTTCTTGGTTTGCTATATCTGCTTTACACAAGCAATTTGTTTCCAGATCCTCTTAACAATGGGAAAATGAGACATGATGAAGCAGAATGAAGCTGGCAGGCCACAGGTCACTCTCTTCTAACCAAAAGGAGCATGAGGGAAGAAAAAGAAAAGAGGAAGAAGAAAAAAAAAGAGGCTGTGGTCACTTCAGAAACCACATCTCATACATACAGAACACTGAAGCAACTGTTATCTAAGTGACTCAGCTGAATATAGAATCTCTTGCCAGAAGCGTCCAGACATTTTTCCTCCTTATTGCAAGAGATTTATCCTGCAGCTTCAATAAATGTGGCTGATAGCGAGGCACTCCAATGGGAAACACAGAGGACTGAAGATGGCAGAAGGGCAGGAACAACAAGACAGCTGAGGCAGGCCAAAAGGTAAAACAGGAATGTGCATTTCACCAGCCTAGGCTTTTCCAAAGTGAACTTACCTGGAAGTCTTGATCATCAATTCCAAATCTCTCTCTTAGATTACGGAAAACCATTGGACAATATTCTTTAAATTTAAAATGACTTGGCATGTTTTCTCTGAAAGAAGATAAAAACCAATTCAACTTCATTACTGTGCATATATAAGGAACTCCAGAGAATTTTGTCTCAAAGCTGTTCGTAGAAAGCTGAGGGTAACAATCCTCTTACAATTTCTCTTCTAATGCTTTCTTTTTTTCAATGAGATTGGGTTATTTTGTTTTTCTTCACAACATTTAGTTAATGTTTATTACCTTGCTATAACATCATTATATCATAGCTAAAGAAGCAACAACAGTGATGAAATGAACACAAACTATTTTGACAATTCTGAAACACGGACTCAACAGAAGAAAAGAATGTTTTCCTACTGCCCTAAACTTACTTCAAAGGTGAAATCTTTGATTATATAAGAATTACTATACCATCTGTGACATCAGAAAGTAGTAATAGTGCCAAAATTTTATGAAAATTTGACTAATTCAATACAGAAACTAGTTTTAATACCATAGTGGTCGTTTTAGACTTACACAAGAGAAAAGCTATTTTGACCTTTGTCACAGAGCAGAAGTCCCAAAGCAGCAGAATTTTTATTTTCTACATATATTCTTGAAAAAATTCAGGTTATACACAAACCAATATTAATAGTTTTGTATGTCTGTACATACTGCTCATAGGGCAATTTATTTTTAAGAGACAACAGATATTACATGAAATTACCATAATACTTTTAGAGCTTCTATATGATGGGTATGATTTTGTATTATGGAATATAAAAAGCTGAACATTATTCACATTTGATATGGGCTTTAGATTCTCATTCTTATTCAAATACTACATTTACTAAAGAGCACTTACACATGAAGTTACATTTTTTGGAAATACACAAATAAATGCTTGTATCAGCCATACCGAATTACAAGAAAAGATCGCCTTCAATATCTAAGATACTAATAAAGCAATAATAAACCATATGGAGGAAAAATTCTACCCAGCAGCCTTTGCTGTTGCTTTTCAGAACAGCACAGATGGTTATGTTTATCTCAGGATTAACTTAATCATCAAAACTTCAGTCCTATGCACTAAAAAATAACAGAGTTCATAGTACTTCATAAAAATATCACTGCCACTATCCACCTCTACACAAAACTGTTACTTGTACTTACTTGTTGAAAAGGTGATTGTCCACCTTTATCTTTGAGTACGCTTTGAAATCATCTGGCATCAACATAACAGGGATTTGAACATGGCTCAGTTCATTGATCTAGAGAAAAGAGAATACATTTAGTCGCTGCTGTCTTTGCAAGGATGCTACATATATATCTTAATTCTGAAAGTCTACTATTTCCTGTGTATATATCCCAGGAGTGAACACAGGTAACAGAAGAATGTAAAAGCAGTGCTATTCTTTCCAGATCAAATGTAATCTCAAAATTTACAATTTGGAAGAGAAGAAATAGCATTCCATATTTAGACTTGTTCCAGAAATAAAAAAAGTGCTTTAAAGCACAGCTGGAGTGTACTTTTTATGGAAGGTCAATGACAATGCGAGCAAAATGGCCTCCCATACCAACACACTGTTCTTGTTTCGTCAGTCAAGCTATGCTTCCCAAAGACAATTCAACTTCTTTATTTCCAATGACTATTTACCCCTGAAGCTTATGAAGTAATCTTAGGTGCCTGTATCTTAAACTGTTTATTGAAAACAAAGTGAAATTGTGCATCCATGTGAATGTACATACTTGCAGTTCAATAAGCAGAAGTTTGTTTCTTACACTAGTGTAAAACTCAGATGAGTTTTGCTAAGTCACAGTATTCAGGCATTTCTTTGATTGTTCACACTGGACAAACCATTAAAATAATTATTTTTTGCTTAGAAATAGAGATGCACATAAGTCCTAAGGTTTTCCTTATTTTCTTACATTTATGTGGACCACCTACTCTTTCTAGCTCTGAAATGAACATTATCAGTATTCTCCAGATTAGGGTTCTTCCACTTATATTTGTAATTTACTTCTGACCACATCTCTATTATAAAATGTGGACAACTTGACCATGACCTAAGCTTGTAGGCATGCTTTTAGTATTGCATGTATTAACCTACCCTTACCTTACTCAAGTTTAATTAAACATGACAAACACAAGACAGAATTGTTAAGCTTGCAATGATCCTTCCAAACCAGGAATGAGATACCCATTACAACAACAGTCACCACATACCCTGATTAAGAGAGGCTTTTGGAAAAACCTTCACTGAAGCAGCTATTAAAAATACTGAAGGAAAAAACCAGTGCACTCCCTGCAAGTATGACCTTTAGAAGAACTGAAATCCAACAAAATAGGAAAGAAACGAAGTCTTCTAGCTCTTAAGCAGAAGAAACCAACATGGGCAGGCAGTTCAGGCAGCCTCCTTACCTTTCAATACTTTAAAGCCCCAGTAATGTTCCCTGCTATGTCTCATTTTTATCATTCAGATCCTTGCAGCCCACATGAAAACTGCTAAGATCTGTTGAATTTTACAGAAGGCTTCTTTGGAAAGACCTGAAAACTTCTGGATTTATAGCATGGCAGCTATAAACAGAAAAGAGAAAGGAAAGAGAAAGACATCTAGGATGAGCTCAAAGTGCTCCACTCCTTGGAGTTGTAGGGAGAATGCTCTTCACCCACTTCAAACTGAGAGAAAGAAGAAACTCCAATAAATTTTTGAAAACACGGCTGTACAAGCCTAATAAATCATGATGACACCTCATTAAATACAACATAAAATAACAAAATGCTGATTGAAAAATCACTACATCCAGCATACATGCTCTTTACTGAAGTCGATATCGCCATACATCAATCTCACCCTGAAGCCACAAAGAAGTTCACAAGTCTGCAGAACCAGTCCGGCTGCTGCACAAATAAAACTAGGGACACAGTTATATTACACAGATATGAAATTCTGAATTTGTTTTACAGAATTATCACCTCTTTCAGATTGCCAGATCACACAACAAATTTTCACACTTGAACAAAGAGTAGCAGAAACATACATGCATATACTTTCCAGACAAAAACGACCCCAAGAACAACTTCTGCTGAATATTGTCAAAACTGCTGAATTCAAACATCTTTAGCTATCGACAACAAAGTTTGCTTGCAAATTTGCATTTTAGATTATCAAAACTGCATTGATCAAATTTTTGTGTGTACTTGCTTTCTTAATTTGCTGATAAAGTTTCTCTGCATACATCTCTAGATTAGCTTTCATGCTATTTAAATTTGTCATATTGAAATTTGTGCTATGTAATGGCACAGTTTTACTTGTGCCTGTAGGCCTTACAAGCACCACCTACACAGTGGAATGAAAAAGCCTTTGTATGTGCATACTCTGGGAATTTTTTGATTTTAAGAAAAAAGGTTCCAAAATACTTCTCCTAAGAAGTTCCCTACAAGATGTGAATGTACACTCTCCCCATTCACCAATGAAGTAGAAAAAATGCCCATTAACAGAAGGTTGGATGGTTTTGCTTTGTTTTTTGTCAGGAGGGATACATTTTTCAGGGTGCATTTTTGTGTTGGTGGTTTTGGGTTGGTTGCTTTGTATTTTTGGTTATGGGTGGGGTTTTTTTTTAAGACTCATGCAAATCTGAAGTAATTTCTCTAATATTTTCAGGAATTCCTCTCTAACCATGATACCTTAAGAGTCTACCCAGAAAAGAGGCTAGAAATTGTTAAAGGAATAAAGCAGGAATTTATTAAAAGGCCTTCAAAGGATACACCTTGGGCAGTACAAGAGCCTAGCTTGTACTCAAGCAAGGTACCCCACAAGGTACAGTTTGTGACTCTACCCAAGATGGACAACAGGTCACAAGTTTTCACACTTTTAAGTTTTGGTCCATTTACAAATTGGGGTTAATTGTTCAATTACAGCTTCAGTTTATGAAGTCACATCCAGTTTGCTCTCCTCAATTCACTGCTGTTTGTACTTTTTGGGCCTAAAGCTGCCAACAGTGTCCTTGGTTCTCAGGCTGGAAAAGGATTGTTTTGTCT
>VXBU01013703.1:66159-117337 GCA_013400315.1 Bombycilla garrulus | reverse complement strand
CTGTGAAGAGAACTTGCTAACACTTCATATAAACTTCATATACTTCACAAAGAGTTCAGAGTCACACACCAATGCAGTACAGAATCTGAAAAATATAAAAGCTAAAGCTTAATGCATCAGCAGACTGGGAAAATAAAAAAGCAGGTGATGAACACACAGAAGAGACCTTTGGTATAGTACACCAGCTGAGTAATGGCATATCCCAGCAGCACAGAACATTAATTAAAGTCTTTCAAGGATAAGGTCTGGTTCTTTGTGCAATTGTACATTTTTGGATAGATTTGATGAGGCCAGACTGGAAAATGCACACAAGATCGAATGCAATACCCGTGTCATTAGATCTAGGTGGAAACTAGAACCACATCGTGGAGGGGAGGGAGAAGAAACAATATCTGAAACACCCTCCCCCCCAACAGGTCTTGTAAAGCTAAAAGAAAAGGGACAGGTCAGAAGGATCAATTCTCTACTTTGCCATCACTGTGTGAAGAAAGTTACATCTGAAAGGCACTAAATATGAAATGCAAAGAAAACATTTTGATTATTCCAACTTAGAACCAAATATTCATTTGAGCTTTCTCTGTATTTGAAAGTTAAGCACAACAGAAAATGTGTTAAGATGCATGTGATGCCTTTGACAGGTATTATACCATCTCTTCATGTGACCTGTCAAACACAGTTATAGCTCCCTTAGCAATAGCAAATGAGATGTGTGTGAGGATGAAAGTTCAGTATTCGAAATTATAACAGAAATTGTGTTACAACAGCTGTAATAATTACATAAGAAATACTCATTTTCCTCTAAGGAGTGCTTTTGACTGTAATAAAATCATAAGCAAGAAACCATTTGCCACAAGAGATAATTATAAAGCATAAATGAAGCAAAAAGAGCCCACTGGACAGAGGACTGAGGGCTCAGGATCAAACATTCATTTAACTGCAATTACTTCTAAGAATCCCCATGCACAGCATCTCTACAATAAATGCATATGCATCATGTGGAAAAAGAGAACTCTGTTAGTCCTGCAATCTACATCCTTTAGTTCACTTTAATTATTGTTGTCAATACAAAATTTTGATGAAGTTGGTAGTTTTTGAAATGGACACTGCTTGCTGTATATTTGAGGAATTCAAATCCCGTAAAATAGCCTTAGAGAATGTATTGCTTTAAATACAAATGACTAAAATTTTAGTTGCACAGTAACCATGCACGTTATGTATAAATACCTCATGTCTACTAATAACATTTGTAAACTCATGCACACACGATATTAACAAGGGACCCAGACATCTCCCTTTAAGTAATTAATTCAGTATCTTCTGTGGTATTAGTATAAACACAGGTGGTTATGCAGCTTGGAAACATCTCCCAACAACTTACAAGCTTTAAGACAGAAGAATATTAGAAGCCTTCGACTGCTATTGCCCCTTTAAACATGCATTAAAAAAATTGTGGCTCAGAGTGGTGGCTTGGCCATGGGAGGTGAGAGGGCCCAAGCAAAAAGAAGCTTTCAGGCAAAAAACAACTGATTGCAACTCATTTTGCTCCTGCAGGTTTAGGATTGAATTCACACTGTCAAGAAAACAGAGGTTGTAATTAAACTGCAAATAAGGGAATAACAAAAGCCTACTGGACATTGAATAAATAGTAAGACTCAGCTGGTAATGATTCTGAAATTAGCACTCAGAGAGGTGTTCCGACAAAGCCATCTTATATTGGTGACATTTCAAATAAGCTTCTCTAATTTATATGATTTGAAATCAAGCACTGAATATATCATAAATTGTTAGGCATTATTAATGGCCCTTATTTAATTCAGACACATTCACCCTAAACACCACATTACTAGGGCAATGTATAATTAAGCATTAGTTTTCATTCTGTCAGAACATAAGCAGCAATAAATTGCTTGTATGCAAAGCAGACAATGAGATATTTAAACTGCATATAATAAAGGCAATTTACAGCATCCACTGCATGTTTAGCCAGAAGAGTCAGAACAAAAATCCCGTTTCCAACAGATACAAGCTGACGCCTATTGCTACAATGCTACAGCAAAGAAACCTGTGTAACACATTACAGATGGTATTACTCATTTAAAAACTCAAATCAGGTAACTGACCAACCAACAAAAAAAACGAAACAAAACACACAAAAAAATCCCCACAAAAAACCCCAAAAAACCATGCGCAGTGTCCAAAATTTAATCCCAAGAAGACCACAAATCACACTCAGACTACTTAGTAATGCCTGGCTTCTTTTGAAACTCTCTTCCTATTTAAAGCCTTCATACTCCACGGGGTTTTTTGCATTTAATGTTGCAGCTTTAGTATACAGCATAGATACTACTTCCTTTAAATTTAACATATCAGCCTGCCAGACTCGCTGAAACTATGGAGGGACGAGGTGTTTTCACACTGAACAGCCTGATAAAACATCTCAATTGCAGTTACAGCTCCTGGCAGTTTCACACATAGGAAAATCCCCGCTGCTCCTAATGCTGGATGTGGCAGAAGTTGTAGAAGCACTGCTTTCTTTTCAGCTGTTTATCTCCCAGCTCTCTTTCTGTACTGAAAGCTAATTCACAGCAGACTGATCTGTTGAGACAAACAAGCTACAACTGGTTTGTTACTCCAGGAGAAAGTCAAATGCATTTTTCACAAATTTTTGTATTTTTAAACACTGATTTTGGAATAAGTGGGAGTGGTAGAGACTTCGGAAGAAATTATTGGGGTATAAAAATAGAACTGAACTTTTAACATCACCAGCAGTTCTGAGATTGCTATGTTCAGGGTTTTTACTTTCTCCATCACAGCTTCTACTTTGGCAAAGAAACTTGCACAGAAATCTGAAGAGAAAAAATATCAAGCTATATTTCTGGTTCAGAGACAAAACCACCATTTTGAACAGGCCACAGACTTCCTCAATGGCAAGTTCATTCGTTTACTGGTAGGTTAATGCTTATGAAAGCAAGCCTATGGGCTTCTAGTGGATTGGCCTTACAAAATGGGGCTGCAGAAAAAGAACACAAGAGACAAAACTCTTTGGAGTATAAAATTTCACATTTAGGGGACTATTGTTTCTCATTCTTCCAGCACCTTCTTGATGCTGAGCACCCTGCAGGTCTTACCAAACAGAGCATTTTCCTGATCACTAGAGCACAGTCACCTAGAAGATAAAGTTTCTTAATCTCATTCATTCTATTGTCCTGTAAAAAGCCCTTTCCAAAGCTGTTCCCGTTTTGTAAAGAGTAGAGATTTAGGTTCAAGCACAAGAGGCCGAATGGTGACAGGCAGAGCTAAAGGCAGGCATTTACATCCTCTCCTTCCCAGATGTGGAACACACTGTGCTATTGCTACCAGGACAGTAAACGCCTTGTGCTGAAGTATAAACTGAAAGTGAAGTGATTATTTTACAACTCTTTGAAATCTACCTTGAAGGGTCTGAAAAGGGTAGATGAGGTCAGCAGCTAATCAATTTTGTGGAAGACATTTGCCTGTTACAGGGCAAACCCATCATTTGATAAATGTCATTTGACAGTTTAAATTACACTCAAACCCATTCTTGCAAGAGAAATAAAAGGTTAAGCTAAGTTCTGCTGTAGAGAAATAAATCAGTTCAGCAAAATGCTCCTTAATTTGTTTTAAATGAGGTTTTCATGATTTCAATCACACAAAAATTCATCTCTTTCCCCTACCTCCCCTTGCTACCCTGCAAGGCAAAAACTATCCAGGCTTTTTTATTTTTTTAATTTTGCAATGTGTTAGACTTTTGAAGGAATAGAAGACTTCTCTATAAGGAATTTCCAGTTAACTACTCAGAATCAAGTCCCAAAATTAATGCAATTATATGACTAAGAAAAACAGAGGGTAAAGCATTTAACTCTTACTGGGTCTTTAAAATCACTGCAATTTAAGGTATAGGAACAGAAAAAAAAACCCAAAAAAACCAAATAAAACCCACAACAAAATCAAATCAAAACAAAAACAACACAACAAAAACCTTAAACCACCTTGCTGCCAGGTAATAGGCAGCTCCAGAGAAGAATCTACATTTTACATGTCTCAAAACATCTATCAGTAATTACCAGAGCAGCTTTGTGTTACTGTAGTTCAGGTGATACCTATCATTAGATCTGTCTTTCAATAAAATTCAGTAATTGAATACTAGAAAAGCAGGCCCAACTGAACCAAAAGTATTCCAAAGTGCCTTAGCATATACTTTTCATATACTAACCACAGAATATCTGAAACACTCTGCAAAAGTAGTAAATATATATCATACTTCACAATACTGAGAAATTAACACCTCAACCACAGTTTTCACATTTTATCAAAAGGAGTAGCAAGACATTTCTGAAGTTTTATGGTCCACCATTGAATTTAAAAAAACCAAACCAAAATAAAAAATATCACAGCAGACCTCAGATATTTTCATGAGACCTCTTAGCTGCTGTTTTCCACAGCAAAAGGAACTGTTTGGGCAGGGAAGGTCTGTAGTACATGGATCCATGTGGAAAACAGGATATTGTGACATACTCAAGAAAGCTCTAGACAGGATATTGTGACATACAGTACAGCCCTAGAACAGAGCAAAGAAATGGTTTTCGAAGAGCATTCATGTTTGTTTTGACATTTGGAGCATCAGGGTCCAAAAACCTAGACAAAGGGTTTCATAGCTTGGTTATCACTCCTGTTCAGAGAGTTTGGAATGACAGGGTTTTAAGAACCTGTAACAAAAGGACTTAAAACACATTTCCTTCCCACCTATTTTGATGTAAGCTTTTAAGTCTTTCAAGGCTCTTGGACACGTGCACAGTCTATAATATCCAGAACAGTTGCTGTATACTGTCAGACAAGCGTTAAGTCACATTTCTACAGATTTGGTTAGAGTTCCCATGAATATCCTTACACATCTCAATGAGTGCAAAAATTAACACTTCATGATGTGCCAAATACTCAAAGGCCAAAAATAAATTAAGCAGCTCAGATAAAATGTTTGCCGTGATAATCCCTCATTCTGCTAACAGCTAGGTCAAATGCCATAATAGGTACAAATACATTAATGTCTGTTAATAAAATGGGAACTAGAATAACAGAAATATGACTCATTTGTAGTGGAGATTTTTGGCAAGATAAGCACTTCTAGTAGCAAATGGCAAACAAAAATAAAGTCCAATCTCAGTCTAAAAGAAAATTGTAGAGGACTGAAAGCTCTTCGTGTTCGGAGTTGTGAGGCACACTTTACACATGAGCTCATCCTTGTTTGCAAATGCAATTGTTAAGAAGACAAGACAAGGGACACAACTCAGAACAATTTGCAAGCTATTATCTTACCACAAATCTGATAAAAAAACTTTATTTTTTAAACAAAAATAGAAAGCTCTCTTGAAACCTGAATTTGTGCTGGGAGGTTGATGCACTCTGTCAAACTTTCTGACCAATAGGCATTCTAAATAATTTTTAGGAATACTGATTTAAAATATACACACTTGTCACAAGGTCTGATAGCCATCCGGTCTGTATTTTTCTAATTAAAAACCAAAATATTTATGTGGCAACAGAAACTTTTAACTCACCTGGCTTTATCCTAAAAGCTCCACAAAAGAATGACTGAAAACAGAAGATGGTAGGAGGCACCGGGTATTTATCATGACACAGGGAGAGGTTTAAAGAAGGTAAGTTAAATTCTATATACAAAGTAAAATATAGAACTCACCAACAGATGTTCTGCTAAGTTTCTAAATTATCTATTTATTGTGGATTCTAGAAGAGCTCAACAAGGAAGAACAAAATGAAATGAAATTATATTTATATTCCATGAATTGTGTTACTCAGACTTGGAGAAAAAAAACTTGCCAACCAACCAGAAAACAAACCTAAAAAGTCTATCAAATAATGCTCATCTCAAGTTTTTAAGATTATATTTTTCAAGTAGAATATTTCTGAATAGGAAAAATTAGTTCATGAAATTAAACATAAAATTCCAGTAAGTAGTTGTACAAACAAGATAATGTAGTCTTACCTGAATGCTATAACTGAAACATGAAAGTCAATAGAAAAAAACTTCTCTTCAACCCAGAAAGGCTAAGTATAATGGGAAAAAAAAACCTAAGGAACCATTTTGCCTATAACACCTGGCTGCTTAACCAAGAAAAAAAACTTTAAGAGCATCCTGCCCAAGAAAAATAACCTGGGAAGTATGCAGAACAAATGCCATAAAGCAACAATTTAAGGCATCAGATGGGCCTCATTATTTTTCACAAGTTATAACAAATGTAGAAAAGCCAATTTTTTGCCCATTTTTACACTGGTATAATGAAGGTAATGAATTTCACATTATTATTACTAGTAGTAGTAGCAACAGTATTATAGGAGACCAGTTGTGAAGGGGATTTAATGTGCTGTCATATATTCCAACCTCACAAATATGTTATTATTTACAAAACTGTTGACTTGTGAAAAGATGACAATTAAGCACGATTCCTTCTGGCCATTTCTGACTAGGCATTAGGTGAAGGCTGGAGCTGTGATGCAAAATTTCTGCAAACAGCAGCAATACTATTTGCATTATATAAAACTAATTTTAAAAAGTAATTCATTGACCAAGAGTGACACTGGAAGTACGTGAAGGTCACACTACCCATATTTCCGTGCTCTGTAAAGTGGTGCAGCAGTTGTTCTTGGTAACATGGACCAGAGTAATTGGAGAGCACAAGGGACAGAACTGGCTCTGCCAGCATATCCTAGCCTGCAGTTAAATGAACCTTTTTTACCCTCAACCTAAATCTTCTATCCTTCAGGAGAAGTAATAACTTTACATGTAATCACCATGCAAAACATTGTCCTAGAGGTCCAAATAAGTAAGAACGGCATTTCCTCGGTTTAGAGAAACCCCTCTGGTCACTTCTCTGATGCATCTTGGTTGTTGCACTGTATTCCTCTCTTGCATTTACCATATAATCTTTACTTCAAAGTCGTGTAACGCCTGAGGTTGGACTGACAGGTCTGTAGTCACCTGGGAGGGTCATCAGCTTCCAGGTTTCGTCAGGATTTGTGGTGGTGCATTCCTCTGCATCCCCTTCCTAGGCTGCACTGCGGTCTGAGAAATGCTCCTTAGGCCTCAGCCTTGAGAACAGCACCTGGGCTCAGCTCCTCAGCTTATCCGAAACAGTCTGCTCCCAGGAATGGCTAACGAGCTTCCATTTTCCTTATGAACAGCCTTGGAAAATTTTTCTTGCCTGAATGGCATAATGTTCCTGCTCTTACACTTCCAAAGGAAATGCTGACACAAACTGTGGCCAGGATGAAACACTGTTACAACTAAAGCTCACTCTCTTGCAACCCTATAACCAATGGTCCAAAATGAGTCCCTTGTGCTCCTCAGGGGTGCAGTGGGCTGTGACCAGTGACCTCCCTCTGACTGGGGCCTGTCAGAGACCCCTCATGTTTGCCAAACTTGGATCATCGAACAGTGAGTCCTGGACTTGCACCTCCGCTCCTCGAGGCTCAACCCTTCACCCTCCAGGAGATGCAGGGCATTCAAAGCGAGTATTTCACTGATCTCCGAGGGGAATTTTTCACAAGAGCCATACCTGCACTGACCAGGTCAGTGTGCATACAGATGTGCATATCCTACAGCAGATCTGAGAGGAATGCTGCTTTCTTAGCTGTTTAAACACCTTGGATATTGAAGCAAGATAAGCCTGTAAGTAAGCTTGTGACACATGACTTAACCTTATTTAAATACTGCTACGTGTTGTTCTTTTGCTGAGTTGATAATTTCAAAGTTATAATTTAAGTTAAATGCTATTAAGTGTTATTCCTCTGTTAAACTGTCATGATTAAGTCATAAACTAAGTTCAAGGTGTAAGTTAGGTATAAATTTAGAGTTGTACCTTTGTTAAATTATTTGGCTTAAGGTAAAAGGTAGAAGTTAAAATATTGTTAAGTCTGAGTGCTCTTAAATGCTGTTTTAGGCCATGTTCCTTTCTATCCACTCCCTCACTGCCCTAAAGACTCACATCCCTAGACAGTTCTCAGTTCATTTCTGTTTTGATTGTCTGGATTTTATTTGGTTTTGTTGTTGCTTGTTTTTTCTTGCTGTACTTTTAACTGCCCTGTAAGTAATAGAGCGAATCTTGCCAATGAACTTTGTCATGCTGTCGCTTAATATTAAAGCTGGCTTTTGCTGATACTCTTGCGGATGATTTTTTAAGCGATTTCAAACACTCCTTCACAACAGGATGCCATCCAGACAGTTTTGTTGCATGAAGCCACTGTATGGGCTTCGTTTATGAAAATGTTCTCAGAGCAAAAGCAGAAGCTCTTGCTGGTCAAGACACTATGACATCTGGAAGGAGACATGAAAGGCCTTAAGTTCCAAGGAAACCAAAGAGCCCAAGCTGAGTACCAAGCTCAGAACAGACATCTGGGATCGTTTAAAGGTCGTTTTAGCACTTTCCTGTCCACGTCACAGTCACTGACACACACCCCCAGAGTTTCATGCGACAGCAGCCTCGATTTTATTATGGCAGCCCTTTTTATAGGGTCTTTGAGTTTCCCGGGCACACACATGCCATTGGCTGAGGTCTTACAGCACCCAGCTCCCTGACCAGTGAGATGTCTGCAGCCCAGGGTGGAACTTCATTGGGTGGAGATGCTCTTTGGGTTTGAATGTGTCCTGTCCTGGTTTATGGAACTGGGCTGGGTTTCTTATTTATGGCCGAATTAATTGCTCAGTACAAGACGGCTTGCACAGTGACACTGATTCCTCCTATGTAGAGATTTTAAATATACATTAATTTCCCTTTCCCGCAGACATTAAAATACACATTTGTTTGTATATCTAATCTGCAACATCTGGTTACTGAAGCAATGAGTTTACATGCCAGTGTTTGGGAAAGACCAGTACCCAGGTATGGTTATAATGAGCTGGGTTTTGCTACTGCTCTGGACATCCTTTTTCCTCACAGAACCTCAATTTATTTTGGCAGTAATACTACATACAAAATTTCATTAGTTTGTTATCATTACTTACGAGATATTAACTGCCCAGATATAATAACTAAAATGTTCATTTTGCTGAAGGCCAAGTATTTAAATTACTGCACATTATTTCAAAACCCCAGAAAGCCTTCCCAGCCCTGCAGAAGAAGAGGGGTACAAGGGGAGAGTGCAGCAGAGCCACCAGGGGCTCATGGTCTCCCAAGTCCTGTCATCCTCCTAGTCCAACTAAATTGGGATTTGAGATATAATTATACAACTCAAAGTAAACATCTTCTTTATCCCTCGATACAAAATAAAAATGATTTGTTAAAAGCAACGTAATATAATTGTGCAACTTTTTCCTCCGTATACAGGTCAGAATTTGCTATCAGAGGATTTCATAAGCTTAAGGGGACAATAGGACACATTCAATAGGCACGATGACATAAATCCGCATTCTATTTATACTGTTTACAGTCCATAAATAAAAAGCAACCCAAGTGGTTTTAGTGCTGTTAATCTGAACATGCACCAGTGCCACAGTGCCTCTGAAAGGAGATCAAACAGAAATTGCCAAACTTTGTCATTTAGTAAGCCCAGCTGCAACAAAACATCACTTCAACTGTCAAGAGAAAACCAAAATGTAATGCCAAAGTTTTCTGCAGAAGTTTCTATCATGCTAGCTATGGTAACACTGCTCCAAATCCAGTCAAAAAGCATTTCCCATGATGAGGTGGTTGGTGACAGTATTTGATCAGCTGCCACTCATTTCCTCTCCTGAACTGAGGAATCACATTTCCATGACTCAGAGAGCAGAACCACCCCACAGAAACTCTCTCTCATCACTGACATTTGACTCAGCTTATGTATTGCTAATGAACAGTATGAGAAAGAAAATCCAGCTTTTTGATTATTTCCATATGTGAAAATTCAAATTAAAAACATTTAATGATTTAATTTATCCCTTAAGCAAGAATTTCATATACATACATACCTATTTTACATACACACAAATAATTTAATAAAAAAAGCCCTGAGCTACCAACATGCATTTTCAACCATTAATGCTAATCTGAACACAGCAAATTCTCCAATGTTAATTAAAAAAAACCCAAACAACAAAAAAACCAAACCACAGAAAACCCAAAAACAAAAAACAGCAAACAAACCAAAATTAAGAGTTCTGAATAACGTACCCACAGTGAGCACAACATTGCCTTTTTGAAGGGCTGAAGCCACATAGTATCAAACCAAGCAATATTTTTGGGACCAGAGGCAGACACAGGCTGCCTGCACAGCACAAGGGCCAGTTAACTCGACTCACAGCTGCTTTGCATCACCACACCAGCACAGGCAATCTGGAATGTGCACCCTCATGCCCTTCACGTTCCTCCATGCACACATTCATTTTCCCATTTTTAGTCTAAGAAATATTTTCTGGAGAGCAGTGTTAAAAAGGAAGTACTGCCCTTAGTTTTCATTTAAATATAAATATCTGAAAAACATATTTTAATTTTTTTTGAAAGAGTAAAAGCCACTGCCATTTTTCTCAAGAAGACTGAGACCACAAGCTGCAGGACTTGGTAAAATACATAGTAAAATGAGAAGTAACAGTAATCTGCACTAACAATAGCACAGTCACTGATTTTTACTGTTAATCTCTACAGCAACAGAAAAGTGAAGGGGCTGCAGGGTCAGGTGTGATGTGTTGGCCTTCCAAGCCATAAGGAGTCAGAGGGAAGTTCACATGCATCAAATTAAGGATCATGCTTGCTGCTTTTAATCCATCAGGTAACATACAAAAGCCAGGATGGATTAAAAGTATGATGCAAGCCTGTAAGCTTAGGCTTTTATTTCTGGTATTTGATGGCCCACCGTTATTTACGAAAGCATTTATTATTTTGTACAAATTTGACTGAAAGTGCCCAGTTAAGGGCGTTTTACAGGAAATCTAGAAGAAACCTCTGTCTAGTTATAAGAAAGCTTTTGTGAAGAAAACAGGCTCAGTGAGGGACAGGGTGAGGGTGTTCTCAGAAAAACAGACAAAGGCTTATGCTTCAAACAAGTCAGTGTTGCCACCATCACCGCAAAAGTAACACTTCAGATCTGCTCCATTTTTTTTTCTGCTTTTGCACCAAAATTTTTCCCCTTCTGACATATCTGAGTGTGTGGTAAGTTGTGTGACAAACCAGAGCTAGAACCCAAAACTAAACCTGCCAGAAAAAGGATTTTTGTTCATTTGGATGACTTGACAAACCTGCACACTGTGAGGCTGCAGGGAAGTGGAAGCAGCATAGAAATGTTTTCTTCAGCAACTTCTTAGCTCCAAGTGTTTGGACTATGAGCTGAAGCCCCTCAAGCTGGGAGCACTGCTTGCAGTCTGAAATGTGATTATTACAAAGGGAAGAAAAATTCATCCAAAAATGTACTTTAAAATTTAAATGAAATTTTAACTTCAATACCTTGTGAAACATATGACAAAAATGAAAAATAGCAGTAACCAGAACAAATGGCTGAACCTTCTACACATTCGACATTCTATTTTGCTGCCAACATTAAAGTACTTAAAAAACCCAAGTTTGCTGACCTGCAAAACCAGCTTTGGGTAATTAACTTGTTTTTCAGGTGCAGACAGAATATCTTCTTCTTTTCTGCTAACAAAGTTGAATGGATGGGTCATTCAGAGTTGAGAAACCAACTGGCACTAAAAAAAGGCAAAAAATACTTGTTTTCCTCTTCTGGTCCCCTAATTAAAAAATGTTATGGAAGATGAGATCTAGTTTTGAAATCTTAAAGCATGTTTGTGAGCTGAACTGATTATAGTCTTCAGATAATACTTCCTTTGTTTAAAAAATATTACGATGTCAAGTATAGAACTTAGTTTGATTAACTTATTTTCCAGTTTATGTATCCAGGATATTTAAGGTTGCTTTATTTAACTTAGGAAAAAGAATGCTGGTTTAGTGCATTGCTTTGCAATTTATCAGATGGAGCTTGACAAAGGGGATTTAAAAAAGATCTCTCTTAAAAAACAAACTCTTGCCTGCCAGCCCACTGTCAAGAATCTTCAGAGGAGACTGGCACTGCAGTGAACCTTCCTACTTAGTAATGACTTCATTAAATACAAATACAAAACAGAACTAAAATCAGTAACATCTCAATACCAATCAGTTGCTTATCAATTTAAGCTTCATTTAAACTTGTGTTTTAGCATTCCCTACAGTCTGCTGCCTCAGAGTCACTTAAGCAGTCTTGTTTGACATATTTTTGGTCTCATGCTACCTTTTGGAACCTGAATGGGTGAGATTTCTCTAATGCCCAAGTAAACAGAATTTCATCTACTCACAGCAAGAAAATGTACAATTGCTAAGCAGTCATCAAGAAAAACAGAATAATCCTCAAGTCTTTGCTAAAACTGCCATGCCTAAGCATCAACAAGACTGATGAAATATACATAATTTAAAAGAAAAACATTAGGATTATTTTTGTCTTAAAATACTGTCCTTTAATTCAAGTCTGTATGACAAGTTTTCAATATTTACAGATCTTTCCCAGGTAAATGTACTGTCTCAATATAAAAGAAGACTTGTAAAAAGCTTAATATTTGTCAAATGCAAGACAAACATGTCCTTTTCTTGGACAGTCAGATATTAGAAAAAAATTCCATGTACCCCAAGGATTCTGAAGTTCTATAAGCATAGTGTTAAATTTTCCTTTTTAAAGTTTGAAGCAGTAAGTAGTGACACACTATCTATGCTTAGGCTTATAGAAGTGGGTATGTCAATAAACTCTTTATCAGCCAACAAACTTTCTATCACAAACGCTAAAACTTGAATTCCAATAGCAGTGACACCAAAAGCTCGACTGAACTTTTGGCTAGGAAGGTTACCTTTCCAGTTCTCATCTCTGTTTCCCTGAGACTGAAGGCATCTTCGCAGGCTTCAAACACAGGAAGGCAGCCAGCACTGTAAGGATATCTTCCTGTCTTCAGGCTCCCTGTATTGTCTCCCTGCCACCTCTACTGTCTAGTAGTAGATAAGCCCAGAAGGCATGACAGATCAAGCAAAGCAAATTTTCAGAGCTGCACTTGGCACAACATGAGGAATATGTTGTTTTTATAGAGTCATAATCCAGGGGAAAAAAAACAACACCAGAAAGAAGAAATTAAAAAAAAACGAGATGAGGAGGAAAAATGTTTTGGACCACAATGTGTAAATTCAGTGGGATAAAAATGACTCATACAGCCCTGGCTAGCTCAAGTGACCTCAAACACTAACACAGATACCATTAAAGAAAACACCAAATAAATACACATTCTAAAATAACATACCATCTATCTGCCAGTGCTAAGAATAGCCTTGTACTAATCTCTTAAAATACTGAATGATGGATAAACAGATGCTGTCGTACTGTGATCTCTCTAACCACAGCAGTGGTTGTGCTTACCAGACCCAGGACTGAAAGAAAAGCAAGCACAAGTATTTTGTGCATGTCCACCCACTGCCTGAGAGGAAAGGTCCTCCATTTCCTCCAACACAAAGGCTCCTGAGCATCACCTGCAAATGGGCTCTAGAGGAACCAATGTATAGGTTTCCACAATCAAGGTAATTCATCTCTCTCTGAAGAAGCCCAGGTTCTGTTTCTCAGTGACTTCTTAAGGAAAATAAAAGATGTCAAAGAGAATACAACTAATTCAGATGAATCCCACAAGAAAAGCAGCTCAATTTCCTCAACAGTAAAATGGAATTAAGGACTAGTACCAACCTGGAAGGCATTTGAGAGTTACTTCTTTTGAAGCGTTAGTACCTGTGAAACGTATATACACAATACTGTATTCTCATATTGCATTTTGGTTTAACCATCTGGAAACTCATTTAGCTCTGCACTTGACTGTGTCACTGGTAAACCACAGAGTAGGCCTAATTTATGCCAGCAAAAAATTGCACCTCAGCCAGCATAGCTTACGTCATCTCACACGAGCTGGAGACATCGGTATAAGCTGTTTCGGAAGGAGTGCAGTTCCACACCAAACTGAAAACACAACAGCTCTTGCCCATCAACTACAGAAACCAATTTCCTTTGAAAGGATGGCTGGTGCACCTGGGTCTTCTGCACCCAACCTTACCCAGATTTTTGAGTGCCCACTTTAGAGTACTTCTCACCTGGTTTTTAGGAGAGCGCAGCAACAGAAACAGCTCCCACTGACTCCTGTTTAATTTTGGAAAGTCTGTTCTTCCAAGAACTAGCTAGAACATTTCTAATTGAGGTTTGAACATGAAAAATTATTCTCTGCAGCTAAGGTTTAAGTCAGAGCTTTCAAACTGAGATATCATTAATTGCTGTTGAGAGGTCTCTAAATTACAGTCAAAATAAAAATCCACCATAGACATAAGTTAGCATTAAATGATGAGTTTACTATGGCCATTGGTACTACACAAGCCGTGTTTCTCTAAAATATACAGCTCTTACAGCCTAAAAGTAATAAAAGGTCAGTGACAAACCAGGAACAATTTTAACTTTAGAAAGTATGAATTTTGCTATTTAAAGAATCTCTTGATAGAGCAAATGCTGGAGAGTGTGTGATATGAAAACAACTATTGTCCAATTTCCCCTTCAGAAGTGCTAACTCAAACTGTCACCAGATATGTTTGTTTTGTTTTTGAAATAACAGGAACAATTTTTAAAACCAGTATCACTGCAATAACCTCTCTTTCAGCTCCTGACACCATCTCACACACCAGACATTTCAGCTCTATTTTAACAAGTGCTCTGGAGGAAGCAAAACATCCAGAGGACTTAAGGCACCACTCAGAGATAAGAAATGCATTTGCACTAAAATTATTGAAGTGCTTATGTGGCTCTTTAATAGCATCTATCCCATCTTTATACAATGAGTCATTTTAATATTTTTTATAGCAGATTCTTTGAGAAGACTGTACTTAAAGGAAAGATGTTCCTGAGGTCACAAATTACTGCAAATTTGTTGTTTTACGGAGCCTAGGGGAAAATACAAGTATAATTTATCCTTAAAGCATCCACTTCACTGTTAACACTTTAAAGGTAAATGGAAAGCATTTGGTGCAATAAAGAGGAAAATAATATTCAAAACATTAAGTAAATTGTTTCAACAAAGAAATTTATGCAACTTACTTTCTACCTTAATAAGAATTACAGATTGCCTTCTTTCCTTGTGTTACAAATATATCTGAATAACAGGCTGAATTTGGCCACAAAGTACTTTTTAACAGTATGCTTAAGTGCTCTGCTTACATTAATGCCTTTGGGCAAGCAGTAAAGCCAAAATCAAATCTGGCCTTCACTAGCTGAGGTGTAGGCACTTCCAAAGCAGTTTACTTGTGCTTTTACTAAAAAAAAAACCAAAAACAAAAAACTAACAAACAAACAACCCCCAAACAAACACTCCCAAAACAACCCCCAACACTTCACTAGCATCTACCTACCTGTCAGATTGGTCGCTGTGACAACTCCCATTCCCAAGATCCAGCCTGCCAGAGCCTGTTACCAGCTCACAGCTAGAAGGGGACCGAGAGCATCTCAAGTGCTCACACCAAGCTGTTAACAGCCTCTTAGCCCCCTCTCTTCTTCATCCCATCCAACCAAAATCATCCTTTAACAATTCCAGATGTACAGGAAATACAGCAAACACCTACGTCATTTCTCACTTGCTTCATTTTCCTTCCTCTATCCTCATTCAACAAACTTTGGTCTTTCCCAGGTAGAAATTACTTTGATTGAAGGATTTAACCATAGGCTGCCTAAAGATCCAACACACTCATTTAAGTTATAAGTAGTTACTTCTGCAGCTATTAATTAAGCAAAATTCAACGGACAATGGAAATGAGAGTTGAAGCACAAGGCCCAGCTGCACTTCTCACCTTATCACAGTAGCAACCTAGCCAACAATAAACCGGGTCCAGAAGGATCTTGCCATGGGTGTTTTAAATCCCAGTGGAGTCGAGGGTGACCAGTTCAGCTCCAGACATCTGCTACTGTAGAGGCATGGAGGATTGATTTCATTTATCATTCCTTTGCCGCTCTGCTACCCAAATATTTGCAAAGCACCCTCTTTCTGGGAACTATTATGCAATATGAACAACTTTTGAAAACCAAGGATAAAGACTGATTCTCATGCAAAACACATTTTACCTCGCAGAGAATATAAAGACACACAAGCCAACAGCCAAGGGGACCTGCAAAGGTGCTAGGAGAAAAATCCAAACCAGGCACACAAGTAGAAGGCCTGAGAGCAGCTGCTCTTTTTGCAAGAATTAGACCTCTGCAAGTGCTCTGAACTAACAGCAATGCTCACTGCAGGCTGAGGAAGGTGAAGAGAAAGAAGGAAGAAAAAAATTACAAAGCCTTAGTTTTGGTTTCTTAAACTTAATTCGATGACACTTTTATAAATAAGCATGTGTCTTGTCAATACATTTCAACATGAAATACGCAGTGCTATTGAAAGAAAATACTTTCCTGGCTCCAAGTCTGAATTATCAGTCATTTACTCCGTAACTAGTTAGAGATGTGTTCTCATTTTATAAAAGTGCATTATGTTTCCTGCATATTTTTCTGATGCTTTTAAGTTGTATTTTGCAATTAGCCACAGATCATTAACTGTTTATTAAAAGCACAGGTAGGGAAAAGGAAAAAAGTCATTAGCTAAAATAATCCTAGACTAGAAAGAGTAACTAGCAAACATTTATACCACCAAAAATTATTTACTCTTTTCTGAAGTCTTGACCATGCTAGACTTTTCACCTCATGTGGAATGAGTATTTTTTGATTAGCTTATAACCCATTAGCATATGTAATTTCCATGTGGAATCTATTTCATGCACTAATTTTAATTTGCCCATACTGTAGAAAGACTCCTCAACACTTTAAATATAAAATCTTGGCTGCACTATTTAACCTATAACCACGTCAACTTTCATTTTGTGAGATTTTTAGTTAGGAAATTTAAGTTACTAAAAAGCAAGAGTGCTGCAATTCAAGAACAAACTGCGCTCTTTTGAGTCATTGCCCAAACCAAAACATTTAGTTACAGCATTGAGAAATGGCTAATGAACTGGAGGTGTTTAACTATACTTTAGGAAAGAGCTGACAAGCCTTAGTTCGACTCTTACAAAAAGCAACACACCTTTATCCCAAGAGCACAAAGGCAAAAACCTGCTGCCACACTGGTGAGGAGACTTTTAGCAATGTGGTGACGTACAGGCACCCTAGAAAGGAGGCTTGTGCTAAAAAATACCTACTTTTTCTTTTTCTGGAAATATCAAAACATGCTCAACCTCCAGAAGCAGCAATCTGCCTTATCAGGAAAGGAAGATTGCAACAACAGTAAAAGTAATAAATACAGTTTCTACATGCAATGCAAGTAATTAACAGATTACAGGATGGATTTGCTTTTGGAGAGGACCAGAACAATCCCAGGAGAATGCTCTGTTTGCAGTAGTCATTCAACTCCCAGTGTTACAGCTCCAGTGAAGATCTCTGCCTTTAGGCAAAGCAGGGTTAAAATCCAAACTTCCTCATTTCCTTCTCCCCCTCCCTCAAACTGTGCTCCAGAAGAAGCCTTAGACCAGGTGTGACAAACCTGTGGCTGCAGACATAATTAAGTCAAGTGAGCAGTTATTATGAAAAGAGGAGAAAAGTTTACAGTCACAAGAAAAATTCCTTGCAAGCACTTTTGGCAGTCAGGAATGGGGGACTCATCTCAATGGTGTCTTTTACAAATGCATGTCAGGGTCTCTTCCAAAATAGTATCTTGGTTTTCTGCTGAATCATCAGTAATAAAAAAACCCGTAACAGATTAAACTAGTTTCACAGCAGGTTTTTTGTGGGTAGGCTTCCTCTCTCTCTGAAATGCCACACCAAGACATTGAATTCATGATAAAACAAACCAGAGCCTTTAAAACAGAAACAACAAAACAAGCCTTATCTAGAAAAGAAAAAGCTGCCATTGTTTACACAACAGAATGAACGCTGATGGCAATATTCAGTTTCAAGACAAACTAATACTGTACAGAACCTCCAAGGTAGGACAGATATCTTAAAGACAAGACATTTGAAGTGCCTTTGACTGAAGTCTTAAGTGTTCAGAGATATCGCAATGCTGAAGAGTCTTAAGTGTTCAGAGATATCGCAATGCTGAAGAGACCTTCAGTGTTTCTGACTTTGACATAACCACAGCCATGAGTGTCTCAGCCAATCCGTGGCAGATTGTTGTCTTCTGACACCGAACATTATGCACACACATTTTATAAGCTGCTGCTTGACTTGCTCTCCCAAAGGCTGTGGATCAAAACTATGATGTCTTTGGAGCTGTCTCATAGAATCATTGAAATAAAAAGGTGAATCTCACACTCAGTGTTTGTCTTCCCTATATCCAAGGGAATGAGGGCCAGGCTGTAGAATTGGAGCTACAGTAACGTAATGGAAATACCTACTGATACTGACAGGTTAAGAGGAAGAAAAGCCAAGAACTGTGTAAAAAGACTAAATGAAGGAGAGAGAAACTCAGTGGTAGGAAGGAAGAAACAAAAAAGAACACAGGCAACTCCCAAGGTATCAGCATGACGCTCAACCCAAACTCGCTATTTTTGGAATTACAAGTTGTTCTGGGCACATCACCTGCCCAACTGTCTTTGTAGTTGTGCATGTTTCTAAAATAAACATCAACAGAAGGTTACCTGGCCTTTCATACACAGTGATTTGGAAGGGAAACAAAAGACTGAACAACAATACGGGTAAAATGGCAATTCTGCATTGTAAATAAAGCACTGCAAGTTCATCAGTGTTATTCTTGTTCCAGTCTTTTCTGACCCAGATCTTGTTATTGCAAGGAAGAGCTAAGTCAGCTGCTTTATGAATTAAATTTAACTGCTTTTCTATAAGCTGAACAACAAAAATCGTAAAGCCTCAGTAAGAAGAGGTGGCAAAAAGCCCTCAAAATGGTATTTCCTTTTTTCCTGAAAACCCCTTTTCATATGAATCCTAAGGTCAAACCAGTTTTTTAGTGCAGAGCTACAGAGCCTGACAATCTAGTGCATCCCATCCTTGTGCCTCTCCCCTTGCTGAGCCACAGGAACAGCTACAGTGATTCCTGCTTCTCCCTTTAGTGGTTAAGTGGCTGAGATTGCCCACGGCTGCACCACATCACTGCCACAGCCAGCACACGAGGGCAGGATGGGGTGACAGCACAATGGCAGAGAATTAAGCAAAATATTATACTGTTGTACAGTATTTCATCCTGAGCAGTGCAGAGCATGACCCCATGACAGCCCTCCTGTCCAGATCAAGGCTTTCCATTCATTTAATTTGTGTCAAGTTATCAACTGGATCTAAGCAACTGGTGTCTTGCCTCAGACTGAAGGGGACATCCAGGAGATCAATGGAACATGACTGTGACAGTCTAAATTGTTGGACCACAGATATAAATAAGCAAATGACATAGCATATATTCTGAAGCTCCAGAAGTCCTCTGAGCTTGCCAAGACTGAATTAATAAAACTAATTCTTCTCATATTATCCTGTATTGGTAAGCCAGCACTGGGTTGTAGCATATGATTATTCTAAGGTATCTTCAGTTAATCGAGAAGTGCAGAGATGCTTTTCCTCAATGTTAAAAAAAAAACCCCACAAAAAAAACATTCAAGCCCCCAACCAGAGTTCGTAAATGCACTCTATAGTCTGCTTAAACAGGGGTATTTATTGCTCTATATAGAGTCCAGTTTATTTGATTTTTACTTTAACACTTTAGATAATTTCTGCTTACTTGAACAACAAAAATCCTTATGAACCACCACATTTATTGGTTAATATTAACTCATGTAGTAACTCCCACTGTGTTACCTACATACAGCCATAATAAATTATGATTAGAAAAGTTACATTTTGTTGAACAGTTATGTCTCACTGCCTGTTTGGAGACAGCTTTAACACCAGTGTGAAACAGCACTCCCCAGTAGTAAGTTACCACTATTCCCCTGAAAAATACAATAAAATCAGGGATTCTCATAAGAAATTATCTATTTGATTATAGCACTCATCTTTCCGGAAGTTTAAAAATTAGTTTAAAAATACCATGCCCCAACCTGAAAACATAAAATGCACTGAAAGCCCCACAGGTGGCTCAGACCCAGTAGATCATTCCAAGGCAAGTCTTCAATATTTGGAAACAAGGCAAGTTTTTCAAGTTTCCTCCAGCAGCAGTTGAGGAAGCAAGCACCAAAGCTAAGAACATACGTACAAGTGATTTTAACCTTATCAGACCTGAAATTTTACCTAGGTCCACACAGAGGCAACAGGAACTCACACAGGTATGTATTTAAAGAGGCCCTACCCGCACAACACTGAAACCCTGCCCACTTAGAGCCTTGCCCAGGCCACAAAACCCATCCCACAAAGCTATAAAGCTTGCACTTCTGCAAAGGACAGAACTCTGCCTTGTTTCTGCAGTAGCGAGAGATTACTCCAAGTAACACCACTGAGTATCCATAACGGCATTAGAAACCCCTAACCAAGCAAGGAGTGGTCTTGGAGTTGGATGCTATTTACACTGATGGCTAAACCTCAAAGCAAAAAAGAACTAGGACAAAAGTAGAAGGGTTGAGCCTGCCTTCAACTATTGTTATTCCATTATTTTAGTACATTAAAAACCCACTAATGCTCTCTCCAACTCAAGAACCTGAAATACACAACAATTTTGTTCTCATGATAAATATTTATCACTACAGACAGATGTAAGCACCTTAGAGTGGACTATTCTAATAAATCCTTCTAGTCTCACTTAATTCAGTCTTCTTTTGACTTTTCAATAGGAGTTTCATACATACACAAATCATATTACATTTCCTGAAGATCAATGAAAAAGCTAGCATTAATTCAAGACCAGCATTTCTTTTCCAGAATTGCTAGAGAAGATAACAAGCTCACTTGTACAAATCTGCTGGAGCACACAGGCTGCGAACTCCTGACTTCTACACATCCCTATTGTGCTTTTTGAGGACCACAGGCTGCTGCAGCAAAACATGTACTCTGACTGAAGGTTTAAGGACTTTTCCTTGAAAAGGAACAAATGCCAAGCTTTGCTAATGATCCCAAAGATTTCAAAGTAACAAAGATATAACTGAAATAAGAACAGTAAAGTCAGGCCACAAAATACTCTTCCTCTGTCCTTGCAAAGGTTAGGATTAGAGAAGTAGTGCAGGTCTGTAGTCTGCCTATATTTTACTCAGTGCACCCTTTCCAACCAGCGCCTGATAAACAAGAAACCAAACATGTAGAAAACATGTATCTTACAGATTTTTAATACATTCATTTTGAAGTGCAGTTTATGAAATTTTGAGCAGGCAATAAAAGAAAAAAACTTCAGACCTGTTTTTTGTCCTGTCTTACCAAATAACTGTTAAATATAATAAAGAGAGCTTCATTAACTCCCTCACACACTTTCTGTTTGGTAAGGAAACTAGACACACCAAGTGCAAGAAGCTGACTGTTCATCACATGAATCATTTCTTCCACGGGGAGGAAATTCCTTTATTCCTTCCTGAAGCCCCATCACCACTGTGGTTTGGTATCTCAGGCTTTGCAGAGTGCCACCTCTTTGGTTGAGCTCCCAGCACCTCAGGCAGCAGTTGCCGTTCCAGTTATGAGCTATTGGTCTGACCGACGTGTTTTTACTTTAGAGGAGAAAGCACCACTTTCCAAACCGCTAAGCTGACTACAAATGAGATTCCCATTCCTCCTACAGAAGTGATGACAAGGAAAATGCAGCAGCCTGCGCAGCTCCTGTGAGGCTGTGGATGAAGGCAGTTTTGGGAGATTAACTCTTGCACCACCAAGCACTGCAAGCTGCTGGAATTGTTTTGGAACTGTCAGGACCACCGCACCTGCCCTGCCACTCTTAGGCCTTGTCTCAGTACAGGAAAGTGAATCAAGACAAGGACAGTGACAATATCCAGAAATTACCTTAGAAAGACGCAGTGACTTTTTTAAAGCATTAGAGATGAGCATGGGCTAACAGAAGCAGACTATGCTGCTCTGATCAGCTACTGTATGATTCCAGAATGAAAAGGAGCATTTTTCTTCCCTTCTGCACAATCCTGAGCTGTAGAGATCACACAATACCACAAGAATTTCTGTTCTGCTTAAAGCCAACTATCATCAGCTGACAGCACGGTAAAAATCAAAGGATCCATTTAATTGCTAACCACTTGTCAGATCAGCTGTAGACATTTCGCTGACAAAGGTGTATGTAATTTAAAAGAGAAATAACACAAAAAGAATGATTTGATATTTCTTAGGAAGATTATGGTGTTTGCGTACAATTTTTATAGATACTACTGAATTTGATATTTTTGATACATCCTTCAGCCCACAAAAACAGAGGTCTATTTTGTTTGGTCTGGTGCTTGATCAAACCATTACATGTTCCAAACACTTCCATGGAAAAATGCACAGTGTTACAGGAGCCTTGCTTATTTTGCTTTGAAAGTTCACAGCTCAGTAGCATTCACATGCTCCAGTATTCTACCTTTTGTCCTTAGAATCTCCACTCTTACATTCTGCAACCAGATAACTAAGAAATCTCTTTACTGGTTACTTGTACCATATAAAGAAACCAACTTTTACAGACTGCGATACAAGCGTATGGAAGAGTAGCAATAGCAACAAGAAACCAAAAGGCTTGAAACTCCTGAGGCCCAGCTGCAGTGAACTATCAACACCATGTTATCTCAGCTGTATCTTAAAACCTGAGGAAGGTCTAATCAACTCCCAAGCAATGAACACCTCCTGCTAAAAGACAGACTACCACTACTGAGTGAGGTTCTCCAGAAAGAAAATTCACTCCTAAAACATGTGCTGCTGGTAATAGGAGCATTATCTTTTGTCACTTACACCCTCTTTTTCAACATGTGTTATTCAGAATAAACTTCAGAAAAACAGATTAACATGGTGTTTTTTTTCCCTGACTTCACACAAGAAGAAAAACTATTAAATGCCTCACTGATAAAACTTCATAAGGAGAAAGCAGCACAAATATCATCATTACTGAAACATACCACTTGGTTAGCTAATGTTTTTAAACCTTAAGGAAACAGTAAAAGTGGAAGCTGAGCGGTGTTTCTAGCACCAAGAGAGCTAGGCAGCAAGTTTTTTTTAGGTGCTTGCTAAGCAATCTCTATCTTCAAGATGCTTAAAAAACAACTAAAAACACCTTATTTGTCTAATTGAGAAGTAGCCATAACCAGACATTGAACAGTTAATATTCTTTATTCCTTTTAATTATAACAGGTATTCAGGATAGAGAGCATAAATACAACCCATTAGTAAGATAGCAAACTGACCTGCTCACTAGGGTACATCATATGAGTACAGACTGATTAAGGAAAGTCTCAGCAGCAAGTTTCTTGGCTGGTAACAGCTCCTTTTCTTTCTGGAGGTACTTGAAGGAGTAACAAGGGAGTGAGATCCTGTGCAGCACAAATCTGGAACCTTCCACTGAAATCATCTGCACATTCTCACAGCTGCATCAACTCCTGCTGCAGGAGCCCCTGCTATTTGCTATTTCAGAAACAAACCCTTAAGACGGTATCCAATTCTCTGAGCAAGCAGTAACTGATATTCCATTCCATTTCCATTAGACTTCAAGTCTCTACAAGCTATTTAACTCTCAATTTCATATTACCTATGTTTTTAAGTGTCCACAAAAACTTGTGAAGAAAGCACTATATCCTACAAACCTAATCACTTACTAAGTAAAGGTTATGCTATAGCTGGCTCAGTATTGTTTCCTCTGGGGCCTCAATATTTAGGGTTTAAAATGAGAATTCATTGGAAATTGTCTGTTTGATTCCATTCATGAAATCATCAATTGCCTCCTCATACAAGGATGTTTTTCATTGTAGGAAGATCTGTACTAGCCATTCTCATCTCGGGAGGAACATGCTGTCATTAACTGTCACGTGGTGCTCCGAGGCTGCACCAACACTGCCAGGCTTGGCTAGTTTCTGCTCTTCTCTCAGTCAATACAGAGGCAACTGTAAAATCTAGACCAATTTATGCATAAGAATATTTAAGTGGTGATTTGTAAGCTGTATTTCTAATTTTCCTGTCACAAAATGATGTTCTTTTAAACTCCCATAATTTGAAAAAAGCATTTAAAAAGAGAGACATGACAAAGTTGTTACAGCTGCTATTTATGATGCATTTAAAAGTCCCACAATAATATTTTAATTGAAATAGTAAGAAAAATGTGATCAAATTCCTTTTAATAGCTCAAAGGCATGCCTTACGAACAGCTGGTAACAAAATTAGATTGAAATGTTTTAAGGGCAACCATACAGAACTCTAATCCTCCAGCCCAAAATGGCAAATTCCAGAGTAAAGTGATTATAATCCTAAGTAGAACCATGGTACAGTCTGACTTTTTCCTACTGACAGAGAACACCCCCACTCCTGCAAGCCAATCTTGTCAGTTTGGAGTCAGATGCCATCATAAGAACTATCCTGCACAGACAAGAATTTTGCAGCAAAACTTTGCTAAGAAAGTAGAACAGACTATGCTGATGGTGTCAAGATGTAAAATTTCTATTCAGAAACACCTTTTCAGGTTCTAATGTATATGGGTTAAGATGTACAGCTGATGGCAAGTGAAGATACTACACCCACCTCAGACTGAGTGGTTTGTACCAGATCCCTCCTGAGATTAAGTGGCTGAACTCTGGCTTGAGCAGCAGCATGAGGACCTGAGCTGCAGTGATCCTGCAGAAGGAGCACAAACCCAGCTTTACCTGCAGACCAAACACCTGTAACTGAGTAACGACTGGGAATTCTCCTTCAGCTGAGGGAACAGTTTGAGCCCCATGCAGGTTGACAAACCTGTGGTTTTTCAGACTTTGTAATAAAAATGCATTATTAACATGAGGAAACAAAAAGTAAAACTTTCACTGGGTTGTAGAGAACAATGGGTGATGGTCTTGTTAGAGAATTTAGGATTACCCTATCCTTGTGCCTCAATTGTGGTAGTGATAAGCAAGTAAGAATTATCTATGTTCATCAACCATGAATAGTTAGCTACACTCAAACCATCTTTGCATACTTTCATAGTAATATGAATATCTTTGGTCCCACAGAAGTATTGAATATCAAAGTCTTTGCTTTCAGCAAGAAAAAAAGGTTATTTCCTAGAATGAGGTGCAGCTCTCCGTTCTCCCTGTCCATATATTTGGCCACAGAGTGCAAATGCAGATCCACAGATAGTGTGTGCTCACTCATCTATCAAGAACCACCTCTTGCTCCTCACAAGTCAGAGCCTATTTTTTCTTTGGAATTGGAGGTTTTGGGAGTTTTGTATTCACTTCAATTAGTTCACAGTTTAATGTGGTAGCTTCACATGCCAGTACATCTGGCACACCTCTATGATGCCCCTTGGCATTCCTCACAGCTTTCAGCAGCCTCACGTAACGCTGTAACTATGAGGGCAGAAGGACACCACTTCTAGAACCCACAGAGCCCTCCAATGTTCTACCACAAATTGCTCTGCAGAAATCTTTTAGAGCCAACATACTCAGGCATCAACTCAGATGCTCTCAACCTCAGTTTTATCCTCAGTTTTTCATCAGAAATGCTGTCAAGACAAATGTTGAAGACTCACCAGGAGCACTAGGATAGTCCATTCCTAGATAAGGATGGCAGAGAAGCTGCTACTTCCCCATGGTAAGTACTATCAGCATGACAGGGAATCCCAAATGTAAAGTAATTTCTTTTTTTTTGTATAATAAAGACTACAGAGTTCTTAGCTATCCCCCCTGTGTATCTACCCTCCCTGCCTGCAAAAAGCTAGAATTGTAAGTAAAGATACCTGATACAGCTTTTCCAAGTCTGGGGATCTTTTAAACCATTTTTAACAAACTTAAAGTTCCCTAACAACTTCAGTGGTCAAAAATAGTAAAGTAAAACAGCAGCAAGTTAAATATTTATCTTCCAGAAAGCTATTGTTGGGGAATTCGCACCATCAGTACAAGATTACAGGAAGGATAAAAGGAAAAAAAAAGTAAGTTGGTTTTACACCTTCACACTTTCAGATTTCATTTTCTCTCACTCCCACATAATCCAAAGTACCAAGATGACGTTTCCACCACAAGTTTTGACAGAGGGAAAACAACTCGTCTCATCTTACTGACTTGTGAGGTCCCCAACTGGTGATTAAAAAATAATTTTAGGCCTTTTTTCTTGTATTCTTTAGGACCCACTGATTAATACTGGGTGGTCCTTTGTCTCAAAATCACTGACTTCATGCTCAGGGAGCATTAGGTCAGGTTGTCTGTCCATTATCAGGTTTCCCTCCCCAGTTAAGAGCAATGGGGAGCACACAGGGCATGCTGCTCCCTCGTGACTGTTCTCCTGGTGCTAGGATGCAGCATCCTCAGGGCCTTGTTTTTGGTCTTTTGGTCTTGACATAAAGAGCACATTCCTCACATTTTACAGCTTGGAATGGTGACCTTGGTTATCAACACAGACCACATTTTTAACCCTTTTCTGCAGTTTTCTCAGACCCTTACTATGCACACTCCTATTCATCCTGCATTTGGATCAATCTTAATGTTTCTTTTAAAACTTCAATTCCACAGTTTTTTCAGATGACCACAGATTTCATGCCTACATATACTTAAAGGATAAAGTATCTTATGTCTAAGGTATCTCCACGCTTTCCTGCAGTGTAGTTTTGCTACAGAAAAGACACAAAACACAACACACCTTATTCTGTCTCCTTTTGATTCTGCACATAAATGCCCAATAGTATATTAGCACTATTTCAAGCTGAAAAACATGTTTTTGGGATGTCACAACTAGCCATTTGTAGCCTCAAAGCTTGTTGTTCAGTTACAAAACAGTAAGGTCAAAGGAAGAGCCTGTTTGGGAACAGAAGGCTACTGTTGCATACAACAGAAGGGCTATAACATGAAGGGATGCATCACCCGTGCCAAAACCCCCTTGATTTATAGAATACACATTAATCTTAATGCTTGAGCTTTAACTATCATTTTAATTTACCAGTGACTACATATGCTTTCCACTATATTAACTCTATTTTTTATGTTTTGCAGAGTAGTAAGGGATGTGCAAGCATGCATGTACGCTTGTAGATCACAGAAACTAAAGACCTCCTTGGCTTTTTAGAATATTAGAAAATAGCAGTTGACAATTGCTTATCCTGCAGTAGCTTTTTCATTCAGAATTCAAATAGCTTACTTAAAAATCGCTTTAAAATGGAAGCCAGCTAATGATAACTGCCTAAATAGTCTTGACTAATGACTTTAGCAAAGCTGTTTTTTCAAGTTATCTGTGTTTTTCTACCCAACCTGGTTACTTTTAATCATTCTTCCAAGACTTTGGAGTTAGCATATTTCACTCTCATGCCTCAGTTTTACTTGCACATGGAGTAAGAAAAGAAAATGCCTGGAATTTTTAACTACCAAGTTAAATAAGTGTAAATAAAAAACCCTCTTGACACTTACAAATAGACCTCTGCCTGACAAGGCTAATTTTAGGAGTCTGAAGTTTGAATCGAAGTACTTGCTGTACATGAGCTTTTATTCCAGTTTAGCATTTTGTTCTTTAAAATCTGAAAAAAAAAAAAGCACACAATATTTTAAAATTTCCACTAATGTAGCACTACTGGAACTAGCACGTTCAGCTTTAGAAAAAGACAGACATTGTTGTCTATTGAACCAATTAAACAGAAAAAACCCTCTACTTAAAATTCAGTTTTAACCATATTGTGTAAGAGATGACTGCTTGCCTGACTAACTTATTGGCACAAAGGCATTAGATAATGCCTTCATTGGCACCTCCTTGTAAAGTTATTTTTAAAACCCTAGGCAAAAGGTTTTTTTATTATTTTAATTCTTCAACCATACCTTTCACCTCCTGAAGTACTAGGACACATTCCAGTGCCTGGGTGGGGAGATGTGGTGAGCACTAAGCCTGAGGAGGAGAGCCCACCTTCCCAAGGCAGATGGGAGCCACAGGGGATGTACAGCAGGGATGTACCTTCACATCTCTGCTTCAATTAAAGCAAACACACATCTAAACCACACTTTGCTTTTCGGTCCAGACAAAGCTGCTGATAGTTCATTTGGCAGCAGAGTCAGATCTGGGATGAGAAGGGAGTGCCAGAAATAATTTTTACATTGAGTTGGGAGGAAAATCAAGTCCCTTGTGTCCCCAAAGCCATCAGCAAATGGACAGAGTGCGAATCAGAACTCCATTAGGATCAGTTAGTCTTATTGATTTAACTGGAAACTAGATAAAGCCTTAGATATCTGATTTTATAACCATGCTTTTCTACCGTGCTCCAGTCAAACTATGGCTTGTTCCACCAGGAAGCCATGGTACATCTTCCCATAGGAATCACCATTTTTCTATCATTTCCATTCTTACTGTATTTATCTCCAGTAATGGTCAAATGCATGTCAAATAAGACCATAAATTCATTAGAGAAAATAAGCCATATTTATGCTCTTACCCCACTCTTCATTGTCCTACTCAAAAACGAATTTATGAGATTATACATGTTCAAGAACATTTCTTTAATATTAAAAGCTCAGACTTGTACTGCTATACTTTAAAGCTAATGGCAGCCATTGCTAGGAAGAAGACCCCAGAGAGCTGGCAATCGAGTGAACATACACCACCTGCCAAAACACACCCATGGCAAATCCTGGGCAAACCAAAAACCATTGCTTGCTGCAGTTTATTCCACTGTTGTTTTGCCATGAGCACTTACCCCTACCACCTGTTTTGTGAATTCATCTTTTGATAAGTATCTAAAATGGTAGAGTTATGTTGAGGGTCAGGTGTCCCTGCTTTTGTTCTTTCTCATCTATGGAATTTTCCCCCATTAGTTGTAGGGAAATCTGATAGCTGATAGTTATGGGTACTAGATGAGACAGAGCCCAGCTGGGCCCAGCGGGGAGGGGGCAGATAGAGGGAGACCGAGATCATCATCTCGCTCTTTGGCCGGGGAGGAGGACACGCTCAGAGCTGTGGTGGCTTCGGAAAAACGAGTTCACCTTCTCCTGGATGGAGCTTCTGCTGCTGCTTCTCCTTTCTGTGGGTCCCTCCACACCTCCTGCCCTGCTGGGATGTCCTGCAGTGCAGCCACCACCATGGAGCTGCTGATCCACCTCGGCCATCCACTGCCCCAGGATTTCTGTGTTCCAGCTCAGGGTTTTTGCTCAGAGCCCTGCCAGAGCACCCAGGATCGACTGCCCCAGGGGTTTGTGAAGCAAAGCCTCCCCTCCATCCTTTCCCTGTCCCTGGCACGGGGTCCCTGATTCTGTTCTGTTGTTAATACCACAGTTATTGTTGTTTTGTGTACCTTGTTAGACGTGCTAGTAAAGGATTGTTATTCCTACCCCCCATCTTTGCCTGAGAGCCGCTTAATTTCAAAATTATAATAATTCAGAGGGAGGGGGGTTTCCAAGGAAGGCTCCTGCCTTCCCTAGCATATACTTGTCTTTCAATCCAAGACAAGTTGCAAGAGGTTAAAAGGGTTACTGTCTTCGAAAGGTAAGATGAAGTCTTCCCCCCCCAAGAAAAAAAACAAACCTGCTATTTAATAATAGTAATTATATTACTATTCCAAAGATCTAAAGGAAAAAAACCACAATAGCTTCATATACTATAAATAAAATTCTTACTTGCTCCTGTTACATGCAAAAATCCATTACTATCAGATGTTACGTTGCAACAACATTGGTTTGAAGTTAATAACTCCTGCTAATTTATAAAAAGCATTATGAGAAAGTTCCAGTTTCTAGGGTCATTGCTGCTGTTTCTATATAAGAGGAAAGTTAAAATGTCTGGTCTACATGCTCACAGAAAGAAGCTCATGTATATAAGCCACAGAAGTTTGAACCTAAAAACAGTCACTGAATGAATGAGTTTTAATTTTTTCCCCAGGTCTTATTTTCACATATCTGAGAATTGACAGTCATGGCTCCATTGGTATTTCATCTTTGAAATTTTCCAGTCAGAACTACCCAGTTGGTCCTGCTTTGTAGGTAGTGGGGACACTAATTGAATTTACATGCTGGAACAATTTTTTGCCAGGTTTTAAAGGAGTACTTATTTAAAAATCAGTCTGTTAATTTTCAAACAGCCTCCTTTATCTTTTACAACTCAGTCTCTCCACCAGGAAAAAGCCTGAGCTTCTCCCCATCTTTGCCCAGCGCGTTCAATAATCAGCTGGATACAGCAGGATTCATCCTGACCCTCAAAACAACACTGTGCTGTAATTTTAGAGGAAAGTATGTCAGGAAGACAAAAAAACCCCAGCACATCTCATCCCCTCTCCAGCTTCATCTGGTATCAGTCAGATTTCTCCAAATCACTCTTCAGAAATACAGTACTGGAGGCAGTTGGGGTTTTTTGTAAAAACGGGGAGGAGGAAATGAAAGGCAGGAGAAAGGCAGCAGTGGGTGGTTTGTTGCTTGTCTCCTTTAAAAAGAGCTGCCCAACCATTCTGCTGGGCAGCTGCTGCTGCAGCCACAAGTAGGATGGAATAGATGAGACCTTTTAATGTATTCTCATTACATGTTTCAAATCCCTACATTGTCAACACTGGAACCTAGATGTTTAGAAACATATTTAATGCACTCTCTAAAAACTGAAAGAAACCATCTAAGTGCTGCACCCATCTGCAAAAAGGGATGGGTACACTGTCAACAGGTCTGTGGCACAGACGGCAGAGCCCACTCTTGGAGTGAAGAGGTGCACCTTTACATTAGCACCTCAGCTCACCTGGTTCTGACTCTATACACTTGAAGAAAGCTTCAAGATAGTACAAAGCTCTTAAATTTCCTTTTATTTTTTGATATTTCTAATTGTTTGCTTTTCCCCTCTAGAAAAGGCAGAGTTATTTTTCATTTTGTGGGGCGTTGACACCTGTTACTACTGAATTCAGGCTGCAACAAATGCAATTCAACAAAACCTCAAGTGAAAGTATTTGCAGACATAATAACATCAGGCTTAAACCTTGTAATTGCACATGTGTTTGTACATGCATCATGGACACAAAAGACAGGAACATTACTTTCTTTAGTATCAGGAAATTAGCTTTGAAGTTTTCTCTAAAAATTTGTTGGTATGATTAAATTTAGGACTAATTTGACCTCTCTCATTCACTGCAACAGATGTTTTCAACACACAACAGTTTGAAACAGGCATATTTCTCCACATCCCCTCTGGCACCTGCACACAGTTATCAGTAACTAACAGCTGAAGTTATACATGGAGTCCTGAAGAATGCAACAACAGCTTTCTTTTTCCTTAAACTAAAACACATTTACACTTTTACATTCAAAATACTTGCTCCTTACTGAGGTCAGTTCTACCGAGGAATCAGTCTTGCAATATCTTCTCCCATGTGCTTTAGCCACCACCCAGTGAGTGCATTCTACTCAATCCAGAACTGTTAAATAAAATCAGGCTCGTGTTCCTTCCGCCTTCGAGAGAAGTCAGCAGATGAGACCGTACACACAAATTACTCCCTTTTCTTGATTATGATAAATAAACCTGCACTAGAATGTTCTTCCTTGAAAGCAGCAGAATTAAGTCAAACACGGGAGGTCAATACACTTTTCAGGGATGATAGTTAATTACTGGACCAACTCTGCCAAGACAGGATTCCCTAACCAGAAAAACAGAGCTGGTATCACTTCTACCAGGTCCAGATAACCTTATGGATTTTTAAGAGATTAGCACTTTCTAAAGGTATTGCTAGAATTTGAGACCAGATATCTATTTTAAAAGACAACTCTACTTTCCTGTTCTTTTTTCTGCATAGACAAACAAAATAAAACAACCTTGTATGCATGGAAATTATTATAAAGACTTAATGTTACTGGACCTAACAAAACGCATCAGCACATGAGTAAACTACAAGAGGTAGAAATGTAGCCCAAGTTCTTTTCTATACTTTGAAGCCTTACAACATTTTACATCAAAGAGCAGAAACATTATCAGCTAACTAACAACATAACACATCAGACCTGTGTGAGGCAAAGGTGTTATACAACCAGAACTGCCTTAGAGTACGCATTAAGGATCAAGACAAAGGGATGAGACTCTCACGACCCTAAAACACACTCTAAATACCCTTTAAATCAAACTACAGATTACAAGTCTAACAATGCAGACATTTTTTCAGGACCGCTAAATTGAACAGTTTTGCACATTTCAGTAACACATGGTGATGCTGCTTCATCAAGGGAGAGAAACAATGTTGTCCACATCCATGAACCCTGATGCTGAGGAGCTTATAGATTCAACTGCTTAAATTCCAAATAAAATGATGAGTGCGAAACACAAAAAAAGGGAGAAGCTATCGCATATAGAAAAACTTAGGTACATTTTTATCCTCTTTCTCAGGCACAGCAATTAGACTGACAGGCTACTGAGAATACATGGAAGCTTATTTACAACCAAGACTGCATACAACATATCAACAAGATTTTAGAGGTTTTTATATCAAATTACATCTAATTTTCAGCTATATTAATTACTAGTTTCTCAAGTCACCTTTTCCTGTAAGCTCATTCTAAGCAATTTGAATAATCATCTTACAAATCACATGAGATCTGCTTTATAAGTGGGCAATTGAATCTGATCACAAATGATCCAGAAACTACAAGTCCACCAGAACATAATGAATGCAAGGCATTTAAATTTCATGTTGTCATATGAAAGCCTTTTTTATTAAAATATTCCTCTGAATAATAAAAAACCCCTTTCACATTAACAAGAGGACACTGAACAGAAAGCCTTTAACTACACATCACGTAGAGAAGTAGGTAAGTAGTCATTAATTGATTTCCTTTAATGCTTTGATGTTTTGTCATAAAGGCATGTTGGTAACTGCTCAGATCCTGTTAAAGCCAAAGTAAAAGCATCAAAGCAATTTTACTGTTTTCGTTAAGACACTGTAAAGAGATTGCATAGTTTTTACCTCTGACCACTCATTGTAGTTCCTTCACTTCATCATCACATTTTTTTCATTAAGACTCAGAGAAAAAACAGCAACCTCAGACTTGGATAAAAGGTCACTTCTCCTTTTGTGACTTTATTCACCTCCTAAAAATTGCATGACAAACTGAAATTACACCTCATTCTAATATCTCAACACAAAGTAAATAATGATATCAGTCCATGGAAGACTAGATTTTAGTTATGTTTTCAAAAAATGATAGGAGGTGAAACTAATGCAGGACAAATACAAATATGCCAAAGGAAGGCAGCAGTCATGAAAGCAGGCACTGCCACTCCTGGATGATTCAGCAGTGAGGAAGTTTTGACACTCATCAACTGTAAAAATCCTGTGTTTAAAACAGCTAATTAACCAAGCTGTCAGCTACATGATTTAAATAAAGAAGGCAATCTTTAATGAAGCAATCTTTAACTTTAGCTGGCACAGTGTGTCAAGGACAGGGGCAAGATTTACTCCTTGCAATAAACTCTTCAGCAGAGCTTTACCTCCATCTGTCCCTTTAGAAGGGTCATCTCTTCAATTATTCAGATGTGCAACTGAATGCATCAAGATTAGATAGTGAAGCAAAGACTAAACATCGGTCTTGATTATCAGCAACCTTCCTCACAGTGATGACCTTTTTGTATACAGTCCAAGATGAAACTCATTGAGCTCTTACAGCTTAAACTGAGGAAGAGAACATGAAGCTTGATCAAAAGAGCATTCCCGTGTAAACCTGTAGAAGCAACTACTAATCACAACACTTCTCAAACAGTATTTTTATTTGGATTTTAATGACAAATATGAAACACATAACCAAACTTCAACTAATCAGCTAGGAAAGGCTTTACAGTAAGTAAAAGAAACACTAAAAACAAACGCAGCATTATTTCGGTTTGGTTTCAAATTCAATACAGTAAAATCATTAAAATTCATTTAAGTTTTACTGTGTTGTAGTATGTTTAAGAATGAACATAGAAAATACGTATTTCTGAATTGGAGCAGCAGCAATAGCTTGTCATTGATGAAGTAGATGTCTGACCTTGACAGCTGAAAATGCAGTCCTTCTCTTCCAATGTAGGCAGTAAGGCTATAGTACATAACAATCTGGGCTCAAAGATTAAATAAAGATTGTTAGTTTTTATCTAAAGTCTCAAATTTGCTGTGGGAAGAACCACTTGGTGGTTTTGAACCCAACTTCTACATCTTTCTTAGAAAAAGACAGCAATCATTTCCTGCCCAGTCCTCACTAACTTGTGACACTTGAGACTTCAGATCTCCTTCAGTCATCTGTTTTCCATCCTGACAACTCTCGATGCTTAGTCAAGTATCTACATCAAAGCTGTTCTCTATTTCCATCATCCTCAATGCCCTCAACTGAGCTCTAAGCTCTACTGGACCTTTTAGCAGGAGACCATACAAAGTATTTAAAATGCTGATACAAACTGGACTTACACAGTAACAGAGCAACCTTTTCTAGTTTACTCTGTATGCCTCTTCTGGTAACTGACACTTGCTTGTTTGACACCTACTAAATAACTACTAAGACGTTGTTGCTGCACGGTTATGGCCAGTTTAGCATCCATTGCTATATGCAAAGCTGGGGCTGTTCCACTGACACATAACAGCACTACAAATTCAGTTATATGACTTTTTCTATGGTTCTTTCCAGCTGTACCTCACCTTTACTATCCCAATTAATCTGATATCAGCAGCAAGCTTTCTTCCCCACTGGTAACCAGGGCTTTTAGGGAATTTAGCAAAGTCTTAGATTCCTACAGCAATTCATCCTGCCTGGAAGTGACTTCCTTTGAGCACTGACTTCCACCTTTTCTTTACAAATTAAGGAATTATTTATCAGCACAAAGACCACCCCTTCTGCTATGCCTTATTAACTCCCTTTACAGCTAGTGAGGGACCCTCTCAAAACTAGAAACTAGAGACACCTAAATCACATTTATCCACATGGTTATTGACCCTCCGTCAGCCTCCAAAAAGTTACAAGGCAGGTTTCCTTACAAAAGGCACACTGACTGCGAGAGAGAAGGCAGAGACTACAAGGACAGAAGTAGTGGATAGCTGCACAAATAACACTACTAACTGGACCGTGTCAGACATTGGCATAAGAGCCTTACAAGTGCTACAGTCTCCCTTATCTAAATTTTGGCACCCCACCTGCCATTCTCTATAGCACTGGCAACACAGTAGAGCTATACATGAATTTACACATCAGCGTTCTGCTGTTTCATCTTTGAGTATTTAGAACCAAAGTGCTAGAGACACCTAAATCACATTGTAGTTTGCTGCTGACAATGTTATCAGCTACATCAACAAACTTCTGCCTCTACCATGTTACACCCACCAGCTAAAGAGTCCCTCAAAGAAAAGTTCAAGAATTGAAACCTTTGGTTTCCTCCCCACTGAACAAAGACACAGGTAATTTAATTTCCCTGCAAAAGCTGTATCTACTATATATGCTTCGTTTACATGCTCATCTGCAATTTCTTTAGGCAGTGGAACACTTCTGATCTGCAGGAAGAAAGCATTACTATCAGTTTTGATGCCTTTTGTTAACCACACTTCTCAGTGTGTTTCTACATTTAGATTACCACACTCATGATTTTAACACATATGAACATTGCTGCTCTTATGTTTGTTTGTTTTGAAGGCAGTTGTCTCCATGCTACCCAAGCTTCTGCTCTCCTCTAATTCTGCTAGATGGCACACACTGGCATTCTGTTTCACAATCAATCTCCATGGTGCACCTCCACCTGCTTAACTGTGCTCTAGGTCACCTTGAGAGATCAAGATTTTAAGAGCTGTCTGGTTACTTTCTTTTTAAGAAGGTTTTTCTTCCTATTTTTTTACACCCTCCCTTTGAATGAGATGGAGTTGGATACATGTATTTGATGATGTACAAAAGACCAGAATCTTCCTTTAAAAAATGCTGATTAGTCTGTTCTCACCTACCATTTCTTTGAGCCCTGCTTTGTGGTGGTAAGTGTGTAATAAGCACAGCTGGGCCATATCACATGTGATGTGCATAGTACACAAGCAGACACTTCAATTGACTCAAGGTAGGCCCCAACACCCTTAAAAAAACAAAACCAAACCAGAGCAGGAAGGACAACCAAAAAAACACCCCAAAAACCCCCACAAAACCCAAAAGACAGAGGCATGGATTTCATAAAGTTTGATTTATGGCCTAAATCTCTGCCAGATGATTGTTTTTTTGTTTTGTTTAAAACACAGAGTGGTTAGCTGAGCTTTATTTTTTCACCAACTTACTCATTTATTGCAAGATATTAGCATTGTAATTAATCCAGTTTCCACATAAGTAATTAATATGCACCTATAACATTACATTCAAATTATAAAACTTGGGCTGAATAACAACAGTTCTAAGTCTGTAAGATCTACAAAGACTGAACAGCATCATTCAGACTTAATTTTGTTCATTTTCCCACCCACAGACTGCAGACTGTGCATTCTTTCTTATAGAAAAGAGATATGAATAGCTATAACTTGCACCACAACATTAAATTTTCATTAGCTATAGAATCAGTTCTCATCAGTTTCCAGAATAATGGTGCTCAGAATGAGGCTAATGCATTTCAAAACAGTTTACCTTATAGCTCAAGATTGCAAAGGCAGGACCTTGATCTACCCACAACAAGAAAAGGTGGAGGTTCAAAAATATTTCTTCCATCTTTCTCCAAAACCTCAGTGTTTAAAACATTTTAATACATGGCACATTTAATATCCAACTGACAGTCACATTTCACTTCCCAATATTCAATACTCCTTCAGAGTACAACACTTGCTTTAAAACACACTGAAATAGGTGTCTCTAATGCTCACCACATCATACCAACTAACAAGTCACTTAGCTGCATTTTTCCAGGAGGGACAGAACATAGCTCCCTAGCTTCACCTCCCTTAGATTTAGCCTTAGTCTCAAAACTAATTAATTTTTTTTGCTCCTCTACACAATAAACATTGCTGTTTTTGTAAGAATCAAGGTACTACCCTGTACATAAGAGCCTCCCCTCACTACAGAGTCTTGGTTCATCTCTTCAGCACGAAGAAAACGTAGAGTGAAGACACAGTCTTGCTTAAAGATGTAACACAGTTAAGTATTGCTGAAGTCTCATCAAATTCTGGGATATTAGCAGGAGCTTTGAAGCCTTGCTACACAAACAAACTAACATCTGTTCACTTCCAATAATTTGCAAGCTAACCAGCATAAGTAACAGAAGTAAGACTGGAGAAAGAAATGCAGCGATAAATCAGATTTTTTTTTCATAACCAGAAAGTAATTATTTAAACTTTTTGGACCTCTATATCACATGTAACAGCATCCTAAAACATGGCAAATACTACAGAATTTAACAAAACTGAAAGTATGAAAAGGCATTTCAAAGATACTAAAACTATGTATATGACATCACTGCAGTTACATCACAGTAGTACGATATATTAATAACTGGGAAGAAAAATCACCTAATCAAGAACATAAACAGTTTGTCAAGTAATTCAGATAGGTGACTGCTCTTACAGATACAGTCTTACTTGAAGGTTTCTCATCAACAATTTTTTATAACAATTTTAATGAGGCATAACCATCCATTTTTGTAGACTCTTACACAGTTAAGTTTCTGCATTAATTGTTTAAGATACTTTCCAAGAAAAGTATTTACCTTTGACTGCTAATTTCAATTAGATTGACTCCTTGACATGAAAAATCTGTAAGGTAAAAAAATTAAAAATTCTTACATACTTCTATGTAGAGAGCTGAACTAGTCCAATCTATAGCCACCTACTCTGTGGGACCATACCAGCACTCACACAAAAGCTACAGTAATCTACTTTTCCCTTGTCTCAAACTATTTGTGGTATTGATGTGGAAAGCATTTGTAGCCTTTTAGCAGGAATGCTCTTGCAGAAGAAGTGAGCTGGCCTTTGGCATGAGCCTAGCAATTCTTATGGATTTATTCTTTGGGGTCCGAGGTTTAAGAAACTTCCAATTTCTTCCAAATTAAAACAATAACCTCAGCCTAAAACAGTCTTACTTTAACATATTCTTCCTTTCACTGATACATCTGGAAGTGTAAGGGATTGCCCTACCGGTCCATTTCTTGGCACCATTTTCACTAAAATGGAAAAGCAGTCAATTCAGCAGGCTCATGTCCAAACTACCACTCTGAAGTCTTGTCAAAGGCCCCATTGACCATGCTATAGTTCTACTGTGTTAGATTTTATTTTTCGTAATCAGTTAATTATGTCAACTATAGAACAGACTTCACATAACTAATGCTGCAGTGTTTCTTGGTAGGTCACAATGCTGCCAGTACAAATATTTCAAGGCTTTTACAATAGCTAGTTTTTATGTTGAGCCTCTCTCATGCTGCTGGTGTTTCAATCTTTATTGTGCTTAACATAAAGGAGAGATCTATGTTGTGAAGATACTATAAAACTGCTTTTGAGTATTAAAACAGATCTTAAAATTAAATATTAATTGTTAGAAAAGCGTACATTAACACATACAGAGACAAGCAGACCAAGACTCAGTGGCCACAGTAAATTTAATCAGAACCCACACTCCATTAACAGCTGGAAGAGTTCCAGAAGCTTCCTGTGCCCTTGGCCATTTGCCAAGACCACTGATTGTGTTTTAAGTCCCCTGAAATTACAAGGATTTACTAGAATATGCCATTCTCCACTCAGTGCAGCATTTACAATTTTCTTTTGTGGCACATATAAAAAGTAGCTGTCTACCTCACCACCAGTATGCTTGCATGCTACAGATGTACACAGCCATACTTAATGCCACCTAAATTGCAACTGTTTGGTACATTTTGTAAATGAGCTGTAGAAAAGGCACTAGTGACACCTAACATCAATAAACTATAAGCAGCATCTAAGACTGGAATTCAAGTATGAAATTTAATCTATTGGGACAAAAATGAAAGCTTTCAAGCATTTATCAGAGCTATCTACAAGTATGTTAGAGACAAGCATCTAAATTCTTGCCTCAAAAGCTTCATTCAAGTCTACTGTTGATTAGTCATGGCATGCACTAACCCACAGCTCTTACAATAGTGTTGTAAAGAGAATCCTGAAAGGAGCAGGAAGTGCTAAAACTAATCACAATATCTGAAAGTCTGTAATAACAAAATGAGAAGTCAGTTTGGCCACATACCAAGAAACCTGGTGAGTATAATATCTCCAAGATAAAGAGCATCTGCCATACAGTCACAATTCTCTTTGGAGACCTTCATGCAATACGGTATTGTACTTGGGTAAGATATCAGAACATCCAGGTTATGAAAATAAATATAAAAATTAAGGCAGGTAGTGGTGACTAAAAACTCTTGCAGAAACAGTGGTATGAAGGGAAGGGGAAAACACCCCACAAAGCACAGTACTTGTTCAATTGCAGGTCCAGAATACTCTGGAAGTATTTGATGCACATGTCATTTGTGGAGTCAACTCAACTCTGAATTCCTCAAGCCCACCCAAGATGTGCCATCATTAAAGGAAGAGCTAGAATATTTGCACAAAGGATGTGCATTACAACTCACACAGACTAGAAGCTGCTCCTGAAAGCACATCAGTGCAAGTACCTAAGTACTGCCAGCTATCAGGTTCCACGTATGGAAGCCTAACAGTGTAAGAACAGGAAAATACCCATTGCTAGAATAACTCTTTTGAGCTCAGAAGACTACAGTACAATACAGTGCAGCACTACAGTGCTAACTTTGCTCATCCCCGTCTCCAACACAGCTCCATGGCAGAGTAACCCAGCCTGTCAGCCAGATCCAGCCTCCCACCCCCTGGCATTCAACATGCCCTTTGTTGAGCTCAGCTGGTGACCTACCCAGACAGCAGCCAACAGCAAGACCAGCTCAGGCTGTGGTTTTTCCAGCCATTTGCATCCCAGCTAAACTGAATTACATGACTTGCCACTTGGAATAGTCCTGCCTCCTTTTCCTCTTTCTACCAACAACCCCTTTGATCAGAAAGCAAGTTGATTCAGCCTATGAACCCAGCAAAAATGAGAACAAAATAAAAGCTCAAAAACAGACTTTTTGCCAGATTAGTCTCTGGTTTTTTAGCAAGCTGAATTGATTTACTGGATCATCAGACAAATACTAGAGCCAGCATAAACTAAGCAGTAGGAACTCAGCCTCCTTTTATTAAAGCCACAGAACAGCTGAGAAAGGCTTGATCAGTTATTTATCCCTGTACCTTAGAGCCACAGGTAGCACTGCTGCTCTGCTGCAATTCATACTGCTGGGGGACAGACTAATAGAAAGGCTGCATGAGAAAATACAAACAGGTCAATCAGGAGAGAAACCACTTGAATCTGAGGCATGTCTCTTACTGAAGCGGCAGAGAGGAGACACCAGCCTCTGAACAATGGCAAATTAAAATGGTAAGTTGGACCAACAGTAGATGCTGAAGCTTGTTTTTAGTAAGCCAGTTAACTATGAGATGTATCATGTAAAACACATGGCAGTGCACAGTGCCTGCACAAACATATGCAATTTCAAATAGAGCTCTTACTTTTTCACCCACAGATATTACACCTGCTTGCCCAAGACACCTACAGAGTAGCACTGCTGTGAGAGTCTACAAGTGTCCCCAGATGAGTGAAGTTAAAACTGGGATGCAAGACACCCAAGGCAATAGCTTGCTCCTATCACAAGGGGACAGACTCCTTGCTCCTGCATCCCACCAGGCAGCTCTGCCTGTCCCTTTTGCACTGACTGCAGTACTTGCCAGGTCCCATCAGAAACTAAGTATTCAATTTCCTAAAAATATTTTCTCCTCTCTAGAAAACAGTTTGGCCAAAGGTACAATACTGAGAACAGGGGGGAAAAACCCAAAACAAAGAAAGAAAAAGAAACAGGACCAAACCAACAACAACTGCTGCTGCAAGGAGGTAAAAGTGAAGCAACACCTGAAAATGACCCGCAAATTATCCCTTCCAAGACTCCTCCCAGGAGCACAGAGTCAGAGTCCCTAAAGATACGTAGATGCAAACAAGCTAATACAGCATTACCTATCTGGTAAATTGTTATTCAGAGTAAAAATAAATTGTCCCTCAGGGGAAAGGTTTACTAGAGACAACCCTAAACTAGAAGGGGACACTGGAAGGGGACTAAGTCAAACACATTCATTTTTAGGTTCAGCTATAGATTAAAACTGGTGTCAGTGTCTCCCACTGGGAGAAGCAGAAGCACTTCCAAGATACCAAAAGCTACCATGGATATGGACTATCTGTATTCCAAAGGGATTTTTACAAAATCCCATGCCAGAGACTATACTTTCATTTCCTTTACATTTTAGTTGCCTAGGATTTGCTGCATATACATCTAAAAACACTTCCCCTAAAAGACTGGTATTTAAATTGGCAGTTTCAGAGTTGCTAGATTTTACTGCTTCTTTTCTTGACATAGAAAGCACAAAATTAGGTGTTAAAAGACTTGGTATCTGTTGTTAGAGGACAACAAGCTCAAGAATAAAGAGGCTTATTAGCATAAGGCTGTTGGTAAAATCTATAGAAACAAACTTCAAGCAGCAGCTGACAAAGATTTTACTTTTTCATCTATTGCTCCTCCTCTTGAGGATCACCATTACAACCTTCGACACTTCAAAACCACTACCACCCTCCACGGAAGGAGGGAAACCAACAGAGTCCCAAAAAGGATCTGGCTCACAGCTGGCAGAGACCAAGGCTTAGCCTTACCTCTGCAGCAAGGCTTCCCACACAGCTCAACTCCCAGTGTGCCCTCCTGCCCACTGCTCCCAGCACTGCTTGCATCCCTGTCCTTTCTGCTCCCCCCTGCCTACTGTCAGCTTTCAGCAGGCAAGCAGCTGACCTGGCTGAGCAGAGAAACACACACTGCTAGCAGCTGAGCTCACCCGTGGAAAGAACAGGTTCTAGGGAGGCCCTATGCTTTTATGTAACAACTTGGCCAGAAATCAGAAAAATACAACTGAAAACCATGTAAACCCCCAAACAAAATTCCCCTCTACTAGTCAGCAAAACACGCTTCCTCTTCCACATGTGGAGAATTAAGGTACAATGCCAGCTCTAGATCTCTGGAAATCTTTAGGAGTGAATGTATTACACTGCAGTATTACTGGTGTCAGGCTAAGTTATTTCATACTTCCTGACCTTAAGTACACCTTGGAAAGGGGGTGGGGGGAAGCCAATAAATAATTTAAATAGTTCATTAGTAAATCACCATGGAAAATTAACACGATTAAATGTCTTCAGTTTCATACTGCTAGAGCTAAGTAACAAGGAAGGTGTCACTTCATATAAACATCGTCTACCTAACAGAGGATATATTTTATATTTACAACAGTCATGCAACCATTTTGCAGTCACTGCCTGGATAATTAAAAATGACTAACAATGTTGTGGAGTTTTCACTGGTGGTTAGCTTAACTTGGCTTTGAAGTAATCTTGCACAAGTTTTTATTTCATTCTAATTTTTGGTGGTAATTGCCATTTCAAAACTTTAGACATCCACAGCATGGGCAGCTCTCTGATCAGTCACACTGGATGCTTTCAGAGGAGATTTCAGCATCCACGACCTGTGCCAGCTTGACTGGCCCAAAAGCAGAGCTGCAGGCTGGATTTGTTTGACTGCATTTCTATCACTGTTCCATTTACCATGCCCCTCCAAGGTGGCTGCAAAGCTGTCTGCTCGCTGGGGGAGCTGTGAAACAGATACCTTGTGCAATAGTGAGCGCTGCCAACTCCACCAGAAGCCCCAGACAGAGTCTCCTCAGCACTTTCCTTTGTACATTACTTATGCAAATACATGTAAATGCACAGGATCTCAAGGCTTTAGGAAACACTTCAGAAGGCAGTAAGTTAATTAGGCAGGAAATCAGCTTATCTGTCCTGGAAGATACAGTAAAATTCAACAATACCAATCCTTTGGACAGTCCATTGGAAAAAAAACTAAAAACTTGCAAGCTCCCCTCAGTTACGTAGCAGCAGTGCTGTGACTCACTGCACACTGTTTATTTTATTTTCAAGGAGTTCAACAGCTGAGCATTTTCACTTCTGACTTGTCTCGCCCCTTTTGTCCACTATACCTCAAGTTCTGAGACATTAGATATATCTGAAAACTCAAATAAAACTGCATGTTTTTCAAAGAATAGTTAAGTCTACCACAAATTGTAGAGATTGCTGTATGGCATAACTGCATCAACAGCTATGCTGTAACAAAGTTTAGCATTCCTGGACTAAACAAACTTCAACAACTGAGAGATTATTTCCATAAACTAAGTACCCTATATGGTCACAGCCATAATTATTTGACATACCAAGCACTCCAAGAGAAAAACACTACTACCTAGACACTAGTATTAGTCCATATTGCATGGTAGGGAAAAGCAGGATGCATCAAAAGCATGAAGCAAGGCTCCAGATACACTCCATAGTATCCAGAAAGATGAGTATTTGCATCCCTCATCGAAGCTGCCCAGCATGGGAGGTTGGTTACACAGCAACTTCTGTGAAAAACTTGTATTTGAGTAACTGGAAAAACATAGCAAGCACAAATCCGACAAACCAATTCTGAACTCAGTCTTGCCAGTTAGTAAAGCAAAGGTAAGTACTAGAGGAAATGTAGCTCAACAATCATGCTTTACTATCTTGGCTCTCAGTTGCTTCTTCCACCTACTTGAAGCCATAGCATCAAATTTAATCATCGAAATGATGCATGCCAGCGCTGCTATTTGAGTCTGTTTCTGATAGCAGGTGAAGAAGTCAGGGAAACCTCTGCAATAAAACTATTTGTCTTTATAAGCAGCTATACAACTTCATCTTGAGAACTCCCCACAATCAAATCTATGTTCTTCCTTTAATTAAGGGCCTATGTTTTTTACTATTTAAATACAGTGCTTCTGATGTCAGAAATTAGTGTCCCAAAATTATCTCTTTTCAAAGCCTTTGACCAGCAAGTTGAATGTTCATAAAACATTTCAAATTCTGACTTTTTCTTCCTTTTTTTTGAGGGATAGGCTATATATATTTCAAGACTGTTAGCAAGACACAGATGATCCAGGTTCCTTCCAGTTTTGCTTATCAAAAGGCCACTATTGGTCACAATATAAGTCTGACTGAAAAATAAGCAATCCTGAAATCGCAGTTATGTGCTTATATGTGACACAGATCTCCTGGATGATGTCTTCAATTCAAAAGGGGTCCCATGACAACACAACTAAATGCAAACAGGTTACTTCAGGTGTTACTTTCCACCACCTGAATACAAATATGTCCATGCCCTGGTGTCCAGGTTCCAGCTGACCTCTTGTCCAACACAACTACATCAAGTAACACACATTAATATGCAATGGTTTAAATCAACCTCACCTTGTAAATAAAAACACCACAGGATCTCTTAAGCAGTGAATGCAGTTTTAAAGTGAATTTTAGCCTTGCTATTGAGATAATCACATGCACATAGCAACAGCAGCCTCAGTGACTGAATTACTGTCTGCCAGCTAGACATATTTCTATATCCCTCATCTGTTTTTAATTTCTGAACTTTTCAGCATTGTGCTGCCACAAGAACAGTATGCTATTTTGCGACAAAAATCAAACAAAAAAATGCTGTCATGATCCTAGAAAGTCTTAAGGCATATATGCCTGGAAAAAACAAGCATTTTTACAAGTCTAATACTATGAGGATGGCTTAGCAACTCCAGCAATACAAGGACGTCCCCCAAACGACCAATTACACACATTCTCCTGTAAAACAGTTAAAAACATGGGCTTTCTGGAAAGAGTCTCTGCATTTTGAAGGACGTTTGTATTGGGGTGAAGACCTCACACACATTGCTCCAGAGTAGTTTGCAAGAAGCAGCCCATTGTAAGAAGTCACCACCCATCAGAACCAATAAATCTTCATCTTTTAGGTGAACATTGAATATAAAGATGATATGCTTATCAAGCAGGAGCAACCACTACTTTCAGGCTCTTCCAGTGACCACTTAGGCATTTAACCTTTTATTGTGAAGCAAGTCACGTTCAGCCAGGAACCTCAGCAAGTCGTTCACAGGAAAATGAAAAACTTGACTTAAATATGAAAGTCTGGGTGATTTCCTCAACAAGACAGGAATATTAAAAATATCCTATGGAATGACATCTTCCAAGGAGAAGCTTGCAATATACTTCTCTGAAAGATTCATCAAACATGAGTATAATGTCTGAAGAGTAATTTGCTTGCAAAGTAAACTAAAAGCATCAATACCAACAGCAGGTAACTGTTGTAACATGGGGCAAAAACCTCAACAGGTGTGAGAGATTGTGGAGAAGGAAGAGAAATCCACCACACTCACATCAAGAAAAAGGCACAGTGCACTAGCAATAGTCAAGATACTCAATATTTCAGTACTGTTTTGCTTTGATGTACTGCAACAGAACAAGCAGAGGAGAAACAAGGGGTGCAGGATTCTGTGAGCTCAGAGACATCTGAACCCTATTAACATCTCTGAGCCAACACAGCCTGAAGGACATTGCTCACTCAAATGAAATAACCAGCCACAATTGCCCGCAGCTGTAGGTAGAAAGAGAAAGCAGCATTGTTGAATCAGCTGAAGCCCAAAATAACAGCTGGAAAAGCTGCTATATCAGAAACAGAATGGGCAAGAGGTTCCAAAATCAGTGGTTGCAGTGCTTTTTGCCTGCAAGCAGGTACACAGGTTTGCTAAGAAGCACTAAGGTTTTGTTTCAGTAAATTACTTTACCACGTGTCTTCTGCAAGCCTGAGGAATATCCAGAAAGCTTTTCTTGTTTGGTCCTGTCCACTGTGTCATCACAGGAGAAGGCTGGTTAACATACCACACACTGCAAAGCGAATCATGAGTCAGACTGAAAGCACATTAATCTGACAATTCTACTTAAGACGTAAAAGAATTATTAAACGTTTCAATTCACCTCTGCTACTGAGGGCAAGGGGAACACACATTGAGAGCAGCAGGGACACTCTAATTTGCATCAACCCCAAGGCACTGCACAGGAAGCCGGTGTGAAGCATCTGACACTGCATTTCAGTTTGAGTGATTCATTTCTGAGCCCTCCACCTGCAAGTTTGCAGTGACTGAGGAGGTTTGGAATGGGCTTTCCAATGAAGTCAGCTTGTCTGAGACTGCTGTCTTTCCCAGAGAGAAAACCAGCTCTTCTGAACAGCCAGCTGAGACAGCATGTGTTGATAAGTCTTTTCTCTTCCAGAAGTAAATATAGGTAGCCCATTCCTCAACTCCACTGTTTTCCCAATTTTTGATATTTTGCAACTTGGTCTCCCAAAACTAGCTCTGTATTCAGCTCAAAATACAAAAAGTCAGGAAGACCAAAGCAAAAAGCTCACAGATTACCAACGTTGCTTTTGTTATGCCAGTCTGGCTTCTGCTCAGCTCCAGGAAATCATAATACATGAGATTTGCACATTGTAAAGGGCCTCAACAACCACAAACTTTAACAACTATTTCTCTCTCAGCTCCTCTAGAAAGTTTTGTTATAATCACCCAGAACTCAACCCACAAGGGTTACACCACACCATAACACTAATAAACACCAACTACAGAAAACCTACAATTCTGAGAGAAAAAAGAAAAACACATTGAACAAATAAAAAGCACAGCCAGCAACACTAACATCATAACCTGCTGGACCAAAAATGCTTTTGGTACCCACATGGTGTAGCAAGGGTCTACAAAACACTGGGAAATATGATTATTGAGGCTTGGCAGCAATCAGGTGCTAATCGGGTATTTCCCAACTTCAGCTCAGTATAGTAAAACTATTAATAAGCAGCTTTCTTTTAACTGGTCTTAAGCTAACCAAGTTTGGTATTTTCTTTCCTCTCTCCCCTCTCCAAACACCCTCCCCCCCAAAAAAAAGAGTCAGCAACTGCTACAGCCACATATTTGATAGGCTGCAGGAGACTATTTAAAGGTAGGATTCTCAAGAATTGTTATTGTTTACAAGTTCTTCCAGATGTTGGCAGTTACCTCTAAAGGCAACCTCAAAAACTCCAGCCCCAAGGAAACCATTACAACTTTTCTGAAGACATTTAGTCTCTGGATATGCAAGTTATGAAGTTAGAGGGTTAGCCACGTTCTAAAACCAAGACTGTAGAGATGACCCGAAACCAATGGATGCCATATGACAGTTTTGTTTTACCCAAAATACACAACTATTTCAAGAGACCAAAATAGCTGAGAAAGGTCTCCTCATTAAAAGTGCAGAATCCAGTAAGAGTTCTCTACTCAGGTGGGTTTTTTCACTGTGGACAATAGTTCAACTTGAGGTTACTACACGTGAAACTGAGTTATAGATAGGAGACCAGTGGTCAAAGAGCCCACTCTAGTGCTATGCAAGTCCCTCCAGCTTTCCTCAACGACTGTAAAAACTCTCCTCTAAGTACATATACATCAGACTCTTCCATATATGCTCCCTGCAGTGCTTGCAATTCCTCTTTTAAGCTGGGACTGACACTTATGAATACGGCCTTCTGCGGTATGCAACTCCTACCCCATTCACTTTTCTGCATTTCTTTTTCTGTTACCTTATCTCCTCAAATGAATTTGCCATAGGATCAGACCAGTACCAGTGAGAATGGAAACCAGTCCAGCAGCCCCAGCTTTAGCAGGCTTCAGTATTATGGAAGCTATAGTTTGTCTAACCTTACACTAGCTTAAACTGGCACTTCTCTACAAGGAAGTTATTTTCCTCCGTCTCTTCTGGTTTTGCATCAACTCCACATTTTTTGTGCTGGCACAGCTGCTTGCAAAGCTGGACCGTGAACTTCAACAAATTATGATCCATCTATCCATCTAAAAACCTCATCAAAATGTATTATTTTTGCTGGATTATTACTTTGGAGCTGAGTAATTACTAATAAGGAAAACAGATATGGCTGAACTTGTTAAACAGGAAGATTGTAATGGCAGAGATTGATAAAATGCAAACAAATGTATATCTGAGTTGTGAGACAGCATACAGCTAAGACATCAGGAAGGAGATGAGGAAAAGTGAAAGACTAAACCAGTTAGCTCAAGCAGCTGAAAGGTGGTTCTGTGAGTCTCAATTTCACCGAAGAGCTCCACAGGCTTTTTAACAATGGCACATAAGGGAATCTGGTTTTCTTCAGTTTTGCCTTACAGTCTAAAAGGATCATGCATATACTCAGCTGTGTTAAGAATATTAGGATTGCCTTAAGAACTTGCAATGCACATGAAAGATCTGGATTAGACTAACTACCCTGCCTCAGTACACAAGGTAGCTGTTCACCAAGCCTGATGAAAATCAAGTAGTCTAAAAGGTGTACGGCCATTTAAGTACTCCCACTGCAAACTAGCCTACCCCATCCTTTGAAGATAAAGCTAATGTTTTCTTTTCAGTTTGAGATCATCACTACAGCATTCAGCTACTTCAAACAATTTTCACAACATACTTATTAAGCAATCTCTCAACACAAAACTAATTAACTTATTGAAGAACAGCCCAGGCTCAACAGGAAGATCATAAGATAAATGATCACATAGCAAACCACATGCAAGAAGTCACCATCTCAACAATTCAATGCTAACCCATTTTACCACACACCAGGCTGCAGACAATGAAAACTAACAAGGCTTCCATCCATAGCGAGGCAGCAACTTCTTAGGCTGCTTCAACTGTTTTGCTAAGTGCAAACACATGGGTTACCAATAGTGAAAATGAGGAAGAGAAATCAACTTGTGTTAGATATTGTATAGTAAGTACCAAGTAAAAGAAACACATGGAAATACGCCTCAGAAGTAAACAAAAAAATGAATTCATACTGGAGTATTGAGATGAATATGTACTACTTTTAAACTTTTAAAACCTCACAGTTAACAACCAAGATGACTAACCTCTCAACAAGTCAAGATATCCATAAGCCAAAATGACTACAACTCCCAAGTGCTCAGTTTTGGCAAGATTACACTGAAGAGCTGTAAATAATGGGCAGTTTCACCTTACTCTAAAGTTGTAATGAGGTTGCACAACGTACAGCTAGAGTATGGATCCCTAAGGCACAAGATGTTTTCAAGGAAGAGCAGAAAACAGGAATGTAGAGCAGGAACTGAATAATGGGGTGAGTCAGTTATTGTAAACAAAGTTTGCCACCCTGAAACTACAGGATGAAAATAAACATCTACCGGGCCCTGACAATGGGCATAATGCAAGTGTCTGCTTTAATGAGCAAGGAATTAAAAAATAATGCCCCAGAGACTCTAAAGGCATCTGGTGCAGGATACTCAAATAAGACAACTAAACTGAGCCAACAAAACAAATTGATGCTGCCCATTTGCTACATGGAACATTGTCCAGCCCTCTCTGCTGGGGTTAATGAAATTCAGTTTCAAAAACCCACAGGAAAAAAATGACCCTAGCCTTTGCAGCAGCTTATCTTGTTGATTGGAAGAAACTACAGAAAGTTTTGAAACTGCTGTCAGAGCTCTTTCATAGCTCTTCCACTCTCATCCCTGACAGAAGCTATTGTATGTGTCCCTTTCAATAGTTTACAAAAGGACATGAAGTATCACTCCCATTTGTATTTCATGGAGGCATGTTTACTACCCTTAACTTAACCATAATATTTACAATTTATTTTTACTAGTCCATCCACTCAGTTGCAAAAGCAGTATCAAATTAATTTCTGCAGTACACGGAGCCTGACACCCAAAAACGAACCAAGTTTTCAATAAACAGCTCTTCCTGTTCTACTTCCTTCTACATGCAAACATCTGGGCTGAGTGCCCAAGTGACTATTTTAAAACAGTTTTAATTGCTTTATTATCTACCCTGATGTAATCAATGCTTTTTAATACATTGTTTCTTCCGGCTTCTCAGAAAGAGCCTTCTCCCATAGCCCAACTTAGTCTAACACCATCTCTATTAAACAATTCAAAAGATGGGGGTTTTTTTCCAAACTCACTGTTGAAAAAATCTTGATTAAAACCTTTATTTGTACTTTGCATTAGTTTTGAGAAGCCACTTATAACACAGCTGCAGCAGTGATGTTCTGCATTAAATACAAACAGTAAGAACACCCCTGACAAGTGACGAGTAGCCCTCCCCACCCCAAGACAGTTTCCAACCAACCTGCTGTGCTGACAGCCAGTGCCATGAGCCAACATTATGGTTCCATATCCTCAGGGCACCACCAGACACATCATCATTTAGGACTATATTAAAAATACGGACACAAGTTATCAACTCCCATAACTTTTGAAGGCATACCACTAGTATGAAGTGCTGTGGGCTTGTTTTTGACAACTGTTCTCACCCTTTCTTTAATGAAAACTCATCATAAATATGGAGTTTGTATACAAGACTGCATCACCTAGTTTTCAATTATTTGGGTTTCATCTTCCTACAGAACAATTCAATAAAACTTTTTCAGTGTCATTTTCCTACATGTAGAATGTGTCAGGACAGAAAGCTCTTAGGAGGGATGCTAGGTAAGTCAGAAGTAAGAAAAGTGATTTATGCCACAACCAAGAGGCTCCACTTCACCTTACAAGCTCTCCAATGGCATGTTAAAACATAAGGACAGGTATTAATAAGTAAACCACTTGTGTATTTGTCTGGATGGAAGCTTGTAACAGGAAAGACCAGTACACTAGCTAAGAAAACCCCCAAACTGAAAACTGTCTAGAACAGACATTTTATAGCTTTCTGCAGATACAGAAGGATTCTTAATGTGATCAAATATATCTTACTGCATGAAAACAGGAGAAAGATTCATCTACTTGTCAGCCCAACAGCTCTCTTTTCATTATTCTGTCCTGGTGTTGTTCCACTTCCCTTAAAAATCTCAAGCAAGAATATAAGGAAGAGTGCAACAGCAGCATCAAGCTCACAGTTCCTCCTGTGAGCAGTTGAAGAAAGTCATGGAGTTTATTATTTAAATTCTTTAGTCACAGAAAGTACACTCCTCCTGACGGTACTCCACAAAGTGCTGGGAGGGGGAAGTAATTTTATCCATGTATTCTTGTTTCTTCACTTGCTTATTAGGCAGCAAGTGCCACTGAGAAGTCAGGCACTGTTAAATTTTTGGATCAGCTTGTAATCGT
>VXBU01013703.1:23306-62122 GCA_013400315.1 Bombycilla garrulus | reverse complement strand
ACCGAGGGCCGCGCGCGCCTCCCTGCCCGCGGCGAGCGGGGCCTGCGGGGCCGGGCCGGCAGCGGCGCCGCCCGCGGGGAAGGCGGTGCTCGTCCGCTGCCCTCGCACCCGTCTCCAGTCCTCTGCGAAACCGAACCTCCCGTCGCCCTACTCTCTAGCTAGCTAGTCGCTCACACCGTAACTTTGTACAGTTTGTGTGATAGTTACGCCGGTTCCGGTTCCCTCTCTGTAAAGGTATGTGTAGGAATGAGAGGGATCTCTGCCGCAGGGCTTCGCCATCTGCTCCCACCCCAGCTCGGCTCGATGAGCAGAGCAGTTCCTTACAGCCGGCGTGCCGCAAATGCAGAAAGCTCTTTCCCCTGCGAGAGTATTTATTGCACCCCTATGACCTCACTGTGCTGTTACACCCCCAGCAGAATGTTTTCTTGATTGCCTCCATGGCCACAGAAGATGTGGTCAGTGACAGGCGGCACCCTGCCAAGGCACATCTGACTAGCCAAGAAATATCGAACACCACAAATGCTTTGCTCCGCTATGATGAGGAACTCAGTGACATCTGCCTTCACTGTTTGGGGTCTGTACCCACGGGTAACACAGAGCATACATCTGTGCCTTTACAATAAGTCGTACATCAGCTTCTGAATGATACAAACTGACCTGTCTGCTGTAGATCTTGCTTTGTTCATCAGCTGATACTTCAGCAAGGTGACCAAATCCTTAGGGAGAAGCAAGAGCAGTGCAGCTCCATGAGGTGGGCAAACCACAAGTGACGGCCATCCCACTGCAAAGAGTGCCCTCAGTGACAAAGCATGGGCCCAAAGGGCCCACACTCAGTGAGCAGGCTGCTGGCAAGAGCACGCATCACATCAGCAGTCCCAGAGAAGCTGAGCTGAAGAACTAGGTCTGTCCAGGAAGGCACAGTGGAGGCACAGGGTCTATCCAGGGCCAGAATCAGAGATGCAGGCAAGCTACCTACAAGAGAGGCCTGAGGTATAGCCAGAATACAGAGCTGGACACGGGTATACCTACGACATAGCTCAGGCAAGGACCTAAACTGTGCTCTACCTGAGCTTTAGTGGAGAATGTGTTCGCAGGTGTGACTGTTCAGGGCTACTAAGGTCGATACGTGAATCTGGGACCCCAGCACAGGCTTACATAAATTTAAAAATGTGTTACCCGTCTTCATTTCTCTTTTGCCGTTGTGACCTCAACAGCAAAGTCATCTATCATGCTGGAATCCAAGCCAGTAATGTTTGATCTCCCTCCTGCATAGAAACACTTACTGGGATTTATTATATGGTCCCTTTCTTTAATCTTATGGAGAGTAGGACAAAACTGAGATGTATTTAATTTTATGTCCTTTTTTTATTTTTCAGCAGAATTACTTGGGAGTTACAGAGATACTACACTGTAATTTTTGTTCTTGAAAATAGATTCAACAACAAAAAAATCCCTTATATTCTGCTGCAGTCAATGGAAGCAGCTGAGTAGTCAGCACCTTTGAATAAAAAAAGCAGGTCACTTAGATGCCTAAATATAGACTTGAAGTGAGACTTTTGGAAGAGTTCAGTACCCATTTTATCCCTTACATTGCACTTAGAACATGACATCTGAGCATTGTGCAATGCTGCACACATCAACATGACTAACATCTGCCACATACATGTCTTTCATCATCTTTCCAGAGTAAATTCATATAGTTAAGCATTTTGATTTATAAATAATAAATAATAAATAGCAAACATTTTAGTAGGTTTTTTATAGGGAAGGATGAAGAAGGAACTTGCTCTTTTTTTCCAGAAGACTTGTCATCTTGGTGTAGATTCAAAAGAGCTCTTCCCTGCAAATATGATTGCTCACTAAAGAAGGTTGTTTTAGCAGAAGATCAAAAGATGTTGACCATAACAATTGCAGCAGAATTTAAAAAATTCAAGGGCCTGGGCTATCTACATGACAAGGTTTGAGGCAAAGATTTGTCCTCCTCAATTTTAAGTACTACAAACAAAGATGGTTGCCTGTACTTGCCTTTCTGGTTGGAACCACTGTGGGCACAGATTTTCCACTGAATCCATGATATAGATGCAAGTGTACTCAGGGGTCACTTGAAGAGACAAAACTTGATTACACTTGCAGCCTACACTCATCTTGGCCTGTCTCTTTCCCTCAGTTGTACTCCTATTCCTAAAAATAAAACAGAACAGTGGCTGAGGCCTTCCAGCCAGTGCCCACAGTAAAACTTTTCCCAGTCCACTTCTTGCAGCCTAGACTTCTCTTTCAAACCTGATTTAACTCACCTTCAGCTGGAGCTCTAGGACTCTCTCTCCTCCAGTTGTAGCATTGACCCTGAGGGCAAATGTAATTTTATTCTGAGTCACAATGCAGAGTGCCCAGCCATTGCCCACACCGAAACATTGTCACAGACACTCTCTTCTCACAGTCTATCCTTTCCCTTGGCGTGTTCCCTTTTAAGCTCCCTCCATCTGAAGCCTCTAGGCTTTCTCTGTCCAAATGCCCACCTTTACACCAACACACATCTTTAGACCAGGACCCCCAGCCAGTGCCCTCAATAAAATATTCTCCCTGCNCTCACAGTCTATCCTTTCCCTTGGCGTGTTCCCTTTTAAGCTCCCTCCATCTGAAGCCTCTAGGCTTTCTCTGTCCAAATGCCCACCTTTACACCAACACACATCTTTAGACCAGGACCCCCAGCCAGTGCCCTTAATAAAATATTCTCTCTGCTCTACCCCACACCTTTTTTTTTTCAAGATCTCTTTTCTACCTCAATTCCAGCTGCAGATGCAGGTCCTCTGTGTCTCTCAGCTCTAACCTTAAGCCTCAAACAAACTATATGCTGGGCTTTGGTTGTGATGCCAGTGTCCACACCAGGAAGTTCTTGCTGCCAAGTCCTTCTGGCAGCCTACACTTCCCTGGGACAGTCACTTTCTAGCACTGAGCCAGCTGCAGCTGTTGTCTCTTTCCTTCTGTCAAACATAACCTCAAACCTCACCCTACACCTAGAAAGGAGCTAAAGGAATGTGCGAGGGCTCAGCCATTGCTCAGCCAATGGACCCTCAGCCATTGCTTCTACCAACAAGGTTTTGCAGGCAGGCTGTCCCTGTGGCCCAACCTTTTCACTATCAGATGCTCTCAAGCTTCCCCTCATCTGCAGCTCTAGGCTCTCTTTGGCTCCCAGCACCAGCCCTAACCATCACACAAGCTATATGCTGGGCTTCAGACCAGGACTGCAGAGCACCAGTCACAACTAATAGGTCTTGCAAAAAAGTTCTTCCTGCACCCCAGGTGTGCTAGGCCTGTTCTAAGTGCAGCACTACACTCTCTTGTATTGTCAAAAATAATCTTAGCTGTAACTTCAGACATAAGAGTAGGCTGAGCCTCAGATCAGGCAGCCCTGCCAAGTTCCTTGAAAGTAGACTTCCCCTTAAAAGCCCATCTCTAACTCTCCTCCTGCTGGAATTTTAGGCTCTCTCCTTTTCCCAGCCTTAACCCTAATGCTGTCACCTCCCTTTCAATTCCCAAGCCAAAACAGTCTCCCAGCCAAGTTCTTTTTGCAGCCCACCTCCTTTCTAACTCAACTCTCAGTGCAGCTCTGGGCTCTTTCTTTTAGCCCTAATTGTAACCCTAGCCTCTATTGGATTTGCATGGCAAGGTTTTGGTAGTGCAGGGGGCTGTAGGGATGGATTCTGTGAGAAGATGCAAACCCATGCTGGAGCAGTCTGCTCCTGAAGGACTTGCATCTTGCAGAAATGACCCATGCTAAAGCAGTTTGTGAAGAACTACAGCCAGTGGGAAGGACTCATGTTGGAGAGGTTCATGGAGAACTGTCTCCTGTAGGAGGGACCTCACACTGGAGCACAGGGGGAAGAAGGAGAACAGAGCAGCAAAGACAGACAGCCATTCCCTCACTAAGGGGAAAAGATAGATAAAACTGGTAGTGAAGTTGAACCTGGGAATGAGGCTCCCCCTGTCCTGTTGAGGAGGGGAGTGATGATGTAACTTGATGGGCACCTTATATCCAGCCAAGGTCAATCCATCTCAGCCTTATCAATAAACCCAACCCAAGGCTGGGGCTACAACTTACCTTGGCCTACATCAAACAGAAAACTTCTGGAAATTCTCCTTGCAGCTAAGACTTCTGGTTATCCATTCTTTCACAGTCCCACTGCAGCAGAAGCTCATGGCTCCCTCTCTCAAGCCTAACCCTGGCTTTAGTCTCAGAGGCTGAGCTTCAAACATGACCCTCAGCCACTGCCCAGAGCAAGAAGTTCTTGAAGCCAATTTCTCTTTGCAGCCCACCCTTCACTTTTAGAGCCCTCTTCTAGCCTCTCCCAACTGTCTAGCACTTCCCTCTTTTTCTTAGCCCTAACCATGACCACAGGGAGAGCCTCAGACCAGGATACCCCACCAATGCCCACATTAAAACATTTTCCCTTCCAAATTCTTTCTGCACTGTTTTTCTCTGAAGCTTCTGTGTAAACCCATTAAAACTGCAGCAGCAGGCTGTCCTTCCCTCCACCCTAATTATAACTATACCCTAATCCTTACTGTAAGCTAAGCCTTGGAGACAGGCTCTCTACAGAGAGAGAGCACACAATCCAGGTCTTTTCTTTGTTCCTTTATGCCTTAGGGATGGTTTTGTGCAGGTGTGAGGGAAGTTTTATTCATACAGCCTGTCATGACATGGAAGTTGTATTTCAGTCCATTAACAGTTTTTTACAGCATGACACTGTGAGTATATGTTGCAGTCAGCATTCATGGTGCCTACACAGAAATGGGAGATGAAAGGCCTTCTGGGACAGTATTTAAACACTTCAGAGCTAAGACTAAACCTGGTAACGTGTTGCGTGTGATGGTCACAGAGAGACATCTCCATTAGGAACCTGGTTTAGTGATGGGTTTGGGAGTGCTAGGTTAATAGTCAGACTGGTTCTTAGAGGTGTTTTTCAACCCAAATTATTCTAGCTCTTGGATCACTTATCTCCACAACTGCATTCAAGCTGCATTGCAGGCAACACTGCTTGTTTCACTTCACAGATAACTGGTGAACAAACTAACTTAAATGTTGTGATGATGGTCCAGATGGTAACAAAAAAAATGAAGGACCAAGATGTGACAGTAAAACCTCTTTTGAAGTTTCAGTGGGTCCTTAGCTGCATCCTGGAAATCTAGTCAGGATCCGGTTCCCATGTAAAGCACTTAGGAAAATAGAAGAGGAGATGAATTCTCTGGGTAACTGTGCATTTCAAATACTGACTGGCAGTTCCTACTCAACTTTAAAGAAATCCACCCCTCAATATACACAAGTGTTTGAGACTTGGAATGTCCAGGTTTTTGATAACTCAATGTAAAGCTTTTGCCTCCACAAGGACTGAATTAGAGAGCACACCCAGGGCAAACTTATTGCTTAGAAACCTTATTAAAGAGGTGTGATGCCGCCAGTGAACTAAGCTGATCTTTTTGCAAGCACAGAATGTACTCTGCCTCTCATGAAATAGTCTTTAATAGAACAGAGTGTATGTAGAAACATCAAGGGAGACCAAAAGGAAGAGCCTCTAGGCTTGTAAAACCTAACAAAGTAGGCTTGGGGTAAACTATTTATTTTGCTTAATTTTTTCAGCCATTAGTACTAAAATTTCTGGTTTGTCTCATTTTTTGGTGCAAGATACTCCCAACTGGAAGCTGGTGGACAAGGGAGAGAGAAGAATCGTTGGCAATCTAGCAAGGCTGTGCTAATGAATGGCTGCCCTTACTGACTTCATCAACTGTTAGAATAAGTTAAAACAAGAGTGTGAGCTCTTACCTCCTATTTTAAGAAAAGCCTGGGATTAACCATGATTTAACAAGCTAGCTCCTAAAAAATACATGCTCTTTTTGGTGCTTGCCACGGAGTTTTGTTTAGCATTATTGTTTAAACTTAAAACTCACTTGTTACTTATTTCAGCATGAAAAAGTATATGAATCATTTGCTTTTTCTATCACCGGTCACCCAGAGTATTTCTGATAGCGAGTTAGGGTCTCCAGTTTGAAGGACAGGGATATCACATAGTTTGTGAGGCTTTGCCTAGCTACTGGAAGGTAATATTTCCCTTTACAGTTATTTTCTGCAGCTGCAAAGAACAGAAGGCTCACAGAGTTTCCCTGGGCCAACTGCCATAGAAACTAATTTCAGCTAAGGCAGACTCATAAATTGTTCCATTACTCCATAAATTGGTCTGGGCACATGTCACTTCAAGCTAAGCTGCGTTACTTTAAATCTAGCCTGTAGTTCTAAAATGCTGCCCCTTTTTAAAAAGAACATGTCTTAAAGACATGATGAAAATAAATAATGTCTCAAATCAGTTAATATTCTACAAGAGCACAAAACCTACGAGGAAGTCAAATTATTAACCATTGCCTTTTCTTTTTTTTTTTTTGGAAATACAAAAAGACCAGACCAAATATTTCCAAGACAAATACTTGTAAAACAGAAAAGGAGAAACAGAAAACCAGTATCAACCAACTATTTAAAATGCAGACTACTTAACTGCTCCATATTCAGAAGAACATGTCAATCTGTATGGGGGAATGATTACTGGATGCAAATGTTTACAGGCAGAAAACATTAACTTCACTTTTCAGATGTGCCATCAAGAGCTATAGGATTCACAGAATTTCACGTTATTACAGAAGATTCAAAGTGGTCTACAGAACAAAATTTAAAATACAAATTCAAAATTGTTAAAATTATTTGCAAAGATAAATGTAATAATTTATTAAGCCAAAAAGATTCTGACATTTCATTTGAAGCACTACCAGTTTATTTTTGTTCCTCAACAGGAAGCACAGCACAAAACCAAAGCCCTGCAAAGAGATTTTCAGCTCCAATTTGAGATCAGGCATCTAATATAAGTGATGCTCACTTTTTTTTGTTTGGTTGTTTTTTTAAGGGTGAAAAAATAGCATCACACTTCAGTCTAGGCTTGGGAAAGTAGTCTAGCCAGGTGCAGCTCCTGTAGTCACAATCCTGAAAACAGTAGAAGCCAGGACAGCTGATTGTCACCTTGTTTGGCTCTCCATAAACAAGGCAACTTAGTGTCCCTATGATCAGCATCCAGCAGCAGCAGTGTCCATTTTAGTTTAAACAAAGTCAGTTCTCCAGGAAAGAGAAATGCAAAACCCAACTGTCCTGCTCCCTCTGGGGCCCTCTGCTTCCCTTTTATGACTTCCCCACTTCAGCAGCACAGCTGCCAGTTCCACCTCCCAGCAGTTTAACAAGCCACAACTGCCAGGTTTTGCAGCTTATATGGTCTTTAAGGGCTAACCTCTTCCTTTTTCTGTAGAAAAGGCTTTTAACCCTTTTTAGGTTCACAGGGCTTACAGTTCAACCTTGTGAGTTGTTTGTGTGCAGCTTTCTAGAGTAACTGAGATTTTCCAGTGTCTCTCTGTTGATTCAGCTCCTGTTTTATCAGGTGTTATCAGCTAGGAAATTGCAGAAGTGCTCCTGTACATTGTTACTCCAGCTGGGGGGTTAGAGGGCTGTATATACAATATATAAACCTTTTTTTCCCCCAGCAAATTCCTCAAACTTACTAGATTTCACTATTAAAATAACGATACTCTACAAAAGGCATCAAATATAAGCTTAATAAGAACATTCTGTATATACATTTTCTTGGTTACTCTTCAACTTGAAAGGTATTTTGCTCAACATCAAGTAATAAATGTAATTTTGAATCATCTATTAATTGTTCTCATGCTGATATAAAAGCTTTGGTTGTTTGTTTTGTTTTGTATTTTTTTTCCCAAAATATAGTCTTTATCATATTGAAAAGATTTTAAGCTTCCTTTATCTGCTTTTAATAACCTTTAAAACATAAAAAGGACACACAATTGAATAATGGATTGAGAAATAAGATGTAGTATTTAATTATTTAATTGCACATCCTTTAATAAAAATATGCTTTGTGCAGAGTTTATCTAATTTTGTAGAAAAACCCAAACACTGTACATTCCATTTTCCTCTAGCTGTTATATTTATAATTTTCAAAATTTCAGAAGAATTTTCAATTCATAGCCCAGCAATACAGGTTACTTAGCATCTGCCATTTTAGCATTTTGTGCTTACTGTGGTTAGTCACAGGAACTATAGCAGCTGAAGAGCTGTCACAGAATTACAGTCGTTCCCACGTGTTCTAATTTGTACAGTTGTCCCTGGAACTGCAGGTTTTGTTTTGAGAAAAGGTTATGCTTGTGCATTCTTTCAGTGTTGCTTAGGACTTTCTAGCATTCTTCTGCTGGAGACCTTGAAATGCTCACTGATAACAATTAGGTTAGCAGTGGAAATTCTCTGAAAGTCATGGAAAAGTAAGATACAGAGTTTTCAAAGCTCAATTTACAGAAACATCCTTTTATTTTGAACGCCTCCATTGAAAACCTCAGATACCAAGAACCTGAGTACTGACAACAATAACTGATTTCTGAAGCTGCAGAAGACCTCTTGAAAATCAGGTCTGCCGTGTATCTACACAGTATCTACACAGTATCTAAACAAAGTAACAGGTGAGCATCTGCCCAATTTACATTGAAAGAAATCCCACAGTCACTGTTGCACCACCCATCAGTTTGACCCATTCCAGTTCTGAAATCTCCGAAGAGGGAAATCCTGCAACCTTTCCAGTATTTGACCACCTGCACAGGGGAAACGTTTTCCAGTATATCTAATAAGAGTTCTAAGTGGTTCATCTTGTGGCTGCTGCTGCTTCTTCTGTCACTGGGCTCCTCTACAAAGAGCCCGGTTCTGTCCTCTCTGTGCTCCTCTCCCGTTAGGTGTTTGGAACCAGCAGTAGGACCTTGTCTTTGCCCTCATTTCTCACAGCTGAACACACTCAGGTCCCTCAGTCTGCTCGCACAAGCAGCTCCATAGCTGTCCAGGTGGTTCTCCACTGCATTTGCTCGAGTATGTCAATGCCTTTCTTGTCCTGGGTGCCCCCAAAGAGACGCCTTGGATCCCCTCTCTGAAGGACTGAACAGAGGGCAATAAACGCTTTCCAGACAAGCGGCTACACTGTTGTTAATATAACCTATTTAATCTGTCCCAGATGCAGGATCCCAGACCTCATTTGCCCTTGAACTTCATGAGTTTCTGTCAGATCATTCTCCAGTCTGCCCGGATTCTTTGAACCACAGCTGCTCCCTCCAATGTCGTATTGCCTACAAACTTGCTGAGAGCACACTCCATCCCACCAGCCAGGTCACGAATATTGAACAGTGTTATCCCCGCTATGAATCCCTGAGGGAGGCCACTTGAACAACCAGTCACCAGTTCTGCTTCACATCGTTGATTGCAACTCTTCCAGCATGGTGGTCCAGATGATTTTCTACCCCTGCTATCATCCACTTACAGAATCCATACCCCACTAATTTGGATCTAAGGAGATAATGGGAAACCATATCAAAGGCCTTGCTTAGATTCAAAGCACACAACATTCACTGCTCCTCCCTTTATCCCAGAGCGAGTCATCTCATCATAGAAGGCAATCAGGTTGTTCAGGTATAATTTACCCTCGATAATTCTGTGCTGGCTGTTCTCAATCACCTTCTTATCTTTCTTGGGCTTGGAAATGCTTGTAGGAGATTCTGTATGTAACATTGCCAGGGAGTGCAGTTCAGCTGAGTGGCCTTTATGGCCTCAAATTCTCCTTGTTCTTCTCAAAGATGGATTGTGTTTACCTTCTTTCTTTCTGGCTTCTTTGTAATATATTATTATTTCAGTCAATTAAAAAAAAAAATCTACAATGGACCCTAATATGCTATTAGAGGCTTAAAATCAGGTCTCTCTTTTATAGATTTTTTTTATTGTAATGAAAAAACTTGCAATATTTAGGTTTCAGTAAATTGTGATGTAGTTCTGCTAGAGAAATTTTTACCCTAAATAGTCTTGTCTCAAATTCTTTTGATTTACACGAAAAATGCACATTTTCGAAGAAGTATTCTGTAAGAAAATGAAAACTACACATAGTAATGTCCTTAAATCACTTTTTGTGATCTCCTTAAATCACTTCCCTGATGCAAAAAGATATTTTATATATTACTTTTTTTTATAAAATTAATGCAAACAATCAGCTTGGTAAATACCAGAATACAAAAGGAAAGAAAACAAACTATGTACTTGTTCATCTAGCTACTCTGTAATTACTACATAAAGCTCAAAGGATTTCAGAGAAGAACAAACTGATTTCTCATGAGACCAGAAGGAAGATCGGTGTAAGAGCTGCTGAGGCACAAGACCAAAAGAGATTCTAGTGACATTTCTGAGAAACTGCACAAAATGCTGTAGACCTGAAAGGAAGATGATTGAGTGCATGGTAATGTGCTGCAAACCTTTATTGGACTCATCTTTGAAAGGTCTATGCAGCTGCAAGCCACAAGGCCACCACTGCTCTGTGTGGTAATGTTTTTGTTCAGTGTACTAAAACTCTTTGCTCTTGTACATGTTTGAAAGCACACATGTATGAGGCCTGTTCTACACATTTCTTTTTTTGCTAATGTTTTGTCATTAGATGAGTAGTGTAATGTTTAATGTAAATAGCTATCCAGGTGCTGAGGTAAGTGCAACTGTTTACACTAAACAATATAACTAGCAAAGCTAAGTTATTTCCTGTTCTTAGGAGATGTTGCTACACTGTAAGAGCACCTTTTTATATGTATGACATCTTCTACCCTCATATATTGTAGTGCTTTGCCTGTTCTGGTTTAAAAAAGTGCACTAAACAGAATCATTACAGCTATTCTAGAGCTGAGGAGGTGCTTCTTGGCCCAAGGTTACTTCCTCGGTAAGCTTTAGCAGTGGAGGTGGCACTTCCTGGCAATCGTGGGGATGATAAAACACTGCTCAGTCTGCATGTGTGCCTTGGTGTCAGTAACCAGAGTCCTGGTGTGAGATTAATTAGCAGGGATTATCAGTGTTGTTCAAGCACTGTGACCTGTGTGGAGACAAAGCTTTGATCATTTTACAACGTCGTAGAAAACTTCATAGCCGTCTTCAGCAGCACATTTCCCAGGTTTGTTATCAGACCTAACAGGTTTTAGGTTCTCTCAGTTTCACTGGGAAGCATGATAATTTCCAGAAATTCAGCTTTGGAGAACGCCAGTGTCACGTGAGGAAAAAGGAGCCATTGTAGGTAAGAGCTGGATCTGTTTTTTTGCTCCAAATTGATTATTTTACACCTCTACCAATATGTAGTAGAGGACTTGGGAAGATAGATATGGCCAGGACTATGACCAGCACCATTAACATTGCAGATATGGTTTTGACAAGTAAACGAAAGTAGACTTACCCCATTTTTCATTGAGAGCAAGTTGTAAAAATTGTAAAAAAATGGCCAAATTATGAGTCATGCTGTATTTTAAAGTGACACAATATAAGCATGTGTTTCATAATAGCTTAAAATTAGTTATTAGTGTATTCTGTGTCGTTTTTAACTACTTGCCTTAGTTTTTTTTTTTTTTTTTTTTTTGATGTTCAAGAATCTAGTTTGTATTTATTTAGCATGAGAGCAAAATCCAGCAGAGTGGGATGACAATTGACATAACACAGAGGAAGTGAGTGTATAGAATTATCCATGTGAGTTACTATAAGCAAAAAATAATGTCTTTTCTAAGCACAGAACATACTTTAACCCCAGGTAGTTTCTTTTCTCACAAAAGATAAAAAAAGAACATAGCTCTTTTAAAATCAAAGAAGCTACCATGATTAGTAACAGGAGAGCATCTTATCTGTGATTAAAGTACATTTGGTGATTGATTCATTTTGGGGATGGGAGGTGTTGAGGAGGGAGGGCTGAAATCACAGGTGAATAAGTGATATATGCCCAAATCTTGCTCTCTAAAGTAAATGGGTTTACATGTGTGAGGTGGGTAGGATTAGAGGGCAGAAAATGGAAGCAGAAGAAGAAATACCACAAACCACAGCTAATTTGGCTCTCAGCTTTCTTATGCTGTCACTGTTTCTGCACTTGGAGACAAAGCTGCAGCCACATTTCCTCTACAAAGCAAGCAGAAAGGGTAGCTGAGAAGCTTGCAAACTGCAGAGTTAAGTGCAACGCTGCAGGAGTTTTCATACTGATGAAAATGTCATCTCTTTGATGTTAGATACTGCCCAGTCCTGCAGAAATTAAGGCAGAGTACCCATCCTGTGTTGAAGAAGACAACAAGGAAGCTAAGAGGCTTTGCTTTTGCTTTGATGCAAAGATAAACAGAAGCTGTCTACAAATAAAATATTCACATGTTCCAGTGTGTTTTTCAGTTCCTTGATTAACTACAGTTTGGTTTGAGCTCAAGTGTAAGAAATGTTTTAAATTCCCACCCCATGGAAGGAAAAGGCTCCAAGGCCTAAAGGCTGTGCTGAGTACAGAATCAGGGTATTGGTGACACTGGACTAACACTACACTGACTGTTGCAGACACTTATAGAACCAATATTTACACACAGAAAATTGTCAAAAAAAAAAAAAAAGGAATCAGACATGCTTAAATATTTGTGATGGGGCAAGAAACCTTTTCTATCCTACTCTCTGTTTGCAGACCACATGGTTTCTGTTCAGGTAATGCTGGGAAAGAAAGGGGAAGAAAGAAAACCTGGGGCAGATTGTGGAGTGTCATCTATTTCCAAAGCAGAGAAAACACCAGTAAATATAACTATGTAATCTGATATTTTTGTGTCCTTTTCTGTATTATTTTAGCTGCTGAACATTGCAAAGGAGAGGCTTTAGCCATCCTTATACGTGGCAAACAGGTCAATCCTTTTCACAAACTGTCAGGCAGAATCTATTTTTTAAGATCATTGTCTGAGTACTAAAGAATAGTGTTAAGACACCATTAAAAATTAAAAGAATTTTTTTTCTTGTCATTTAGTGCTTGCACAACTGGGCAGAAACATACACACAAATACATGAGTCAGAAAGACTGTTACAGTGAAGAGTTCAAGAAAAGGAAAATGGAGGAGAGACAAGTACATAATATAATGAAGAGGAAGGGAGAAAGCAGTGGGTGTTTTCTTTCCTCTTCTTTGTGAGAAAGAAAATTACTTTGGAGGTTTAGGCATCATATATTCAAAAAAAAAAAAAAGAGTAGCAGAGAAATCATGAAAGAGACTGTTCTTTTGAAACAAGAATTACCTTATAAATGAAATTAAATAGCTTCTACTGGGACAGCGGGTGTCATGAAGTATGTCAGCAAAGTGACCAACTCTGTCAGACAGCAAGTTGTGTTTCCCCTGTTGCTCAGAGAAAAGAAACAATTTGTATGACTTATCATGTCAGCATTTTATTAATTTGCTTTCTTATCCATTACTGAGATGTTTTATATCAGTTACTAGGTTCCTCTTGGCTCTGTCCTTCATTATGTTCACTTGCAGAAAGTAGTATTAGCATGAAACAAATCTCCCAAGGAGAAAGATGTATTCCCCTAAGCATTCCAGTAAGCCTGAAATATTGTTGCTTCCAACAGTTTCTAATGAAGAGTAAGAAAATGCCAAGTCAGAGTACCTTTTGGATGAGGAAGTATTTAAAAACATACGTAGACTTTCGTATCTGCATTTGGTTTCTCTGAAGAGAAGAGTATTTGCATGTCAGGAAGCAGAGTGTATGGTACAGGAGGGCTCTGTGCTGTGCTTAACCCTAACAGGCTGGAGTGGAGAACGTGACCCCTCTGGCCCATGCATGGAGAGCTACACGGGTCAGCTCTTCAGGGAGTTACAGGAGTATCACAGGCACCATTCCCTGACAGTACTCGCTGTCCAGCTTTAGTGGATCCCAGCTGGCACACAAAGAAACTGCATACTAAATTCCTACCATTCTTCCAAGTACCACAATAGCAGTTATACCTAAGTAGTAATTATGAATCTAGCAATGGTAAACATTGAAAAGATGATAAAAATATTATCCTCTGAAACACACAGGAGAAAGTAATTTCTCTGTACTGCAGCCCTGAGATTATTCCCAAGTGTTTCAATAACAATGCTTTAACAATTTTAGGCTACAGTCTAACAAAGTGCATAGATACATTAAATATAAAATGAATATAGGTTATACGTAGAAATTTACAGCCATGTAAATAACATGAGCATAAGGGATTAAAGTTGATGGCTCAGCCAGGTAAAAGTTTCTAAAGGTTCCACCACTGTCCTGGAGAATTTCATAACTTATTTTCACATGAATAGAAAATTTTAAGATTTAAAATCTCATTTCTGAATACTGTCTATAAATACGCAGGCATATTTTCCATGATGTCCAGGTGAAAGTTTTCAAGCTTAAAAGTAATTATCAATCTCAAAAATCAGCCTCCAATTTGAAGATTCCTTTTCTCTTTTTCTCCACTTATTTCTGACTCCCCAAGTTCAGCAGCATAAATGGTGAACTTGGTGAACTGTCTGGGCTGGACCTCAGTAAAGAGTCACACCCATCAGAATGATGAACTCTGCCCTGTAGGAGGTAGTGAAGCACTGTAACAATATTTTAACCACTTCAGTAAAGAGTCATCTCACCAAATATACACAAAGGAGGGATCTGAGGAGTTGGAAAGAGTCATTGATTATACATCACCTGAGCAGAAGTGCACTTGAAAAATATTCAGATAAAAAGAACTACCTGAAAAAGAACTATCCTGTAGTAAAACTACTTCAAGCTGGTACCTGAAGTGAAGAAAATGTGAATAAAGGCATCTGAGAACTGGTTCTTTTGATTTTTAACTCAATTGCTCTTATTGAGGAGAATTTTACCCAAAGCATGAGATCCTTTGGCTGCCTTGGGATTTACTTACACTGGTCTTGGCAAAGACATTTTTGCCTTGAAAATGAAAATTGATGGTTTAAAAGAAAGGCCCTGCTCCAAAAGGAATAAAGCTCTGGGGCCAGTATGAAGTCAGATGCAGCAGGGTCTCAGTGCATAGCAGGTGACCACAGCGTGGGAAGCTGCTGCAATGAAAAAAGAGGGAGCAGGCAGCCTTAATGTCTGAAATTAAATGAAACTGTGTACCTCCCATCTCTAAAGCTAGAAACAACCAGTTTGGGCATTGTTGTCTTCCTGATAGAGAGAAATTTCCAACACTGTGGAAATTTCCAGAATGGACATTTCGCCTGCTGAGCATTTTTCTGCTGAGAAGCTTGGAGTTTTAGGTGACAGGATATATAGGACCTGTTGCTATCTTAGGAAAAGTTTATAATATATCTCAAAGGAAGTCACTAGTGTTATTTAGTATTTATGTCTCATATTAGCTTTTTAAAGCATGGAACAAATTTACAGCTGCTTTCTTAATTAACTGATTCTCAGCAGATGGGGAAAACAGACATTGAGAGGTTAGAATAAATTGGCCATACACGTAAATTGCAGTCAGGAACATGAATCAGTCCCTTCTGGCAAACAGGGCACAAGTCTCTGTCAGTCTGTGGCAATACAGGCTAATCCGCTATCCTGTGCTCACTCGCTCCTGTTTGCTTCCTGCCAAGAGGCAGAGCTTTGTGCTTGCAGGGAGGCCCCTCATCCTGGCATGTGGGATGGTCTGGCCACAGCCACTGCTCTACCCCGGTTCTCTTTACCCAGTGAAGGACTTTATTGTTCATGTACAAAAAAAGTCTTCACTGTTCACTTTTCAATACTTAAGTCCAAGCTTCTTCCTTCACACCATGGTTGAAACCCTTAGAGACCTGATCCAAAGTAATTAAGTTTACTAATACATTTTAATCTTCAAACCTTTTAGTAATTTTCTAAAAAGTTATCTTCTTTGTCAGATGATTTCAGTGATTCAAATTCTTAATTTCTTGAGATCTCTGAAATTTCAGTCAATGCATTTCAGGTGTGATGGACAACTATTCAATACAATCATCTTAAACAGTCTACAACCTATGGCTTGATCTGCTTTGTTAAAATCTGTCAAGTTTTCCCCTCTCAGGCTGGAATCTCTTTTGTATGTCTCTCTGGATGACACACAACCTTTAAAGACCATTTCAAAAAAACCAAAAAAACCCAACCTTCTGATGCCCTCCCATTTTCTGTAGAGAAAACTCACTTCATTGCCATCTGGGGATGCCACCACCAACACTTACCTTACTACTAGAAGAGATGTCACGTTGCAAGCTCAGCACCTTAGGCTTGGTTTCTGCCAAACCAGCAGCAGGTCTGATTGTATCTACTGGGACAGTTGCTCGTGTTAAAGAAGGACTTGATTTGGTCCAAAACATTGTTGTGTGGATTAAAATCTAGATCTTTGGGAACAGTTTTCCCAAGCTAAAATTGGACTACTCAATTCTTAAAATATTTCCACGTGAGGAGAATCTCAGCTTCTGTGAGTCCCAAATCTGAACATTTCTGCAGATATTCAAAGCATTTCTTATAAAACCACTTGGCCATGTACTCATTCCTTTTGGGGAGCAACATACCATCCATCTGTCAGCTTCACATAAATTAATTTTACTCCTAGAAAACTTATTATGAAATAAAACATTATTCTTGGCATAACTGCAGAATAACTTCCCTCTGGTAAATATTCAGAAGCTTTCTGGATGTGTTCCTGGGAAACTGACTTTTGGTATCCCTGCTTGAGCAGAGGGGTTAGCCCAGATGACCTCGAGAAGTCCCTTCTAACCTTAACAAGTATAAACATGTCAGTAACTAATCTCATGTCTTAACTTTTACTTATGCTGCAGTTCCATCACAATTTAGCAACGCTTCACCCCTCACCCCTCCCACCCTGTTCCCCCTTTCCTCCCTTGTGCTGCCACTGCTGCGAGGCTTGGCCCGGGGAGATCCAGTTCACAAAACTGGATTAATGTTCTTCATGCTTGTCTAAGTCCCTGAACTGGTACACTGTGGATCAGATGGATACCAACATCAGCACAAGAGAGAGGCGGGGAGGCAGGTAGGGTAATTTATCGGGAATTTATCACAGCCTTAGGCATACATACATGAGGTGTCTTTTGGCCACAATAGCCAGGAGCCGTCTGATCAGCACCACACCTCTCAAACATCATCTTTAGGAGTAAGTTCTCTCAGTAAACATACCGTTTCTCAAACAGTAAACTTAAGGGTTTTCTGTTTGCCGCTGGATATGTGCAGAGAATCGACAATTTTTTTGAGACCTTTCTTTTCTCTACTGAGGCTGTATTTCCCTATCTATGTACTTATTTTATTATACTGCAATTAAAGATGTGGATTAATTGCTCAGCATCTGTGAGAATGAAATGGAATAACCTGAAATTTGCTTGAGAGCTCCTCCCCTCCTGTAATGTGCAAAATTCTATTTCTTCCACTTTTTTGTCTTAGGAATAGAAATTTAGACATATTCCACGATAATTTCACTAATTTTGAGAATCGCATGTAATTAAAATGTTACTGTATGGAAGTTTCAGCCTTTTGAGATTAGGGGCATCTTTCAAATATCATTCATGCAATGATGATACTGCAGATTTGGCTTCAGAGACCAGTGTGGCACACTGCCTCTGTGTCCCATTTGTATTCTTTGAAACATTGCTGCTTTTTCGCACTTTCAGAGGCTTGAATGCATCCTTCCCTTGCAAATGGCCAAATTTGAACCTTATTCTCCAAATATTGCTATTAAAATCAAAGAATGCTGAAGGCTAAATAAGGTGTGACTCATTATTGCTAAATTAATGAGAATATACCCTGCATCTTTTGCAATATAGAAACCTGATACAGTGCTGGTTACAAATTTGTCAAAAGAAAAGAGACTCAAAAGACATGAGAACCACATTGGTATATAACTAATCAGAATCTGCCTTAGCCATAAAAGAGCAAAGTAGCTTTTTCATGTCTTATTTTAAAGGAATGATAAAAAGAATCACAAAGACCACCCTCCTCCCCCACACATACAGTAGTATTATTTCTTACCCTTCCTAAAGATTTGGGAAAAAATGGGGAAGGATTCTGTATTGCCTGTCATAGTCATAATGTATAAATTGCTGTTGAAAGGGCAGCTCAGGACATGCAAAGGCACTGAGCAGTTTCTCATATGCTGTGTTTTCCCCTTCATACTATCCTGCACACCAGTCTCTAGCATTCAAATTGTACTTCATTCTTTTGTTCTGTTCAGGTCTGATCCCAGTTTTTAAATGGAAAAATGTATTAATAGAGTCATAATCATATTACTCCCTCTGGTTCCACTAGCATTGGAAGAACTGCATTTCATATGTTATATGTTGTAACCAAATTAAAAGGCTCAAATTTTTTGTGTGTGTTGATTTCTGGCTCACAGAGACTGGGTATAATTATTTCTTCTAGGTTATTGAATTATACTGTAATTTGCACAATGGCCCAAAAGCTTTCCAGTGTTTCAGCAGAATCAAAAACTCCACCACTTTACAGTCAAGTGCAGTGCTGCTGCTCTGCTTGTTACAGTACGGGTAGACAATTAGATAAACAGGGTGGAATTAACCCCCTCATCCCCAAATTAGGGGTTGTACCACTATATAAAAAGAAACACTGAGGTTGGAACATAAACCTATTGATTTCATTTCATCAAAAGCCACCAACATAATATTAAATAACATACAAATTAATTATTTTGAAGTGTGCAACTTGAAAGGTTGAAGAGGTTCTATAACAGATTTTCTTACTGTGATTTATGAAATTGTTTCCCCTGCAGCCTTCGAAAGCAGAAACTGTACTTTCTGTTCTTCTGTATGTGTAAAATGAGGTACCATTGAGTCATAGCTGTCTAAGTGGACAGAAAACATTTTTATTGTGACAAAAAGTACCCTCATATGAAGCGTTTCAGTAATGTCACCATTTCAGCTGTCAGCTGACATTCAGCTTGACATTTACAAGGTGACTTCAATGACATTTCTGTAATTTGACTAACTAATGAACCTGAATAATCAGGTGATGATAGCTGAGATAAAACCCAAGCATCTGAAGCACATCTTCAATTTACATTTATGTCACAGATTTCTGTGGAATTCTGACAATTCTAAATATTTTAGTGGTTTCTTTAAATCTTGCTTGGATAATGAAAATCACAAGAGCAAAAAATGTAAAGGAAAATTAAACTCAAATAATTGTTAAATTTGTACACTTGGGCTCACCATTCACTTCTTACAAAACAGAATAGCTTCTTCTTCACATCACAGACATTTTTGAATAGCTCAATAAAGCTCAATAATTTTTCCACTCCCAGATTAAATTGTGCTTTCTTGAGATTAGATTACTGCAGTGAATTGTCACTTTCAAGACATTGGTTGAAATGGAAACAGTAGATGTACCAAAGAGAAATACCAAAAGAGTATGTTCAACTTTTTTCTTTACTTGTCAAAGCAATTATTTAAGGTCTCATTTAATGAATTTTTGGAGCATTTTCAGAGTTTCCATCATATTCAGATAATGATGCCAATTTTCCTGCATTATTATTTTTTTTATAGAAAATAAATGCTCAGTGAAGCGTATAATACTTTACTTTTCATATACTGAAATGCATAATTTCATATATATTTTCTGTTAGTGTTCTGAGTTCATCTAATACTTACTCTGCAAGTATTATTTTAAGAATATCTGGATCTGGAAAATTAAGGCATGTCACCATAATGAGTTGTCACTCATTCTTTCTCTTGTTATAGCATGGCTATTGTCAACATTACATCTATTCTCTTAAATATATTTATTCAGATGTATCTATTTTCTTTTTTCCTTTGGAAGTGTTGGAAGCTAAATATATTCCTTGTTATTATAATTTTCTGAAGAAATGCAGTTGCTTTTAATAAGTCAAAGAAACCTGTTAACATTTCATCACTTCCCTCAAGTTCCTTTCTCCTCTCCTCTCCTCTCCTCTCCACTCCTTTCCCTCCATCAGGAGACACTTCATGTACAAGGACAGGGACTGCTGGTGTCGATGCTGGTGGCAGGAAGCAGTGTAATATTCGGGAAAAGTATCACAGATAATAACTGATACATTTTTGGCAGGAGGAGTTTCAATAATGGTTTTCATCACAGATTTTGCAGTCTGTTCTCCCAGCATTTTGAAGAGTTTTTTTGGGCACCACAAAATAAAGCTATTAGGGAGTGTCCAAAGGAGAGCCATGGTGAAGGGTCTGTAGGGGAAACTGTGAGGAGTGGTTGAGGTCACTTGGTCTGTTCAGCCTGGAAAAGAGGAGACTGAGGAGAGATCTCACTGTGGTCTTCAACATCCTCTTGAGGGGAAGAGGAGGGTCAGACACTGATGTCTTCACTCTCGTGATCAGTGACAGAACCCAAGGGAGTGGCCCGAGTCGGGGAGGTTTAGATTGTATATCAGGAAAAGTTCCTCACCCAGAGGGTGGTTGAGCACTGGAACAGCTCCCCAGGGAACTGATCACAGCACCAGCCTGACAGAGTTCCAGGAGCCTTTGGACAATGCTGTCAGACACACGGTGTGATTCTTGGAGTGCCCTGTGCAGGGCCAGGAGTTGGACTCAAAAATCCTAATGAGTCTCTTCCAACCCAGTGTATTCTATGATTCTGTGATTCTATGATTCTATGTTCTCATCCCTCACATCCCTGCAATATCTTCATCTTTTTGTAAAGTCTTTTAATTTCAACAAGGTCTACTTCCAAGAGTGCACCCTTTATTGTGTTTTATTGCAACATGCATATTGAAGGCAGGCAGCTTACAGAACACTGTACTTGCTTTTAGCCTTCCTCCTATACACACAATTGCATGTAGAGAAACAGTCACCTAAGGACACAATGGATTTTTGTCTACTGCTATGGAAGCCTGTACAGCTAGCTAGCAAACAGAAAGCTTTAAACTATATTAATATCTCTTACAGTCTTCAGGATGTATGGTTACTAAAATGGAAAATCAAAATATACTAGATCAGTACCAGTGTGAAATACTGTTTGTAATCCATGGTCTGATAATATTTTATTTGGCTAAAAAAAATAAATAAAATCTCACCAAAGACTAAGCCAAATTCACCCAATAGCTCAGTGGGTCTCAACTTCAAACTTACAATCACTGGTTTTCTACTGAGGTAGCATATGGCCCAGACCTTTAATCTTGTTTGATATTAGCAATTAGCTAATATAATACTCCATATGAAAAGATTTTGCTTACATTAATACAAATAGGTTAAGTAGAGAAAGACAAATGGTGATGCAAGAAAGTTAGCAGAATTTGGTAGAAATATGAAGCAGAACATTTGTTCCTCAGATTTAGACTGTGATATCTTACCACATTTATGAAAAATTCCTTACATTTTTATCATTTTCTGCCCCAGCAGCTAAATTAGTTTTACAACTATTAATTGAATTGTCTAACTTCACTATGCACTGGGTGATAGAAAGGATTATTAACTCCGCTTTACAGATAAGGAAACTGAGACAGGGAGAGGAAACGATTAACTGGAGATCACACAGGGAATCAGAGACAGACAAATCCCAGATCTCTCCATCCAATGCATTAAGCGCTGAACATTGCTACTTCTCCACACAAACAGCCATCAGAAACGAGACACATTTCAAAGAGAAACAATTAAAGCAACATCTCATCAAAGATAAAAGCTTCTGAAATTCATCCTACACTGGTGATCCCAAATGTTGTTCTCTTTTGTTTCTGTCACATTGTTTTAAGCGTGGATTATCCCTCCTTCCTTGCTTCCTGCACCATTAGGCCAGGATGTGCAGAACATGCACTCCCATCTCTCTTGTAGCCCCCCTGCAAATATCTGCCCTATCTACATACTGCACACTGCTGTGTATGCACACAAACACTATTCTGTTGTACAAAAGCTCTTTCCAAGTACAGAAGCTGATCATTCCTTAGCACTCTGGTACACGAAGCACATGTCTGCCTCTCCAAAAAGACAGTCTCTGTACAGATACAGGACATTTTTTCTATTAAGTAGTTAATGGGCAAGTTTAAAAGCAAGTTGTACCAGGTTCAATTCTCTGAGAGGATAAGGAATGAGGGGTAACAAATAACAAAAAAACCAGCCAAACAAATAACAATATACCTTATACCTCAAATATTTGCTTGGCCTGACCTCACTCACACTCTGAGTGTCCAGGAGAGCTCTGGAATATTCAGCTTGTACAGCACATGACAATTTCAGCTATCACTACTCTGAATAAGGTACTTGATTAAACTAATTAAAGTGGTGTTTATTAGCTGACAGCCACTAATAAGCAAGCTGGTTAAACACTTGCCACAATGTATCAATCAACAGATTAGAATTTTCTTTGTTTTACTGTAAGCCTACATGTCTTCGTTATAATTACCTTAGTAAAATAACCTAATCCTGAAATTCCGTAAATCAACAGATATGTTGCCATTAATTACACAGGAAAAACACTAGGATCTCTATAAATAACTATTTATAAAGCACTGTATGTAAGCAAATCAGGTGTCTATATGATTATGGTTTTGAAGAACTTTAGTTTCTGGCTTTAGCACTTCTATGCATACTCTTGTCCCAAATTAATACTTGTATAAAAATTCTTTGTCTCCTTTTCTAACAGAGTGAATGCAGTCTAATGACTTTCATTTAATGGGCCAGGTCTATGCCACTAAAGAAGAAAACAGAATTATTACATAGCAAATATTAGGGCAGGTGTGTAGATTCATATCGAACAAAACAAAATACTTCAACAGATAGACTTAACTATGCAAAAGATCTTGTTTGAGCTACAGCATTTTTGAAAACCATTCTTAAGTTTTGTTCTGCAAGTTTGTAAAATAAAAAATTTCTGAATAGCAGCATGGATCATAAATCATTGTATTTTTAAAACGGTTCTTAATGACTGCTAATTAGTGTGGAAATAGCTTTCCAAAATGTTCTAAGTTAAATAAAAGTATGTTTGTCTGGACTAGTTTCAGTGGAATCACTGGGAATATGATCAGATGAATGACTTAGTACTTGAAGATTAGCTTTCAAAAAACTATCTGCAAATCAAGAAAATGCAATTAGATAAAATTAGAATGACTTACTTATCATTACTGACACTACAACAGCTGTCTTTGCTTATTGCTTTCCATAATTATAAATAGTTTTCTACTGGATTGTTCTGATGTCTCATACAAGGCCCAGAACATGAACACATTCTAATTTACCTATGACATTACTTAGCTAAAAAAGCATAATGCATTAAATTTTAATACTTCGTCTACATACATAAAAAAAACTTTATTTTGCTTGTGAGGTGAACATTATGCTTATTGCCTTATAATTATTTTTGGGACCAGTTATAATTTGTTGGAACAAACTATAATGTGTAAAGAATGATAAATGAATATTAAATAACAAAAAGCCAAAGTGAGTGTCGTTTATAATAAGGCTTTTTCAGGCTAAGAAAAAGAATTTGTAAATAAAGACTTTTGTCTTCTTCATAACAGCTATAATAGTACTTAAACTCAAAGTCACCTGTTTGGACTTGAGCTGTAGGCCACTACACACCTGTGACCCTCTCCCACCATCAGCTGAAGAACTTTCATATTGAATCTTTACCTAAGGGCAACTGTGTTGTCAAAAGAAAACAACCCCAAAAAAAAGCCCACAAGAAAAACCAGCAAAAACAACAAAAGCAACCAAGAAACAAAACAAGAAAAAAACCCCTATGCCCAAAATTCTGGAATGAAGCACTGTCCCGCTTCCAGGAGGCCTGTTCTTTTAGGCTAGAAGGGGCTCAGAAACCCAGGAAGTTCTTTCAGCGGTGTGATTCTAACCGAGAGAAAAAATCATGGTGTACAATCTCATTAAATGCCTAGGGCTGTGTTAAGAAACTGGACTGTCACGTCTGCTCACAGATTAATTTTCAAATCCATCTCCAGAAATCCTTCTCATCCTTGCCTCCCAAGTCCCACTGCAGAGGCTTGGTCTGCTTCAGTTCCATTTTAGATGCCAAGAAGAACTGAATGTTCTGCCACAAAATCCAGGCTACAACTGCATCTCTATGAGGGCTGTGTTTTGAGGCAATGCAATTACTGCACACTGGTGCAGTCCGCAGAACAGTGTTCACGCTAACTGTGTTTCCTTTCAGGGATGTCTAACCTGATGGTGGTGCTCCATATGGCCCCCGGTTTCCCCTCAGCCCTGCTGGGGATACGAGAGACTGTAACAGTTCTTGCTGCTCCAGAGCACAGCATTGCAGTGAGTCAGTTCCATCACAAGTGTGCGTGTTTGAAGCAGATCTCCTGGCTGCCCCACTCTTTGATTTGCACTGCAGAGGAGTCTCAGAGAGACTAAACTGGATTCCTTGCAGGTGAAACTAAACTAGGAAATGTACCTCAGTTTCACCTAGGGCACTGCAGCTATTAATGGACATTCAGTGTATTCAAGATCAGATGAGATCCAATTTGAAATGCACCCTCTGAAACACAGAGTGTGGTCCCCTCTCAGCACCAGCTACTTCCCTCTGCAGGCCTGCTCATCTTGCAGCACACAGTCTGCTAACTTATACACAGTATCAGAGAGTTTCAGACTACAGGTGTGGTCATGATGACTGTGGGGCTTTGGCAGTTCAAACTGATGCACACTAAAACCCCCGGACTGCACATGATGTAGATGTACAGGCCTCAGAACTGTTCAACTCAATAACTCTTCCCTTCACTGCACCAAATTACTCGTTAATGTGGACATAGTGCAGAGCTCTTTGCCATTAGACAGCAGCCTCTGTCATGCCAACCAGAGGACAGGTATTTCAGACCTGAAAAAATATATGCAGTTTTATCACAATTTTTACCCCTGAACACTTATGCTCATATCTCTGTTGTTTTAACTGTATGGCACTACAGACAGTAAGGCTGCAAGTAGGGAGAGGTGGGAGACCTGCCATCATAGAAACCCTGAAATAGGTTGAGGACATTGGTTTTCATATCTCTGCTTAGTTAAGACTAAAATTCCATCATGCAGCTTTTACTGATGGTTTATTTAAATCCTGCAAATGCAGTTTTATTTTATTAATGTACTGTATATCAGATTAAATTTTGTGGGGTATTTTTAGCTCTGTATATCACCTAGAATTAAAAGTGGAGTCACTGAAATATAAATAAATACATAAGTGAACTCAAATCCACCATAATTCTGCTGGTCTAATTCTGATTTTATGCTGGCATTAATCAGAACTAAAACAACTGAAAAAAAAAATTTGAGTGATATACTTCCAGAGCTGGTACTAGTGTACTTCACAGAATCAGAGGTTGTCATCTAGCAGCACAGCAACTGCTGGTGTAGATTGCAAATACTAAACTAAGAAGGAAATCATGATGGAGCATAAAACTAATCTGATTCAAAGCCCAAGAGAAGATCCTCCATGATACTTGTCAAAAGGGAACACGAAAGATTCAACCAAGTGCTATTGGTCAGGATTTAAAACATGGAAATGAAAGTTTCCACATACCTCTGACTTCTGTCCTGTGATTTCAGTCTGCAATAGAATCAATGTACAAAAGAAAATAAATTACAACAGAACTACAGACAAAGACCAAGGCTGCTTTAGATTAAGTTACATCAGGGATCTGCACCATCTGTTTCATATTGAAAAAGAATAATATTTTAAGGCACGTTTATTTCAATATACTAAGCATCTTAAGAGCTCACATAGTCCTTTAAAATATATATTGAAATTAAAGTCAAAGCTCAACAGTGGAAATGGAGGTTCCTCAGCATCTTTCAAGAGACATTCAACAATTTCACAATAGCACTGTAAAGGGAAAACAAGCCTAATACATATGACTCTTGTCTGAATCCTGTAAAAATAATACTAGTTATACTGTGCTACTCACATATTTTACATTCATATCCTATAAATTACAAAGAATAATCTCCAGTCATAATATTTAAAGATAAAGTTGCTATACCATTTTATGGAGAACTTTATAAGACAAAATATTTGTTTCTTTTTAGTCATGGATGGACCTACACTAAACTCCAGATAAACTGGATTTAAATGCATACGGTTTTTTATTTATCACTGTATATGAAATTCACTGTTTTTGTTGGTTTGTATAACTTTGTTCTTATTATTCAGATTTTATAATGTCCTTGCATGGTATGCCTTGGTGAATTTCCTAACTTCAGGTTTTGTTAGGAAAAAAAAATAATTGATGAACCACCACATATTATCCTTGAGCACTGCAGCTACAGCTTCCTTTATACTATTTAGGCAACTCATCCATGCTGGGACAACTTTCAGTTGTCTTTGCAAATGAGTTGTCCAACATCACGATAGATATAAAAGGGCCCTAATAGAATCTGGGGGTTTTTAATGGTTCTCAGAAACTAGAGTTACAAAGACCACTTCTCTGCAGCTTCCCTGTTTCCAGGCTCTGGCTGTCATTGCAGCAGCAGTGCTGATGCCACGGCAGCTGCATGAGCAGCAGCACAGCCACCTGAACCAAGTGGGCTCCTTTATTTGACACTCATGTCCAGTTTTGGCAACCACAGTACAAGAACATCACAGCCATGCAGGACCAAGTCCTGCAGACAGACACCACGATGTTTAAGGGACCAGAAACACAACAAACAAGAGGAAGCTGAGGTATCTGAGTTCAGTCTGGAGGAAAGATGACTAAGTGGGAATCCAGTTTCTGCTTTCTACTGCCTAAAAGGATTTACAGGAAAGATGAAACCAGACTGTTTCAGAGCTGCATGAGGAAAAGATGACAGTCAGGTTGCAATAAAGGAAATTCTGAGTGGATACAGAAAAAAATTCCTCCACGAGAGTACTAAAGGACAGGAACAGGTTGCCCAGAAAGAGCTGGAATCCTTGAAGATACTCATATTTCAGGAGGGCTACTCACTGCAACCTGAAAGCTGATTCTGCTTTGAGCAAGGGGTTGTACGTGGTGACCTCCAATAGTCCTTTCCAACTAAATTCTAAGCCTATGTGCATGGTTTGCTACTCCTACCACAGTAATACTTCTCCTATCTAGCTTCTATATCTGCATCTATACACTAAATCTGTCATCTAGATCCTCATAATCCTGCATCCTGATTAATTCAAAACTGCTGCTTTCAGACCATCTGTTATACATATTCCTTCCCACCCCCCCCACCTCCACTGAGTATAGACAAGATACAGTGGCTATGATATTCCCTGACCACAATTCTGACATTACTGCATTTCTCATCACAGCATTGCTTATCTCCCCCCACAGCACAGCAGATTTGCTTGCCCATTTGTCAGATTCTGCCACTGGGTTCTGCCTGTGCTGGCAGATCTGCATGGCAAATTGTAGGCTGTGACCAGTCCACTGAACTGGTGCATGAAGGTCTTCTAGCCTCCCACATTCCTCAGCAAGAGTTCAATTATTGTGATTTTTTTAAGAAGCTGCCAGATGATGCATAGCTGGAAGGGTTGTGGTGTTTGTCAGTATCTTCCTTGAAAATTATGTGTTACAGATTAGAAGATTAGGGAATATGCAGAATATGCTATGTCAGAAATCAAATTCAATTAAATAATTATATGGGTCTAGATAACATTATAAATTATCCCAGCAGTTTTTCAAAGCATATGAGTTCCCACAGATATGGGACCTGTTTGTCAAGAGTCTAGGTAACAACAAAAATACCGCAAAGGCTCTTAATTAATCTCAGTTCATTTTCAGTCCAGTATTTAGACATTTTGACGGTTGTGTTTTTGGAGAAGACTGCAGGATGTTGTGCTCTATATAAATACATAATTCTGCAAAATAAAGTCCATCACAAAAGTCTGATTCACACACTTGTACACAGGCACCTGGTGATCTCTGAGATGTCCGAGTTTCTTGCAAACCCACCATGGCTTCTGTCTGGGCACTATAGAGAGAAAACTAATCATAATATTTGGCAGCTACCTGAGGATTCCTGAGATCCTCTGGGATGTCTGATAAGATATGGAGTACCTTCAAATACAGGCAACTAAATTGGTGGCTCTACTCCCCAGTTTGTATTAACTTGAAAAATAATGGAATAACAAAGGAAACAATTCTACAGAATACACTGAAATTATTAAAAGAAAATTTTAAGAACTCAAATGGAAAAAAAAATCACCATCAGGTATTCAGTTTGAAATGTTGGGTGTATCACTACTTGGCACACCGGAATGGAAAGTGCTTTAACTGCTGGTGAGTCTGGTCCCTGCCAGCATTGGCACGACCTATAATCCTCTCCAGACCCACAGGTTTTGTCCTTGAACACATTTCACCTGCTCTGCCAACTAGCAGCAAAACTGGTAAACAGTTATAACCCCATGATACACATGATGCAAATATGGGTTATATTTTCCTGGAAAGATCTACATTTTGATTGTTTGTCACACTCTTTCAATTCTTGGGGAGTGTGTTTAGATGGTGAATTTAAAGAATTGTCAAGCTGGTTATCAAGCTGCCAGTTATGGAATATTTGTCTCCAACTATCTGGCTATAATGTTCTTAGAGAAAGTGGAAGTACTTACTAGACAACAACCTGTATTTTTCATGTCTTTAGAACAAAAACTGTAAATAATGATCTCACCTTTTGTACTACCTCTGTCCATTTTGGACAGACAATCAGCTGTCTAAAAACTGATGTTTGGTTTATATTATTCCATATAAATAGAGAATAAATAAATTCAGGACGGATCAATACAGAAAAACAAAATTTTCATTTTCAAAATGGTCTGACAAACAACAGCTTCGGTACGGGAAGATTAGTAATGCACCTAATAAATTAGGATTTTACTGAGCTCTCTGCCTAATGGGAATTTAGAAATCTTTGTGGTTGGACCTCAAACTACAGCCAACAGAGCTCAAACTCATCGACTGGAACTGAGATGTGGATTTGATTCTCTTCACAAAGGAAGGGAGCACTGCTAACTTCACATATTTTTTGTAATCTTTTTGCTTGAAACTCTTCACTGGAAAGTTGAAAATAATGTAGAGGAGGAGGACTACAAACTTAGCATTTTGAAAAAAATGAAGGCAGTGTTCAACAAAATTATAGAAAGCCTTGTTCACCAGACAACTGCGAGGTCCTACACCATAAATAACTCTGTGAATATAACTATGGGAAAAATTTTTAATAATACTGTCCACATTGGTCAAAATATTTGCATATTAAATTCACCAAAATACCCCTAAATGCATCCACATAATGATTATTCAGCACAATATATTAAATACAGATTGAACTTGACAGCTATGACCAGTTTCATAAATGCAGTCTCATGAAGTGTAACCTCTCATTTTACTTATAGTAAAATATTCTTTTCTGGATTTAGGTGACTTGTTATAACAGTCTCAAATTTTTTTTTTAAATATTATTACCATATTCTCTCCTTCCTTAGCAGAGAAATTGAAAATATCTGATGGCATTCATTTTCTTGCTGTATGTTGCTTCTGGCATAATAAGCACAATGTGGTTACAGCCTCCTACTTCTTTTATCTAAAAGATGTGAGTGAATGTACAAGATGCTAGTCTGTGGTAATCACATCCATTAAATGACTGAATTTAGACTTCAGACCTGCCAAGTATTTCTGTCAGTACACCACTTGCAGGGCTCCCACAGTCGGCTCCTGCCTGGCCTTCTCTTGCAGCTGGGAATCCAACACACACACGTATTCAGCACTTACACAGATCCTTTGGTTTGGTACATGAGATCACGGAGCAGGAATGAAGCTGTCGCAAGCCCGTGCCATCTTAATGGAGCCCTCTGCTCGCAGAGGTCCTGCTAGGGGATGTGTTCCCCGGGTGCAGCCCCGTTTCCCAGCTGCATGCTAGCCTATCACTCAGGGCTCCCTCTGTCCCCTGGCCTCACACAGCATTCTCACAGGTACTGAAATAAATAGGACTGAAAGCACCGATATCTGATACCGTGCAATGCACAGAGCTTGCAGTTTATTATGAAGCGGACAGTGCTATAAATCCCTCTGTATTATATTTAGTAATGGTATCATTTGTGTCATTCAGAAAAGTGATCTGGACAGTTTTGTAAAACCCCACGGCTTTGAATAAATCACTTCCAGAGTGAAGTATTTGACTGATGAGACACTAACTGTCCTACAGCGAGAAAATTATTCAGGCTGGGAAGATGACAGGTTCAGAGCCCGAAAAACAATAAGCCATAGAGAGGCTGGAAAGAACAACATGTACAAAAGACCAAAGGGCAATTGTCACTATCCCTGAGTAATGACCATAACAACAGGTGCTAAAACATACAATACAACTATATAGTACTGGCCAATTTCTAAACTGGCAGAAAGCTCAATAGCCAAGTGAAACCCTTTTATAAGCAAGAGAGTCTCATTAGCACAATGAAAGGGACAAATAAAAATTACTAAGTTTTGTTTCCAGTACCCATTACAGTCGCCTGCAATGTGAAAGTGCTTCCTGTTTTCTATTTATATTTGATCTCCTTATGCCATAGCTAATATAATAGTTGCCAAGTGGAAAATAAGTAGAATCTATTGTTAAAATTGTCTAGGGCCTTGAAATGGTTATATTTTTTCCCCATCTTTCTTTCCAATGAGATCTCTGTCTTACAAATACAATATATAACTATTCCAATTTTCCTTCACAAAGATGTTTATCCTTTCTTATCTAGCCTGCCTGTCATATCTTATTATAATTTACAGAAATCTGAAATACACTGTTCTGATAAACCTGTCAGAATAATAACAGAAACACATATAGTTAATCATTGTGATAGGGTTTCCATATTATTCTGGGAAAGATAGAACTGAATATTATGAATAATGCTAAATGTAATTTATATGAACATATAAATCTTAACCAGTGGTTTCAATTTTCTAATAAACTTGAAATTTTATCAGATACTAATTGCTAATAAGCACGATTCATTATGACTTGGTATGCACAGATTTACTGTTCATGACAGTGAAGTAAGACAGTAGATATAGGCACGGACTGTTCCTGAAAATTTTAAAGAATTTGTAGCTATCTGCAAGTCTGCCTAACATACTTTCTCTAAAGAATGTCAGTATGTCTGTGTTGTATGTTACTCTCAGCCTTTTTTTTAATATAGCGTGCAACCAGGCTGAGGTAGCTAGAGATAAGGATCGGCATCAAGCTGTCACTTGGGGAAATATTGCTTCTAGATTCTTCAGGTCCAGTCAGGGAGAGCTGAAGGGAGATTTATCTTCTCCCGTAAATTGCTAATGACTTCAACATTGAATTCACGAGTTCTGAGAACAGAAAATATAAACCCCAGAGAATGACTTTTTTGTTTGAAAGACACATTAGCTGTAATTCTAAGCATATGACCCTGCCCCCTGCACAAATATAGGAAAATCCAACAGAAAAAGCAAAACCATATTTTGTTTTATTTCTCTGACTGCTCATGCTCTAGCTTTGTCATCAAGCAATCCATTTCAACCTCCTCTGTGCACCTTGCACCTCATCTCATTTTGCTATTTTTCACTGCAGTTCTTGCTGCTACTGCCTCCTAAGTCACATACAAATAGATTTAGTCATGAACATTTAGTAGCAAAGGCCTTTGAAAATGATAAAACTAAATTCTTTTTGTCTACTTGATAGCTTGCAGCACCAAACAAAACAGAATCATTAAATGGTTCAATGGACTAAGATCAAAGAGAGACACCTGTAAGCAAAATCCTCTATTATCCTTTCACTGTCAAAAGTAATTGTTGCTAATTGAACAAGTTTGTTTAATTGTAATTTAGCTCAAGAGACCATATCCTGGGCTGCTGGAAATAGATCCTGTTCTGCTGAAGTCAGCTCTGCTAATCTATAGCAACTGAGGAACTGTCGCAAGGAAACAGTTAACCCATTGCTTGACTGCACGGGCTGCATGACCAGCTGTTGCAACTAAAAATGGCTCAAAAGTTGGGCTGAAAAAGAAAAAAATTATCCCATTAATTTTTGCCTAATTTGATGTGAGAAGCTATCAAATACACACTTTGGTAGCAGTAGACTGAAAATGTCCAATAGAATTTTATGGAGGCCAAATTTAAAATATGCCAGCAAGTCTGCAAGCAGACACAAGCCATTATTTTGTAAATGACTTTAAAATCTGATTTCCCTTTGCAAGCAAACAAGTTTCTCTTCTACCTGCTCAGTTTTACACACTACCACATAAACCAGTAAGCAATGAAAGGTAGTGCTAATGTACAGATTTAAAAGTTTAGAAAGCAAATAATCATAAATCCAGCACACTTTCAAATGAGTCATCTTTAAAAAAAGAGCTTAAACAACAACAAAAAAGAAGGGAATGCTTCTGAGTATCCTGGTTTGAGTGTGCTTAGCATCATGTGTCTTGTGTCAGGAACTAAAACCCACGAACTCTCTGGCTTGCATCCTTCCCCTTCTCACTCCTGCTTTAATTCGGCAAGACAGTTCCTGAATCTGAATGGTGAAAAGAACAAGATCCTGGGCTACCACAAAGACAGACCTTGTTCCAGCTGGGTACAGTCATTTGTGTGTCTCACGAATCATGAGGAAGGCAACAAAACCAAATTATATATCTAAAAGCCTTTTTCAATACCATTTCTCTTTGCACTGGAAACCATATTCTCAAGTCTGAACTTCCCAAGCTCTTTGAGATTTTCTGCTCTGCTCTAAGAATGAGCCATGTAAGGCAACTGACTTTTAGAACTGCTGTTCTGGACAACAGCGATTTTGCAAAACCACACAGCATTTAGTCCTGGTCCGATTTAAGCACAGCAAAAAGTGCACTAGTATGTATCAACCCAGAAATTAGGAATGGTCAAGTACAAAAACTGCAACACTTCTCAAGTCAAAGGGAGTGCAAGATCCAGTGGCACCCAACTGAACACAGGAAAAGCAGAAGACAAAGGAGGGCTGTGTTGCAGGAAATGTTAGTTATCATCCTAAACGAAATGCAGCTCTGAAACAATTCTGTGCAGAAATCCTACCAAAACTCCTGAAGACACCCTGACAAACACCTAAAATGACTGGGCTGATGACCAATTTTTTAACATCCAGAAATATGCAGCATTTTGGTAAGATGGCAGTATGCCAAGGTAATTTTCAACACAAATAATGTCAAATAAAAAACTGGATAGTAATCAACATGGGAAATGTATGAAATTCAAAATAATTTCAAGTAAAAATAAGAGTCTCATTTATTTCCATGCAGTTTAACTTACAAAAGTTCCTCTAACTGCCTGTGATGGGAAAAGGGAAGAAAACAGCTTGAAGATATTTAGATATCCCTAAATACATGTGTCTGACTTTTTTGCAATAGTAACAGGCTATTGACATACTCCCACAACTTAACATCAGAAAGGACAACAGAAAGACGTATCCTAGGTAAAAGTAATGACTGTAATAAATAATAATTACAAGTAATTTAAAGACTGACAATTTAAAATATTTTAAGTATTATTTGGTTAATTTCTGAACCTATTTTCTAGATATAAAGGGAATTTCCTGTTAAAAAAAAAATCAAAACAACACAACAGGACTTTCTCAGGATTTTTTTTTAATGACTCATGTGCATAACCTCAAGCTTTAAACTATTTGTTTCTTTTCTCTTTTCTGAATTAAAAAACCCAAACGTTATACAGAGATTTTTTTCCTCTCAGCCACAGCAATATTTCACCTTAAGATTTTAAAAGCTGCTCAGTAAGAAAAAGTAAAATGCAACTGTAATTGTTTACTCTGTACTGTTTTTTGAGTTGAAAGAGTTATGTAAATTACAGAGTAGATTAATGAAGAGGAACTGAAGAAAAGTGAAAAAATTGCTCAATTTCCCCTACAAATCTGAAAGAAACATAGAGAGAAAAAGAATGGGACCACACCCCCAAATTATGAAAATTCTATATCTATAATTAAAAGAGCAAAGACTTTGATAAAGAATAATTTTAATTTTGAATGCTGGAGTATTGCATCAACTTAAAAATATTCACTAAACTATCTTCTATATTTTGTGACTTGAGCCTTCAAATGCAAGATAAGAACAGAGCTGTCATTCCGTGCTGAGACACAGCCTTTGGCAAGGCTTCAGAGAATCGGTGCTGCTACAAGAATGGAAACAATGCAGCACAGTTTGTCCTGAGGACACTACAGAATATTTCATCTTGGAAGAAATAAGCTATACATTGAAATTTGGGCAAGAAAAATCTTGGCTTTTTAAAACACAATCTGTGTATTTCTTCATCGGCACAGGAGATTGTGGTCTCTGAGAACACCCGATATTAAACAATCTGTCCAGCATGACTTAACAGTATCCCTGAGAACTGATTCAGTTTAGCCCTTAAAAGGATCTATGTCTTGGGAAAACAAGGTTTAAAATATAATTGCTAAGATATGTGAAAATATTTAGACAGAATTATCTGATCTGTGTTAGATATAAGGTCAAAAAGTTCTTCAGTTTCTTCCCTTCCTTCATTTATTCCTTACAGTCATCCTTCCACATTTCTGATAATATCTACGATTTTCAAATACCACTTTAGATGAAAACCATACTTCTATATGTTCATTTATATTAGCTGACAGTGGTCACTCCTAACCTACTTTTTAAAAAAAAAACAAAAAAAAAGTGACAGTCATGATGACATAAAACACACTGTCATTTTCTTGGGATACATATGCCCTAAGAAACAAGTGTGCACACATTAATTTCTCAGGTACTGCTCAAGCATCCCCTTCCTGATTTTGTAATGTTTATGTGCTGCAGCAACAATTTTTGAAGACCTTAATGAATTTCATCTCAAAACACTGTGTATGGTGAGAACTTCAGAAGTCTGCAGTTCCATAGGCAGAAATTCACCTATAGAAATACTGAAGTATTTGGTCATTTCTGTTAAATAACTAAATTGGTTTCACTTTATGCAGTTAATTTGGGATTACACAGAAAGTTCTGTGTTCTCAACTCCTGGCCTAAAGCTTTCACTGCTGAACCAGCTGTCCCCTTCTGAGAGTCTCAAGCTATTCATACACACATACACATGCACTGATGTGACATATTGTGAGCAGCACTAGGTACAAAATGTGGCTGCAGGTCATCAGTTTCTAAATGATAGTGCTATGATATTTGTTAAAAATGATAGTTCATCATTTTAATTTTATTGTTTTCTAGAAAAAACTACAACTACGTTGGAGAAACAGTTTTCAGTACTTCCACACCATGCACTTGTCCACGCAGTGTGCTATGAAAAATGAAGCTTACAAATCTCACTTGCAAATCAAAAGAAGGAACGGCTTGCTCTCCATTTTGATTTTTTTTCCCTAGAGAAAGAGGTCCATTTACATTGATATTGAGTAATTTAATGTGTGAAGTAATACAAAAAACTGAAATGCCAAGATGATGTGTTGTAAATTCATCACTCCTTAAGCCAGCTGCTTCTTGTCAGAAAAGGAAAGTTCCTTTTAAGTGTCTTTTGAGACTGATATAAAACATGTTATATGACAAGATTGTTTGTACTGTATGTCATCAGGTATTTCTTAAAGCATAAATTATGAATTATTTTTTTAATGGAAAAAAAGAATTATTTCATACAAGCAATCCAGCAAATAGTATTTCTACTTCTGATGTTTCAGGAAATGAGAAATGACTCCCCCAGTGGCCCTTCCAGTAAAAGCAGAAAGATAATTTTGAACACTTCAACATGTAAATTTCCAACACTTAAATTCAACAAGTACTTTGATTTGGCAGTAGCTTATTCATTTAAATCCCTTTTGAAATTAAATATTTAAAATGTTGTTCCCCAATATTCTTTCAAATATGTTTCTAATTCCTACTTGATTTTTTTTTTCAGAAGCTTTAAACTAATCAAACTAATTGGCCCTGTCCCTTCTTAGGACAGCACACAAATTCTATAGTGGCTTTATCAAAAGTTTAGTCACAAAATTTCATTAAAATGTGTAGTTAATGAGGTTCTTGTAGTTATAAGTCCTTTTTCACTTTATTAGGTATTAAGTCTCTAGCTTGATCTTTTATTTCATAATCTCCTATCTTTAATACATTATGTATTATTTTGGTTTATATATTTTTTAGTGTTAGAATAAATTATATTTCCATGAAATATTGAGTTCAAGAAGTGTTTGGACAATGCTCTTAGGCCCATGTTGTTATTCTTGGGGCTGTACTGTGCAGGGCCAAGAGCTGGACTCAATGATCCTTGTGAATCTCTTCCAGCTGAGAATATTCTGTTATTCTGTGGGTTCTGTAATTTCTGGATCTTTGTTGTGAGTTTTCATGACATTTTGTAGCTGTTCTCTTCAGTTGTTCTCTCCCTTTGCTTCCTTATTAGTAAGTTGTTACTTAATTAAGTTCAGAATAACTTCACAAAATTAAATTTTAAAATATTTTTCTTCATACATTTGTATAATTTTGCCAAAACACAGGTAAAAATGCTGCAATTATATGTCTGTCACACAGTGTTTGATTGCCATTTCTCATGGCAAACACAGATGAAAGCAAAAACTTTCAAGTCTTCATTCTGTCTCTGCAGGAGACTTTCTCCTGGCCGTCTGCTGTTGTCCATCTTCTTTTCTGTTTCACAAAACAGATTCACATTCTTCACAAAATTTGTGAAAGGTCCTGGCTATGAGTCTGAGATTACCTGTGTGTTTCCTACGTGTAGAAGACACTTTAGCCTTCAAGGACAACCGAGCCCATTGCTCCATGTGAGTGTATTGGAATACAGGGTGAACGTGCACCTGATTACCACGTCCGTCTTCTTTGGATTCTGCATCATTCTGTATCTTTCACGTGATCATTCATATGAAATAAGGAAAATATCTAACCAACTAGAAGTTGGCCAGAATTATGTTTGAAATAGCAATAAGAACTACCAGTATTGATGACAAGAAGAAAAACAAGCTTTCCCACTAATGGATATTGTTGTGCTTGGGATAAGGAGATCCCAAGCAGCAACTAAGTACCAGTGGGCTGCTTGATCACTGTATCTCCACACCCACAGCAGGATGTGGGACAGAATTAGAAAAAGAGAAGTAAGAAAACAACAAATGGCTCAAGATAAAGACGGCTTAATAAACGAAGAAAAAGTTTTAAAAAACCCCAATGATCTACAAAGTCTTAGCACCTCCCACCAGCAGGAAAGTGGCCAGCCAGCCCCCAAGCAACAGCTACCCTGGGAAGACCACCCTCCAGCTTTATTGCTCAGCCTAATGTGATCGGGCATAAAATCACCCTCTGGGCAGTCGGGGTCAGCTCTCCCAGCTATGTCCCCTCGCCAAACTCCTGCCCACCCCAGCCTACCCCCGGCAGAGCAGTGTGAGAAACAGAGGTGGCCTTGACATTGTGCAAGCACTGCTTAGCAAGAGTGCTATTAGCACAGTTCTGGTCACAAACCTACAACATGGCAACATACGAGCTGCTATGAAGAAAATATCCGCAGCCCAGCCACACCCAGCACAGAGTGAAACCCGAATAGCCTTTACTATTTACACTCGTCTCTTACATTTACAGCACCTACCCGTCACTGCGGTGCCTGACTGCTCAGAGAAAAGTCCATGAAGAAGTTAGGGAAGCTGGTGACTTGCCTCTGCCAAAGGTTTTTCGCTTCCTTTCCTGCCAGGGTGAGATTCGACTATTCATTGTAAACCTGAGACATCCATTGGTCAGGCTTTATGGAAAGTCAGTCAGTCACAAAGTTTGTGGAAACAAAGTGTGATTTTCAGCATAAATTGTTCTTGACTCATCACCACAGTTGCTTTCCAAGGAAGATGACTATAAATCTCCATAAATTTTCTATAGGAGTTATGATGTTAAAAGTGAAAGGCAATGCCTTCACACGTGTCTTGCCTATGGCTGAAAATTGACCCACTGGCTCTTCTGTTATAATGGTACACATTTGTCATAGTGTGAGGCCAAGACATTATTCTGATATGATCTCAACAGAATGATATGGCATATAAAAATAGAACTAAATTTATATTTCCAGGGTAACATTGTAAGAAATCTGGGGTGAAAGCAATGATATTTGTGATTCAAAGGAATCACAGGAGAGAGACGATAGCAGCTGTAATTTCCTTACCTATTACTGCCTTACTTTGAGGCCCCAAAATTATTATATTTGCCTGTTTTCTGTTACTCCTGCAGCTACTGATAGCAATTATGCTGCTTTTCAAGTAGAAAATGTTATTTGATTTCAGAATTCAGCTTAGGATTCCTTCCAAAACAGCCCTGGCTGGGAAAAGGGAACACTGGGATGAGTTATTATTGTGAGACTAGCACAATTCTCTGCACGGCACAGCTTCCTGCATTGCCAGTCTAGAACAGAGAGGAGAGGAGAGGAGAGGAGAGGAGAGGAGAGGAGGTCGCCCCTCGGACCCCTGATGTGTCTCTGTGCTGATGTTCTGCCCACGGTTTGCCTGCACCGTGCTCTACCTCCTGGAGAGGTTTCACCCATTTCTCCTGAAAACTGTTGGCTTCCACTTCCCCCCAGTGAAACGGGATCGCGAAAAAAAATCACAAAAATAAGGTGTGAACATAGCAACTTGCAATTCTTAGGCAGACTGTACACGTTTGTTAGTTTTCAGAAACTGTGTCTTTGGGTGAGTAAGTAGCCTTTTTTCTTTAGTCTGCATAAATGACTGATTCCTTTTTCCATCATTAGCCAGGGCCTATCAGCACTAACGACTTGAAGTTTCCCTCAAAGCAGTGCCACCCGCACTTCGGAGTCGGGATAAACCGTGAAGAAATGGATTAAACGCATGTGCCGCGGCGAAACGCTTCCCCGAAGACTTCTGGGAATTCACAGGGAACGCTCGAAGCCGTTGCCCAGGGACGACTGGGAGCGGGGAGGGAAGGAGGCGCGGGGGCGGCGGGCCCGGGCTCCCTCAGGCGCGGCCGCCGCCGTCTCCCGGCAACGGCGGAGCAGCGGAGCGGGCGGCGCTGCGCGATCGCCCCCGGG
>VXBU01013703.1:0-23189 GCA_013400315.1 Bombycilla garrulus | reverse complement strand
TTTATTTTATTTTATTTTATTTTATTTTATTTTATTTTATTTTATTTTATTTTATTATTTTATTTTATTATTTTATTTTTATTTCATTTTTTTAGTGATAGCATCCTTCCAGGTACCAGAGGTGAACTTGAAGAAAGGATGAAGCGAGACTGTTTACAGGGGCGTGTAGTGACAGGACAAGGTGGAATGGGTTTGAATTGAAAGAGTGTAGGTTTAGATTAGATATTGGAAAAAAAATTCTTTACTGTGAGGGTGGTGAGGCACTGGAACAGGTTGTCCGGGAAGGTGTGGATGCCCCATCCCTGGAGGTGTTCAAGGCCCGTTTGCATGAGGCTCTGAGCAACCTGACCTAGTTGGAAGTGTACCCTGCCCATGGCAGGGGGGGTTAGAACTAGATGATTGTAAAGATCACCTTCCAACCATCATTCTAGGATTCTGTAATTTTTAAAGGCATACATTGAAGTTTCCTCCAAGCACAACCAAAAAGCCCTCTAAAAACTTACTGTCTGCATGATAAGGGTATCTACCTGTTTAAGAAAAGCAGTGACAATTGCAAGATTTATATTAAAATTCTGGTGTTTAAAAACAGCCAAAGTGTATCAGTATAAACATAAATAAAATTTAAACCCAGACAGAATATCCTGCACTGAAGGGCTCCTCACACTATTTCATACCAGAAACTGGGATTTTAGAGATTGGTGTCAGCAATGGGTGGATGCATTCAGCAGATAACTGTACCAGTATTTTTAGATGTGCACTGGGAAGCAAGAAACTGCAGTAATGGAAGACCTGCCATAAGGAAACTTAGATGGCTGAGAAAAAAGAATTTATTTAAAAATCTAGATAGATAATATGGAAAAAGAAAAAAAAACAGTTCACTTCAGGTGAGACATGGAATTTTTGTGTGACAATAACACAAAAGGTATGAAACCTAAAATTCTGTGGACTGGAAATGAGAATAAAAACCTCCAAATTGGATACAGAAGTTTTCTCTGAAAGAACAGTAACAGGTGATTAGGCTATTAGGGGGAATACCTCACCTCATTTATTAATATTTCAAAGGTTTTAGGACTTTTGTAGGCAGGAATTTCAAAGCAAAATATGGATCAGCTGGTAGAGAAGCGTCGTCTGTAGTACAGAGCTCTTTTAAACTCTTTTTGGTTATCTGAAATTATCATCTGTATGAGATAGTCTGATACTTATGCAAGGTAAAGACATCTGCTTTCTATTGTCCATTGACAGTGAGCAAGATCACTTTCACATTTATTGATGGAAGCAACATTTCCTTTTTTACCTTCCTTTAGTTTTTGTGATTTTTATCACGTTGCCGTGTTCTGATTATCTAATATTCCTCTAACACAATGAATGCCAACATGAGCTTATATATCCACTGCTCTGCTTACATTTGCAAATCTGCTACCTGCACGTTTGTCTTAAACTGCAACAGGTGTCTATTTATTTAATTTTTTTTTTTACTGTTAACGTAGTAGAGCCTGGTAAATGAGCAGTTAAAATTAAACAATAGTGCTACTCTTGCAGACATAACCATCAAAATCATGAACGTGATAGTAACACATCTGAGACATTTCCCGTGATGACAAAGATGTATGAATACAATTTTGTACAAGACAGGAGAGGCTTCATCTGGGATGTTCAGCAGAGGTCATCCATGTTTTCAAAAGGACTTAAAAAACGCTTATGAGAATGATTCTAAAGCAAAAATTCAGAAAAGGAAACAGCCAATACATTTCTTTGAAGAGAAGATTATTAATAGAAGCAGTTTCCATATCCCTATATATTCTTACTGGGTCTTGGAAAGTAAGGGCTAAACTTAAGAGTTTTTCTCATTTCCTGGGGTTCTACTTTCGTTGTGGTGTTCTTTACTCGTAATTCATGTGTGTGTGTGCTTGTGTGGTTGCTGTCTTTTTCTTTGAAACTGGGTCCCCTTTACAGCCTGCAGAAACTCTTGTTGCCTTTGCTGTGTCGCATCTCAGCCATTTTTCAGAACCTGTTTATACTGTTTAAAATTACTTCATTTTCTGAAAAATGCTTTATACTCTTCAACTGTAGTTAGTCATATGGTGACACATGGCCGTGTCTCTTGTTGCTCTTTTGCTTCTACATGCATAAGATACATATTTGCAATGGTAAACTCCTTTACCAAGAAAGGAAAGGACGTTGTATTTCAGTATGTGCGGTGTAAGAAATCCTTTGATTAAGGTTGCAGCTTTGCATCCTTATAGACAGAGACTATTATATATGTAATATAAATATATATGAAAAATATATTATTATAGATAATATAATATGTATTATATATATTATGAATTGAAATAGAGATGAGGATAAACATTGTTTTTGTCTTCCATTTAGGATTTCTATTTGTTAAAAACCTGACAAATCTATAAAATTGTACTCTAAGATATAATTGTTTTAATGCTTTACAGTTTTTATTAAAACATTGTTCAGTGAATAACATGCTGCTGGGACATGATTTTTTCTTTTTAAATGAATCTGAACACTTCAGTCAACAGCATGTGTCTTCAGAAAGTTTGCAAGGCCCCTTTCTTGAACGTCTTTTTATGTAGATAAGTCTTTAAACATTCTGGTTGACATTCAATACATATTTCTGTAGTTATTTGAATTAAGAGACCATGCAGAAAGCTCTTGACTAGTCAGAGGATTGGGCAATTACCAGATGTGTGAAATTTAACAAGGTCAAGTGCCAGGGATGGGACAGGCCTGGATGTATGCACAGGAAAGGGACCTGGGGCTCCTGCTCCATGGCAAGGTGAACGTGAGCCAGCAGTGCCCTGGCAGCCAGGAGGGCCAACCCTGTCCTGGGGGGCACCAGGCACAGCATGGCCAGCTGGGCAAGGGAAGGGATTGTCCTGCTCTGCTCTGCACTGGGGCAGCCTCACCTCCAGTGCTGGGGACAGTTCTGGGTGCCACAAGATAAAAAAGACGCTGAGCTGTTAGAGAGTGTGCACAGGAGGGCCATGAGGATGGTGAAGGGTCTGGAGAGGAAGCCGTGTGGGAAGCAGCTGAGGTCTCTCCTCTTGTTCAGCCTGAAGGAGACCAAGAGGAACCTCCTGCACCCTCACAGGGAGAAGTGGAGGGGCAGACACTGATCTCTTCTCTGTGGTGACCGGTGACAGGACCTGAGGGAATGGCCTCAGGGTGTGCCAAGGGAGATTTAGATTGTGTATTAGGAAGATGTTCTTCCCCCAGAGGGTGGTTGGGCACTGAAACAGCTCCCCAGGGAAGTGGTCACAGCACCAAGCCTGATGGAGTTCAAGAAGCATTTGGACAACACTCTCAGGCACAGGGTGTGACTTCTGGGGATGGTGCTGTGCGGGCCAGGAGCTGGACTCGATGATCCTGATGGGTCCTTTCCTACTCAGCATATTCTGTGAGTCTATGTGGGAAATAAGGAATGATTTTTTGGAGGACAGTAGAATTCAAACAAAATGAAAACTGAGTGGGGATATGTTTGTTACCTTCAGATAGAGAAAGGGCATGATCAGAGGGCTGGAGAGCCTCTCCTATGCAGACAGGATGAGAGAGTTGATGGTTTTCAGCCTGGAGAAGAGAAGGCTCTGGGGAGACCTTGGAGCACCTTCCAGTGCCTAAAATGGGCCTGCAAGAGAGCTGGAGAGGGACTTTTTACAAGGATGTGTAGGATAGGGCACAGGGAATAGCTTTAAACTGTAAGAGGGTAGGTTTAGGTTAGATAGTCACTCAGAGGGTGGTGAGGCATTGGAACTAGGTGCCCAGAGAAGTTGTGGATCCACCCCTGGAAGTGTTCAAGGCCTGGCTGGATGGGGGTTTGAGCAGCCTTGTCTGGTGGAAGGTATCCTTGCCCATGGCAGCAGGGTTGGAATGAGAAGATCTTTAAGAGCCCTTCCAACCAAATCATTCTACGATTCTAAATGTATTCTGATTCTATATATGTAAATATATGTGGAATTTATATTATATACTGTAAAGTATGTATAGAATATAGTAAATATATATTATATAGTATATATATTTACTAGAAATAGTTTTCATACGTGCCAGCAAAGAAGATAATGGAAGTAATTGAACAACATTTTTTTTAACAACTCTTTAACAGGAGAGGTGAGAAAAAATATGTGAAGTTTTTTAAGATACAGTGTGATAGGTGGGATTAACATGATGCAGTGGCTGTGATGGGGAGGGGGACAAGTCCACTCATTCAGAATGTTCTTTTCCCCCAATGTCCCTGTGAAACTGACAAGAGGAAGCATTCATTTTAATTCATGTAGATTTTCACAGCTGGCTAAAATCTTAGGAGTGTCTTTTATTTTTTACTAGTACTTCTTCCTAAGTCAGACCATCTTTGCCTTCTGAATGGGAAGTGTCCTGCTATTATAGCTCAGAAAATGTCTCTCATTTGGTTTACCTTAAGTAAATTTTTCTTTGGTCTGTTTCTCATGGGATGAGAGATTTCACTATGCATCTCAGACATGTAGAATCATACACAAAAATCTCCTCGATTCAGCTTGTCTCAGCTTGGATTCTCCAAGGAGAGCTCCTAGGTCTGATGTTATTTAATATGTTCATTATAAGTTGGAAATTAGCAATAATGTCGAGAAATAAAAATATTCTGGTGAAATTAAAATAATTTTGTTACAGCTAAAGAAGACTTGTAGAAATTTCTGAGAGCTCTTCTGCAGTCAGGCGAACTGCTAACACCATGACAAATAAAATTCATTGTTGGTGAAAGCAGTGTAATTTATACTGTCAGGAATACTTGGAACAATATACTCTTCAGTAGTAAATCTAAATGAATTGTGATCGACTGAGAAAATGAACTGTTTATCATATCTGGATAACTTAGTGAAAACCTTCACTGAGGAAACTGGGTAAAAGTAAATACCCTGAAAGTTACAATGTCACTCGAATAAGTCAGTAGTGTTCTAGAATTGATTACGGTATTTCTCATTAGGTACGTCGTATCTGAGAGAGGTTTAACAGTCACAGAGGGACTCTGAGGCAGGAAACATACATGTCTGGAAAAGCTATATGGAAAAAATAATTAAGACAGCTTAGAAAGGAGGTAAATCAGAATGTACTTATAAAGGAAGTGACTTATAAAGGAAGGTAAAAAAGATCAAGTCAAGGCATCTGTTAACTAAAATTGTAATATAAGAACGAAGGGTTATTGTGTTGAATTGAATAACACATTTAAACTATTTATAAATTTTGAAATATAAGGAGTAGTTCCTTATACAGTACGCTTGACAATTGGGCCGGTGCTGTAGCATGTCGGACTAAGAATGAAGAGTAAGAGGATTAGGCGTTTATGTGGACAGTAAAAATAGCTACTATTGTTAGGAAGAACATAAAAACTTTAGGAGATCTAAACCTTGGTACTTTAGGGAAATAGAAACCCTGTAACAGATGGAAGAAATCTGACTTTTGGGATTAGTTTCATGCATTTATCAGAAACATTTGTCTGTTGTCGCTCTGGAGGCTGGTTACTGATCAGCCATGTGGAAGACTGTTCTTATTCACAGTATCACAGAATCACAGGGCAGGTCAGGTTGGAAGGGGCCAAAGTGGATTATCTGGTCCAACCTCCCTGCTCAAGCAGGGCCATCCCAGAGCACATTGCACAGGATTGCATCCAGATGGTTCTTGAATCTCTCCAATGAGGGAGACTCCACAGCCTCTCTGGACGATCTGTCCCAGTGCTTGATCACCTGCAGAGTAAAGGAGCTTTTCCTCATATTCAGGTGGAACTTCCTCATCATTTTTTCTGACAAATATACGCATGCACGCAGATAAAACGGGGGTCAGATTCAAAGGCCTTGACTTAATTGGTCTCTCATATAATGTATTGTTTCCATATGGCACATTTATCTGTATCTGCAGGGACTGAATATTGAATGGGACCTGCTATCTCTTTATAACTCTCAGTATATGAACCCAAGTTTGTTAATAGTGTGGTGATGCTTGCACTGCCATGACAGCACAGGGAAAGGGGAGTCTGTTGATCCATATTTAAGGAGTTGGGCAGAAAAAAAGATGAAAGAAGAATTTGGGAGAAAGAAAGGCATTTCAAGACTATTCCACATTGTTCCGTTAATTAAGATGAAGCTATCTGAGAACGATGAGGATATTTTCGCTGGTATACTGTTTTATGGACTCAAGAAGGGTGTGAGATTGTCTGCTGATGATATAATTATCTTCTGATTCCACTGGAATGCAGCAGTACTACAATGTCCATACAAAAATCAATTGAAATAATCAATGATAATGGCTTATTGTTTAGGCAATTATCACTGTTGTTGCAAGAAAAAAATAGTTTCTCTGAGACAAAAATAAACACCTATACTTCAATTAAACTTGCTCAACTAAATTGACATGATGTAATTATAACCTGTAAGGCAAAAAGAATCTCATTTTCAGTAAGAACCTGAAAATCATGGCTAGGTTGTAGTAGCAGGGATTGAGATTGTCTTAAAGCATTTGACTGTTAATTGGAAAAGTGGATCATGTAATAAATAACTGGTTAGAAGATATTTCTAAATCCTTTTCTTTGCACTGCTTTTCTGCAGAGGTAATTGCTCTCAACAAAGACCTTTGATTCCTTGACTAAGAGGTAAGTTCCACTGCTGGCTGTGCCTTTCACTTATTCCTGTTCTTCAGCTCAGCACTTGCAGTATGTGCAGGGTCCTTGGTTGTTGCATCTGTTATTTGAGGTGTTAAGAGAGCAGAAGATGCAAATGGAACAGGAAGTGTTTTCTAAATGCATTGTTTGATTTAAACCCAGGAAATACTATGTTCTTTAAGTGTGTGCAACCAAATTCTAATAGCGTAAAGGAAGTATTTATAGGACTTCAGTATTGCAAATAGAAGAACATTCAGAAAACATTCCTCATATTTCAAAGTACAATGTATAGATTCTGTCTTTGTTAGAGCTCACTTGCTAGCCATCATCTTGTGTTTTTAAAAAATAAAAAGTGTTGTGACTAGAAATAAGCAGTTACCTCAGATTTGCAATCTGAGAAACTATTCACACTGAGAAAAGCAACTATTTGCATTAAAGCATAAAGTAAAAATAAATAAGTACAGGGATCAGGGCCATCATTATCTTATGATCTAGTTCTTGAAGTCTGCTCCTCTGAGCAGGCATCTGCAGCAACTCTTTCAAAAACTAAATAAATTTTCCATATTGTGTTTGACATGGCAGAGATGCCAGTTCCCGATAAAATAGTTAAGAAGTTAGAGATTTCTACTTTGAACCAAAAATTCCACATTTGTGACTGTCCGCAGAATCATTTTCTACTCACAAAATGTTCTGGTCATAGAGATACTAGTGGAGATGTGCCTGTTCCTCCAGTCAGTGCAAAAAAGACAAGGTGTCTGTGTTTTTTGGTATTCCTGGTTCTGCTAATGTTCAGTCTGCTGTGGTGTGTCTGCAGTGTCTGCCAGATCTAGCCTGGCATGTGGATTCATGTGGAGAAATGGGGTAATAATCTTAGCTCACAAACTTAGATGTCAATGTAAATACATGATCTAACAACTCCAGACTCTGGTCTTGGTCCAAGAAACAAGTAGTTATTTTTAAGGTGCTATTCCATTTTAGATACATTCTTTAGGATGAATCTGCCTTAAGAGCCATTGGATATGTTGACTAGATCTCCATCAATTGTCAAGCAGAGGGATTAACCTTAGTGCTGATGCTTAGTTTGGCTTAATGGACACTATTCATAGATTCTGGATATGAGTTTAACTTAGGATGCTCACACTGGAGTGGTTCTGGTCCTGTGGGAAAGCTGGAGGTTCTAATGAAGTTCAGAGTGAAACAGGGAAGTGCCTACTGAGCTGAGGCACTAAGAATAGCCAGAGCTGAGGGAGAACGTTGGGGATTGTGGTTTTGGAATGAGGATTTAGTTAGAGATAATGACTGTCCTGCTGCTTGAGAGACAGCACCTGATTGCACCACTGCACTAAAACTGGTTTGGAGGAAAGTAAAGCAGGCTAGTTTGTCTACCACTGAGGCAATAAATTCCAGGTGAAGGACAGGAAGCAGCATAGAATGATAACTTCATGAATTGCTTGGCTATGCATTATCTACATCTGTTAGGTCAAAGTATTTTATTACCTCGCTCTACATGATTTAAAACAATCAACCCTTTAATCTCAAAAAACATATGTAGAAAAGGCATGCTCCAATGATTCCAGAAATGTGCAGGACATGAAGCAGAGGATATTACTCAAACGAGAATAATATTTTGTCTTAAAGATTTAGAAACATAGAACAGTTTAGTTTGGAAAAGACCTTTAAGATCAGCAAGTCCATCTGTTAACCTAACACTGCCCAGCCCACTACTAAGCCATGTCCTTAAGCACCGAATATCTTAAATATCTCCAGGACTGGTGTCTCAAGCACTTCCCTGGACAGCCTCTTGCAATGCTTGACAACCCTTTTGGTGAAGAAATATTTCCTATTTTCCCATATAAACCACCCCTGGCACAACTTGAGGTCATTTCCTCTTGCTGTATTGCTTGTTACATGGAAGAAGAGACCAGCCCCCACNAGCCCACTACTAAGCCATGTCCTTAAGCACCGAATATCTTAAATATCTCCAGGACTGGTGTCTCAAGCACTTCCCTGGACAGCCTCTTGCAATGCTTGACAACCCTTTTGGTGAAGAAATATTTCCTAATTTCCCATATAAACCACCCCTGGCACAACTTGAGGTCATTTCCTCTTGCTGTATTGCTTGTTACATGGAAGAAGAGACCAGCCCCCGCCTCAGTACACCCTCCTTTCAGACATCAATTTCAGGTATTTTCAGGAATTAATTAATTAATTACATGTAATTACTAGTGTATAATTTTCATTTTAAAAATAAGTTTTTCTGGTAAAGCCAGGATTTGAGAGATATAAAAATTTAAGTCCTACTATAATTGTTTTCCAAATTCTAAATATTTAGATTGGTAAACTGAAAATCAGAAATAGGCGTACTGTAAACCTACTGAGGAAAGGACAGCATGCAGTTATCTTGGAAAGAAAGGGATTTGAATAAAAAAGCTCTTTTATGGGTCAGTAGTCTTTCAATACCTGTACACATTAATTGTCTGGGATAATTACAGTTCAATGCAGAAGACACATTTTTAATTATCAGTAAGCCAAAAAATTCCATGTCCATCATTCCCTCAAGTCAGAGAATGACCACTGAATACAGAGAGCTTTATGGAAACAAAGCTCACGCCAACATTCGATAGCAGAATGTATTGAAATCTAGATTAGTAACTGGAAATAGGCTGAGGGTCATAACCCGTGGTAAAGTAATTGACCTGTTCTCTTTGCTTGTTGCTACAGATCACACTGCTTTTTTAATGTTTTTTTTAAGGAGCCAGATATTTCTGAGCACTTAGAAATATGTAAAAGTTTCTTACAAATATGCTCGGAAGTTGGATGTATTTATACAGAGTGAAGAAATATTTGCCATTAAAAGCCTTAGTTATTCTTGGTCTTGAAATATATGTCATTTGAATCCAAGAACATTAATTATATAACATTATAAATATTTTTACATTAATTAACTGTTAAAATTAGTCGGTTTAAACTTAATTAAACTCATTCAGAATTAAAATTACCTTTTCTGACTACAGCTTAGTTTATATCTGAAATGAATTGAGCTGAACTGAATGATTCTGAATAAGTGTCCATATCTCCATACCAGGATTTAGCACAATTTAAATAACCCAAATTTCCATAATGTCCGTCTAAATCTGATTCTTGCATGTGTGCATGATTCTTACTTTTTACAGTGACTGCACGAATCAGAAGGTAGTATGTCCATCACACCTATTGAATATGCTGTCAGTAATTTGTCCTTATGCTTTTTTCTTATATGAATTAATTTGTCTCTGGCCAAAGCTGTGCTTTCTGAAACACTGAATTCGTGTGTATATGGTTCATATGTGTGTGTGTACAGATGCACAAGGGTAAAACAGACTGGAGCTGAAAAATCTTTGCCTGTGTGGATCTTCCTCTTAAAACTGTGATTAGTGATCTGCCTATGAAGTTTTAAATTTAAGATCTGTTTTTATGATGTGCTTATCAACTGCTTTCATTAGTGCTGTATTACAATTTATTTGTAGAGACTGGTAGAGAAGCAGTACCTGGAAAATTCAAGAGGAGCTCCTGGAACACAACAAAGAATAGCCTTGACTTTTGTAACCAGCCAGGCTACAGCTCATGTTGCACTAGAAAATAGTTTCTTACACCAGGGGTAGGCTCTCAGTAAACTCTGGCTGAGGGTGAATGTGTGGTCTCTCGTTGAGAACTAACCAAGGAATTAACAAGGGCTACTAACGGTGCACATTTCACTTTTACACAGTGTTAAAACAACCTAAGTTTGTCATAACTTGGGTTATGATCTATACATAGCTAGTGCTAGTGGCTCATGTTGCCCTTTACTTTTGCTGTACCTTAACTAGAAAGCTCTGCTGTAGTTTTGCAAGCCACGTGAAATTAGGTCCACATGAGATATTACATCCATATGCTTCAGAAGCTGCTATTAGATGCAGCTGAGGAGGTCTTCTTGGTTATGTGCACATGTGCTAATACAAAAAAAAAAAAAAAATAAAAGGGAAGAAAAAGTAGTAAGACAAGCTGGACTTCGTGTAAATAAAACTAACTTTTTAAAATCAATGACATTTATACTGTGCAGAACTGTTTCTTAATACCTGCAGACCTGATTTTTGTCTCCTCTGAAATATGAAGAGAGAATTCAAATTGTATTTGAACCATGTTTTCAAGGTAGAATTTATTTGTACATTCTGCAGTTGTACAGAATATTTGCCAGCATAGAATGTATAGACAAAACCCTAAATTTTTCCTGTATGGGAAAATACCCTAAAGGCACTTCCAGGTTCATATATGATTTATAGACGCAGATAAAACTAATTTACAGAAAGAGATGTTCTATGTATTTGTGCCACATTACAATCTGAGCCTGTAATGTCTCAGACCTTTTTAGCTATGTGTGTTGTTGACAGATGTATTTTACCAAATGTTTACAAATGTTAGGAAGAGGGACTACTTTCTGTATAGAAATTACCAGATCAAAGAAATTTTCAGATTGATTAGGTGGGCCAAATGAAAAAGAAAGTCTGTCTTACAAGCTTTCCTAAATCACTGGTAAACTGGTTCCTAAAGTACAGAAGGGAGTTTGTTTGCCTGCTTTTATATTTTTTTGTTTGTTTGTTTGTTTTTAGAATGGGTAAAAAAGTAAAGAAGGAAGCAGAGACTCCACCCACCGATGTGGTAAGTTTATAAACTGCTATGTGCTATAAAATAAACATTACACAATTACAGGCCCAGCTCTACCATCCTTACATAGTTCCTTATTCTCCTAGTTTACCCACATTATTCTAAAAATGGCTTTTAAAGATGACTCTGTTTCTGCTTTTCTTGGCCAGCATACAAACCAGAGTGACTGGGCATGTGTAGTTCTTTGTAGAGATTGTTGTCTTTGGCAGGCATTGCAAACAGTTATGTATGAAACAATCCAGGCTTCTTTTTATTTGGAGAACAATGTTAGCTTTCTCTTCGTAAAAATGAAAGGAGAAAGGAGAAGAGCGACCTGAAATCTGCTTGGCTTTTCAACTGTGAAGACATTATCTTTCTTTAGAGATGAAAGGGTTAAAAGCCTAGACAGATCTGCAGTTTTACTGAATACAAAATTTGACAAATATTTTAAATAATACTACATACTCTGGCTCTTTTGCAAACCTAACAGGCAGTTTAGGTTTTTCTGTTGTCATTGGAAGTACAGTGAAAAGTACAAGAGCTGAAGCCAAATATAGAATAATAGTGATAGTGAGACTTTTTTTTCAAAAGGTGGAGGTTAAGGGTCTTACACTAGCATACTTTTCAGGAGTTTCTATAAATTCTCAAGGTACCAAGAGACCCTCAAAAAGATAATTGTTTGAAATATAACTGTCTTTTAAAGTTTAACTGTTTTTTTTCAGAAAGAAGTAGAGAGAATACAGAAACATTGAAAAGAATACAGTATAAATTCTGTGTCAAATAACAGCCAGTGAAAATGGGGACCTCAAAGAGTCCCACAGAGGGAGTCCCACTCCCTCAATGAATCCTGCTAAATGCAAAGTTGAATACACAGTTTAAAAAAAAAACCAATGGATTTATGTGTAAAGAATTGTAGTACTGCAAAAGTTTTTTCAAAGGTCGCAGAAAAGTTAGTTGGCAAAAACTCTATTGCAATTTCAATATTAAATAAGCATAAATAGTTTTGACTAAGACAGTAATATCCAATGGCAATGATGTCACATAGCAGCTGACATAAGGTTTACCCAACTCCTCCTTGGAAAGGTGAATATTACCTGAAGGTAATTCATAACCTTCAGTCAATAAATCTTTATGAAAGGAAGTTGCATAAAATCTCAACATAACTTCTATCTGTATAAAATAATCTGGAAAACCAGGAGTCACAAAGAAGGTGTATGTGGATAAGTCTAATTAAAACAGTCCTGAAGAATTAAAACTCTTTTCAACCTAAGAAAATGTTTGAAAGGCATGACAACATGTTTGAATCATACAGATGAGCTGAAGTAATAAAAGTTGACTTCTTCAGTAAATAGCTAGAAAATCAGTAGATGCAGCGCCACAATTTCTATATCCAAAAGATACAATTAGATTTTCTATAGAAAATGGTCATTCAGCTTACTAGATACTACAATAACCTGTGACTACACAGAAAAAGTCAGTAAAGCTATCAAAAGGAATGAATTGGAAAGAGTGAATTCCAGATGGCATCTAGAGCTTTTGGCTCAGTTTTTACCATTATTGTATTTCAGGCTAGCATATCTGTTCTGACAGTCAGAGCAGGAGAAATGTTGCATATCAAGACAGTATTAAACGTGAAAGTACATAATTGTAACTATTAATGAAGAAGATCTTAGCATAATGAGAATTTTCTTAATAATGATTGGGTAAAATCAAATCTGAAAACTTTGAATTTCACCTGGGTATTTCAGATAACAGGAAATGAGATGCAGACAAAATAAAAGATGTATTAGCTATTATCTTGTGATTGATAATCTGTTTATGAAAATGTCAAGTCCAAGAAAGGAAGCCTTGAGATAATGTAGACGGGCTTATAAAAGAAGGCCTTTGTGCATGTGGAATGCTCGGAGAATATATGGTACTGCAGATGACCACTAATTTGTTATAGATTTCTAGGAACAGGTGGGAAACACATCTCTTAGCCTAGCCACTGCTTATATGTATCAGAAAGTATTCCTGAGGACTCTGTTTTCACTGCCTTTCATAATTTGTCTTTTACTATTCTCTGTTCTGAGAATTGGTCTCCAAGAGGAAAAACATTGCTTTGAGCCTCTATCTCTATATGAATGACCTGAGACAGTAATTCAGGCAGATAAAATATGCTAGCTTTGACATAGCTTGATAGAAACTTTTCACATGATATCTACATTAAGTTTGGTCTAGGCAATATTATTATTTGATCATCCGCTAGGTCATGGATGTTGAAAGGGGAGCCTAAGATTATCCCTAGAGAAAATACTGAAGTGTTACCACTTAAAGAAAGCTCTAGAAACCTGAGTATTTTTGAAAATGGCTTCATTCACAGGTTTGATGTTAAAAAAACTGGGATGTATGAATTGGCACTGTCAACTCCTAAAATTGTCTTCACTTTTTGATTGTCTCCTTCTTTTGATTAATGCCTAAAAATTAATTTGACTTGACTTTAATGAGGCTTTCAATACTGCCACTTGTAACATCCTCATAGGTAAACTGGTGAAGTACAGCCAAGATAAACAGAAAGTGTAAATGAACCAAAAGGTGGCTGAACTGACAGCTCAGAGGGTTGTGATCAGCAGCATGAGATCCTGTTAGAGGTCAGGCACTCGTGTTGTGCTCCAGGGATTGATCCTGGAGCAGATGCTGTTCAACCTCTTAGTGACCTGAATGATGGGACAGAATACACCTCCAGCAAGTTTGCAGAAGATATGAAATTAAGAGGAGTGATTGACAGACCAGATGGTTGTGCAGCCATTCAGGGGGACCTCAACAATTTCCTAGAGGAATAGGAAATTGGGAATTTAATTAAGTTCAGTAAAGGGAAATGGCAAAGTCCCGCACCTGGGGGAAGAGTATCCGGTAGAGACTGGGTGATGACCAGCTGGAAAGCAGCTTTACAGGAAAGAACCTGGTGATTCTGGTGGACATGCACCAGCAATGTGAACTTGGGACAAAGAAAGTTAACAAAATCCTGGGCATTAGGCAGAATGTTGCCAGCAACTTGAGAGAGAGGACTTGTCTCTCACTCCGTGTTGGTGGGTGAGACCATGCCTGGAGTGCTGTGTCCTGTTCTGGATTCTCTGGTACAAGAGAGACGAGGCCTTACTGGAAAAAGGTTTTGGAGCATTTTTCATAGGAGGAGGGACTGACAGTTGGGACTGCTCAGTCTGAAGAGAAGGCTTGGAGGGGTCTTGTTAGTGTAAAAATTGCTGGTGGGAAGAAGTAAAGAAATCAGGCCAGCCTCTTCTCAGTTGTGCCCCGTGAAAAGATGAGAGGCAGTAGGCACAAATGGAAATGCAGGTTTCCGTTTAAGCATAAGAAAAAAAATTCCTCTTTTACCTTAACAATGATGCAGAATGGCATGGATTGTCATTGGCATGGGAGCTTGTGGAGTCTCCATCCTTGGGGATATTCAAAATCAGACTGTGCACTAGCCCTGAGCTCTAGCTCACCCTGCTCTGAACAGAGCACTTGGACCAGATCGTCTCTGGAGGTGCTTTCTGATATCAACTGTTTGTGATTCAGTGGAATATCTTGGGGTTTTTTGTTAGTACAGGAGATCAGACGCTCACAGAACTGAAATAATTAGCATGTCCAGATGTCTACTAAATCTTTTTTTCTAGGTAAAGGAAAAGGAATTAAGAATAGCAGAGGTATCTGTAGTGCTTCTGAAAATTCTATGAGAGGTAAAGTAAAAACTGACCTTAAATCAAATTTAAGGGTTAAAAAAAACCCCAACAAAACAGCATGATTAAACAATAGAATAATAGCAGATAGATGCACAGTTATTTTATGACTCTTTAACTGTGATACTTGTGTCTCAGAATATTAAAGGTGTTAAAATACAGATGGCTTCAAAATTGTGTGGTAAACTTTTCTTGGACTTTTTGAACACAGAGATAAAATCACTAGGCCCTCCAGTTCTCTAGGTTGCAGCTGGTATCGGAGGGGGAACGTAAGTAAAATTCAGGAGTCTGCTTGCCCACATCTGTTACCTGGACCTTGTCAGAGACAGGATGCTGGACTAGGTGGGTCTTTGGTCTGACTGGAAATGTATTTTGTATTACATTCAATTTCAATTACATTAAGTTGATTGAAGCAAAAAAAAAACCCCAACAAACCCAAAGCACCAAAAACAACACCCCCTCTGCCAAAAAAACCCTAACAGAAACAAAAAACAAAACGAAACAAAAATACCCAAAAACGCCCAAACCAAAACCAAACCTCACTCTTCAGTTTCTAATGGCTTTGAGGTCAAATGACACAAAAGTCAAGATCAAAGACACATTGTAGCTTTCTTTTTCATTTAACTTGCTATTTTCTTAATACAAACTGAATGATGGAAATGTTGCTTATAAATTAGTTACATTTCTGAATTTAATTCCAGGTTGTTTTTAACTTCAATATATTGTTCTAGCCCATAATGTCCTGTATGTGCCATTCCAGGTAGAGTCTGCAATGATATATGAAGATTTAGATGCAAGCCTTGGATAAAAAAAAACAAAACAAACAAAACCAAAACCAAAACCACAAAGGTGGAACACTAGCTATGCTGACATGATGATAAGGAGAAGTCATAACCGGTTCTATGATAACATGAACAGTGTTACCTCCCAGCAAACCACAGGATCACAGAATGGGTCAGGTTGGCAGGCACCACAGTGGTCATCTGCTCCAACCTCCCTGGTCAAGCAAGGTCATCCTAGAGCACCTTGTGCAGAATCATATCCAGATGGCTCTTGGGTATTTCCAGTGAGGGAAATTCCGCACCTCTTTGGGCAACCTGTTCCAGTGCACAGTCACCACACAGAAAAGAATTTCTTCCTCAATCACTCACTTGCTCAGGCCTCTGATTGTTAAAGATACATTGATTTCAGTGACTATTTTCACTGTATTTTAAGCACAAAATAGGAATGTGCCTACTGAATATTTCATACAGTAATAGCAAATCTAATATCTAATCAAATGAGTAGAGATTAGACTAATTTCAGTCTGCTCATGTGCCAACCAGTCATTAAATCCTACAAATTGTCATTGAGTCGGGGTTTATACAGTTACTTGTAAACATGACAAATGCTGAAAATGGAGCAATGCAATTATGACTTTGGTGTTAGATCAAATGTATAAATATGTGTGAATAACTGAGATTTAAAACTCTTATTTCATCTTTTATTTCTTATTGAACTTCTTCTGAGATCAGTACTGGTGTTTGTTTTTCTCTGAAGAACTAGTAGTGTTTTCTAAAAGCTGGAGTCACCAAGTATTTGACCAAACTCGGGAGGTGTGTTTCAATAATAGCACTTACTTGAGGATCATGTTCTGTCCATGCAAAGATGTGCAGAAGTAGAGGAGTGTGAAGAAGCTAAAGGGACTTTCAGTCACCTCTAAATTATCCCGTAGGTCGAATGAACGATGATAAGCTGAATTGTTTTGCCTCGTTACAATCCAAAAAGAAAAATCCCATAAATAATTCCATTATTTTAGGCCCATCCTTAAGATGTAACTTGCACTTCTATGCTGTTATTTGATTTAATTCCCATTGCGGAGTCATTATTAGGCAAAATGACTTATGGTACAGTAAGCTGATTATATTTTTTTTAAAAGGGGCTTTGTTCCATGACTTGGCCCATGCCTTCAACTTGTTGGAACATGCATAAAATTGGGCAGTTTCTTCAGGTTTTAGACTTGATTGAAGCTAGGTGGACTGATTAAGCGCATTAGGCAGACCACCACTTAACGGAACTTGTATGTTGACCTTGCTGCCTGCAAAATTGTGTGGTCTGTCTCATGGAAGGTCACTTAGATTTAACAACCTATCAAAAACATGGATTTAAAAATTGGCACTAAGTATCATATTTCAACTATTTTTGAGCAAGTCAGAAAAGGGAGAAGAAAAAACTTTTTCCGTGTTCATTTTTGTTCTAGCGCATGCGAAATGTTTTTCAAGATTTGCTCCCCATAATTTCTTTGGTTGACAACTGGTTTGTATGTATCTTCATACCTTGGTTGTTCAACAATATGTGTCTCTGATGTAGCTATTAGAAGTTTTTTTAATTCAGTAAAACAAATAATTTACATTTGTAAATATATACATATATAGTGTAATAATATTTCAATTGATCTGTATTGCCGTCTTGTAATCTGCTACATTTTAAAGATGAATACATTGTTTTTGAGAAACTGTGTGACTCCAGTATCTAGTAGCTTCTGTATGTGATGCAGATACTGTATAGGCCTGAAGTATGAGGATAGAAGACAGTTTTTCCATAATTACCAATTACTTTAAATCAAATGAAGCTTAAAACTTTTTAATGAGTAGAATTTTCAGAATTCCTTGAGACTTCTTAAGAAAACAAAAGGCTTTTTAGAAGATTCCCTTGCTCAAGGGATGTTAGTCCTAAGGAGTCTATTAGGAGGGTGAAAACTGTCTGATTTGTTGGAAGATTTCTTTCTGCATGAAAGAGCTCAGAAATGGAAATGAAACCTTTGTATCATTTCTAGCTGGATGAGCAAGAATTATATATTGGAAATACTTCATGTAGGACAGGATCATGGTGAGCTGGTGAACTGAGTTGACAGTGACACAGAAAGCGTTCTTTCACTTTTTAAGCAGCCACAAAGTGATATTGCTACAGAGTAACCAAATCTCCTTCCTTGTACACCCCCTGAATCCACAGGCTCTGTGTGCAGCTGCTCAAAAGAAACTTCTCATGTCTGTTTCTGACGTCTCAGAATGCTCTCACATGTATAACAACTACATTGTTTGTTACCTTCAAAACTTTCTAGATTTGCAGGGAAGGTTTTCCCAAAATCTTCATATGTGATGAAATTGTGGTTATATTTATTTGGAAGTCAATTATTCTTTCTAATTTTTCAACAATGTCTCTAATGTTATTAAAAAAATTTGATCTTTCCAAGGAAACAGCAGCTCATTAATATTTCTAATTCAATGTAGATATCAAACAAGATTTTATTTTATTTTTAATGAAATGTGAGAGTCTACTGCAGCACACAAGAAGACTCAGTATAAATTAGNTCTTTCCAAGGAAACAGCAGCTCATTAATATTTCTAATTCAATGTAGATATCAAAGAAGATTTTATTTTATTTTGTTTTGTTTTGGTTTTAGTTTGATCCTTTAGTGATTGAAAGCAAAACGCCGGCAACAGTTGTGCTAATGCTTAGTTCTCCTGAAAATGAAGTTTTGGCCAAAGCATGTGATGCTCTATATAAATTTGCTTCAAAAGGTTAGTCTTTTTGCAATAAGCTTTGTTTTGCACTGCTTAAATCTTGATAGTACTTCACAATTCTTCAGTTTCCTAGTATTGAAATCTTACTTTGTCCTCAAAGGTGTCTGTGAAGTTTTGGGAGATTTTCTGAAATGTCTATCCAACCTGTACTTGCAGTAATAAAGATGTCTTGTAGTTTGCATGAAGGAAAATTTTATCATTTTGTTGGAGAATTTTATATTAATTGTTTAATAGAGCTTGTTTTAAAGGTAACATGGATACGGGTTTTTTATGAGCAACAGGTCTGCAGTTGGGAAAGAATTCTTTTTTTTTATGTTACAGTTTGAAACCTTGTAGCAGTGTAGTAATCCTAAGCTTCAGTTTTAAATGAAAAGAACTTCTTAGCTTTTTTCTGTTACATTTACACAAAGTTGTTGTGTCAGTATTTCTGTGCAGGTGATTTAGTGGAGACTGCTCAGCCTGCTTTATCAAGCTTGTTTCTATATGAGTTGGGAATCTAACAAGTCTCCAGGATCCCAAGTCTTCCCAAAGTCCCTGTATAATCTATAGCTAAACATCGTGTTCAAGGTACTCAGGAGACAAACAACTGTATAACAAAGGCTCAAATTTATGTGGCACATAATTCCCTAAGTTGTCTCCTACTACATGTTATTCAACGTTAGTCACTCAAATTGTTATACACTGGTAGTATTCTACCAGTATGCTCTGGTTAATCTGGTTTAATTTTAATTTCCATTTAATTTATGTTTTCTTTAAAAATGGTGTATTTATATGCTGATTATTATTCTGATCTAAATTACCAACAGTGCTGAAGTTGTGAGAGAAGAGCTGAAGTCTTTGATGGCTGGCTAGGAGTCACTGGGTTCTGAAAAATGGTTAGGTTCTGCTTCATATGGCAAGCTTGGCTGAGGGCATGAGATCAGATCTGAATATGTGAAGAGAGAATGTGGACTGTTGGGAGCCAGCTATGAACCATAAACTCTTGCTGGCTCCTTCCCTCCTGTCCACAGTAAAATATGTCACAGTGCAGGAGGATAGATGTTTATGTCTTTTGTGTTTATACTAAGAGAATAACTCTTTAAATTATTAATGTAGATATTCCAGCAATCTTCCAGAAGACTAGACTGTAAGTTTGTGGTGTGGCACAAGAGAAGGAATTGTTTTCAGTTAATTAATTGCAGTTAATCTATTTTTTTGGAGTGTTGCTAGTAAATTAAGTCTCATCCCTCAATAAAAAACACTCCCTCCGTTTTAATCATGTCTTGGCCTGAGAATGAGCATAGATCTCCAGTTTCCTCTCACATTGCTCAGTTGTAGCCAGGAAGGGCAGGCATGGTTCATTAGAAAATGAATTATAAAGCTGTTGTGGAAACTGAGAATAGGAGTAGGATTGGAATTTTGTTCCTTGGGGTTTGTGTGTGTTTTGTGTGAGCAGGAACAGAAGGCTGTAATCACACAAAACTCCTCTGTTCTATGCATGTCCAGCACCTATTCAGCTACACAGCACTTCATTCTCAGGTGGTAGAAATCTCAGGCAGGAACTAATGACATCCTAGTATTTGCTTCCCTTGAGGGATAGTAAAGATACACAGAATTAGTGAACTGTTATTCTGAGGAAAATGAAATTGGGAGGCAAGAAAGGAGGAAAATAAAATGCATTCACCTGGTACTGTTCACCTTTACTTTGCTAAGTAGAAAGCTCTTCTTCATACTTCCACTGCAGTCTTCAGCAAAAGAGTGGAGTGTCCAATAGACAGAAGCATCCTTTGCTTTAAAAATGTGAATTAATCCAAGATACTATTAATCCTTGAAACTATTTGACTCATATTTATTTGGAGTGTAAATTATTTAATCTCCAAAGGACATGTCGGGCCTCTCTTCTTTGTACTGTCCAATAAAAGATTGGTTTGTGTTTTTTCCTTGATTCCTTACAACTGTGAGGTTGCTGGCCTTTATTTTTTTTTTTTTTTTCAGCTTTTAACCCAGTTTCTTTTCAGGTGATGAAAACAAAGTGACACTTCTTGGTCTTGGAGCATTGCAACATCTGTATAAACTCCTCTCACACGACGATCCACTTGTACGCAGAAATGCCGTCATGGTGTTTGGCATCATGGCTTCTAATCGTAAGAGTCTCAAGGTTTTACTATTTTTCAGTGTGTGGTTAAATACACTGAAACAAACAAAACAAGAGGTTGATCATGTGAAAAAATCCTATATTAATGGCCCAAAATAAAGAGTAAGTGGTGTAAGGTTGAGTTTCATTGGCTGTTACTTTTATAGTGCTTTATAGATCTATTTGTGATTAAAGTAATTAAACAGGTCTTAATTTGGTGAAGGTTTTACCCAGTTGTCTTCAATGGGATATTCCAACCACACTCTAAATCTTTTAGACTTCTGAACTGCTACCTGCTTGTCATGCTGCATTGGACCTTACTCTCTTAGGTTATTTTTAATTTGGCATTAGCATACTGACAGTGGTGCTGCACAAACACAGATTTGAATGAGCAAATATCTCCCATTAATAGTCACATCTTAATTGGTTTTTTATTTAAAAATAAATTAAACTCATACCTTTTTTTCTTACATTTCAACATGTTGAATATGTTGACAATAACAACACAGCCCCGTAGGATTGCATGAAGTCTGTCCCAAAGAATATTACTTGACTTTTCTATCCAAGGGTTGAGGTTTTGCTAGTTTGCCATTGACAACATTAAAAATGTAATCTGAAGGTCTTTACTTTGATTTTAGTAAGACCTGTGTAATTCATGTTTTCCATTTGCTGTGTGGGCTGGCGTTAGCATAAAATTGCAAAGTGATGGCTTGAAAACTAAATAACAGAAGGATTGCTTTTAATTTGATAATTTTAACCACAAATAATTTTAACTATTGGTGTATGACTTCTTTGGCAGCTAAAATCGTGCAATATTTAATCAGAACCTGCTAGATGCAAATATTTTGAATAAAGTTTCAATGAAATATAGAGGAACTTCATATATATCAAATGTCAAAGAATGTCATCTGCTACTTGAAAGTCTCTGCTTTTTTTCAGGGCCCATTATGATCTTGGTCTAACTTTAGTTGTGTGTCTTTCCCAGTCAGATCTTTTTGTCACTCAGGGAGTAACCATAAGTACATTTTGCTTGGAACAGATTCTGTTTCTTTACTCAGCCAGCATTGCCAAACAAAAGACTTCATATTTGTATTTACTTCATTCTAGATGATGTCAAGAAGTTACTGAGGGAACTGGATGTCACAAATTCACTTATATCACAGCTAGCACCAGAAGGTACCTTACAGTATTCATTCCTTGTGCAAAAGTACAGTCAGAAATAATGTAGCATTGCCATTTTATCAGACAATTTAATAAAATCTACGCTGTAACTTGTGATTTTTCCTAGTGCATGTTAAATAGGCAAATGCTTTTGTAGGAGTAGCTCTGTAGCTCACTGAGTAGTGTTTTATGTTGTACAGATGGAACATCGACTATGGTTAACAGCTATTATTTGTTGTCTTCAAATAATGCTTTAAATTACTACTGGATTAGTGAAAATATTCTATGCTGAATAAAACTTGATCAAATGTTTATTTTTTCCCCCCACAGAAGATATAGTTATCCATGAGTTTGCTACTCTTTGTCTAGCATATATGGCTGTTGAATATACTACTAAAGTAAAAATATTTGAGCAAGGTGGGTTAGAACCACTTATCAGACTGCTAGGTAGCCCTGATCCTGATGTTAAGAAGAATTCACTGGAGTGTATCTACCTTTTGGTACAGGTAAAGTTTGCTCTTGTTTCTTGTCTTAAATTACAGAGGCAGATAAGCATTTGCACCCCCACCTCTGACATACTGTGTGCGGTTAGTAATTTCAAAATATTTGTTTCCTTTACTCCACACTGTCCATCAATGTTTTTGAAACATTGAGTTCTTGTACCTGAGTCCCTGAATGTTAAATTAGTTATGAATGTAGCTCTTTTTAAATTCTGTTGAACTTAATGCAGTTGTCTGTGCTGTACTGCAGTAAAAGTAAAATCAGGATGAGGTTCAGTTTTTTAAAATTCAATAATAATTTGCCTTATTAGTTGAAAATGTTAATCTTAGTCATGAGAGTTGTAATCTGTCTATCTAAAAGGGTGGAAGTATCCTATAAATTAAAGAACTACCAATTGCATTGTTTCTTGTTTTGACCAGCAAATCCATAGTACAATTTTTAACATCTTTTTAATGATAGGTGAATACTGTCAACAGCTACTTTCCATACTGGGAGGAACAGATTCGTTATTGGCTGCTTTCACTAATGTCATCCATATGCTGCTTAGCAAAAGAATGGTGCATTTGTATGGCAGCTCTCTCCCATGGCTTAAGCGAATCAATCCAGTAATGAATTCAGTTTATAACTCTATCTCTTTTGGGGCATCAGAGCATGTCTATTCAGAATCACATTTTACTCTTTCTCCTTTTTTACTATCTCGCTGTCTTTGTTGCAGGGTATATCTGGATAACTGCACCTGGTGCTTGCTTATATTGATAAGGATAATTGCATGCTGCACATGTGCAATAAGCTATTTAAAAGCAAATTGTAATTTATTTATTTATTTTCTTTTT
>VXBU01013702.1:702959-725038 GCA_013400315.1 Bombycilla garrulus | reverse complement strand
AAAGAAATCAAAACAACAAAAGAAACTGCTGGTAGTTTTCTTTTCACTTGAAGTTCTATTTATTTTGCTAAATCATTGAGTTACAACTAGAAAGTCAGAGTAAGCTCTTGTTCTCTCTTCTCCAAGGCAAAGGGTAATCCTGAACATGCCTCAAAAGCTGACAGTTTGAAGAAAAGCTAACCCACATCTCACTGAGCACAGTGTTTAAAACCCACAGATCTACCACTGTGGAGAAGTGCTTTGTCCCTTTCCTCACGTTAGCTGACACCTGACCATTGTTTTGAACTGTGGTACTCCACACTTAAGGCCAACACCGAGCAGTGTGTTACTCTTCCATGCCTACTATATCTTCTTTTCTCTCTCACTACACTGGTCTAATAAGCTCTTTGCTCTCTTTCCTTCTCCTTCTCTTGCTTAGACTTGGCATTTTGTCTGCAGCTCTCATTTCTTCCAGTTCTTTGACTTTCCTCCTCTTCTGACTTTCTGTTCTTCTGTTTTTTTGTGCCGAGTGGCAGTCCCAGCCCTAGTTCAACTTCATCTCCTACCTACCCACTGAGTTTGTTTCTGGACCTTATCTTTATTTCCTGCATGGTACATTTTTTCTAATCACAATCTTTTTTTCTTCTTTAATATTTTCTCTACCCAAATTCTTCTTTTGCAGCCAGTCTTTTGAAATATGGGATAAAAAAAATAATGCCCCTAATACTCTTTCTCCCATTTGTTTTTTTCACCTAATTTGAGATAACTGTTCAAAATTTGAAGACAGCAGGTTCTTACAAGTGTTGCCTATTAGGTGGGCAAACAATCAATCTATGTGCAGAAAAGAGAGATTGTTTCTTTAGTATCCAAGTGCCAGATTAGCTAAATTCTCATATAGGAGATCTGCTGACCATTTTTAAGGAAATTTTGACTCCTGCTGTTGTATTTGAAAACCAAACAAGACTGAGAAACTAAAAAGGCTTCAGCAGAAATGTAGAACAAGCAAATGTAAATATCTGTAGCAGTCTTCTGTTGTTTCACTCTACTGAAGCTTTAGGAAGGAGGAAGACATAAATTCAGCATAGATCCTAAAGTGACAAAAAATAAGCAATTGTAAATACATAATAATTAGCTATACATTAGTTAATAACTAAACATACAAAATGTTAAATATTTTAGTTATAGCAATGCAGTCCTATCCCTTAAATCTCCCAATTCAAGAGAGGAGAAGAATTTTTTTTATTAACTTTCATGGCTGTTTTACACTAAAGTAACTTGTCTCACTTTATGCTTGCACAGTGCCTCATGCAACAGAATTCACTTCTGCCTGGACACCAAAATATGAAATAAAATGATTATACGTACATAATTCCACAAAGAAAAAAATGAAGAGCAGTAATTTACAGTACTGAATTTATGATTTCCTTCTGTTGTACATCACTACTGGAAGTGAAAAAAGTGAGGTTAAAACAGGAACTCTGATGCTCAAAGAACAGCACTGCCATTCTTCATTCAAAAGCTTTATCAGAGACAGAAAGGGAGCAATTGAGTAAGACAGTTTTCATCACATGCTGCTTCACCAAACAGGCTTTTGACATAGTCATATTTTGTGTTCCCCAAAATAGCACTTCAGCATGCTTCAGTTTATGAACTTGTTTTTTTTAACTCCTTTGAATTTAATTAGGCTATTCATCAGTTTGGTAAATGCAAAGAACCTTTTAAAAGGGGAACAGTGATTGATTTTTAAAGTGCTATAATCATTCCATCTAGCTATTAAAAAATACTTTCCAATATATTTCAAAGTATATTAATATTCCCTTTTTAAAATACAACATCTTCTGTCCTTATTTTAATATATAACCAAGAAGCTACTATAATATCACTAGGAGAAGTTCTTTACCCAGCAAAGCTTCTGTATAAAGTTCCCATGAACATCTGTCCTTCATGTGAACCTTGCTGACTCGGAAGTAAATTTTGGGAGTCAAACAAAGTTTATCTTACAGAGAGTCTGGATCTGGGTCTGAATGGACTCACAAGCAAACTAAAGGTGTATGACTATACCAGCACATCTCCCACTACCATAAACTACCATTATCTGCACCCAAAAACAGTTTGAGAGGGGTCTCAAGCATTTGTATGTGTGATTCCACTGAGCAATGTTGAAAAACTGCAGAATAAGGGAAGCCCAGAACTGGCTAACTTGCCAGCAACCCTAAGGAATCATGTGCAATTCAAGTCTCTCGTTTTGCAGAATCTTGCACCAAATTGCATCAGAAAAATACTTTATATACTGCAGCATTTGTAACTTAGTTAATCAGCCCCAGGGAGGGAATTCACCCCTGAAATATATGTATTCTAAATGTTTTCAGCCATAGATGGTGTCACAGACATGTCCTTGCTGCAGAAAGAGAGGTTATTGCCTCAAAGAAAGAGAGTTACTATTCAGACGGTCAGTGTGATGGTTTGAACCTTTTGAGTTCTTGGCAAGGCCCAAACCCAAAGCTCAATCATCAGGGGCATTCCCTGTGTGACAAGGCCGACTGACCTTCGGGTGTACTGTCACCACCACAAATCTGACTGCTGAGACCTCTGGCGAATACGAGTATAGTTCTGCTGTGTGAAATGCCTGTAAATCTGCCTGGGGCTGGCCAGCTCTGGAGAGAGAACTTGAACGCTCTGTGAAGCTGCTGCTCTGCAACCAGAAAATGCTGTCATGCAGTGAAAAAAAGGCACTGAACACCTTCAGTCTCTCATTTCCATACAGCAAATGCTTCACAACCCTCCCGCATCCCTTCTCTGTACCAACCTGAGTCGTTTACTTCACTGTCTCTCACTTCAGCTGTCTGTCCTCCTCACTTATCCCTCTGCACAGGATCAGCTCTTTTCCATCTATCAGTAGAGTGTCATCCTGCATCCCTAAGTATATTTCTCTTGTTTTTTCATTAATAACATTCCTTCTCCATGTGTCCCTTCATATTATTTTGTTGCGTTACCTTACCTTACCTTACCTTACCTTACCTTACCTTACCTTACCTTACCTTACCTTACCTTACCTTACCCTACCCTTGCTTTCCCTTCTCTTTGTTCATCTTGGCTTGAGCAACATACAGGCAGACTTGATCCCATTCCAGCCACAGCCCATAGCCCTCTGAAATCCTGCATGAGCCATGAGGAGAGTGTAGTGATGTGGTGCACACCAGCCATCTGCCATACCTTTAGCAAACAAGAATATATTCTACTCAGCCCATGGATATTAAAAATTACAAAATGTGTGTGTGGGAGTGTAATTGCCATTCCTCTCATTTTACTGTTGGGTTTCAAGCATGTTAAATTGACCACTATAAAAGTATTTCAATTATGCCATTAACGGCAAAAAGAAAGCCAGTCATGAGTCACACCAGTAAATTTTAGGGAAGACAAACAGACTCATACTGTGTGCACACAGACCTCTTCTATTGATATAATACTCGATAATCCTGAAGTGCCTGACTCAGTGTTGCATGTAGAGAGAGCTCAGGAGCCTTCCAGTGCTCAGGGATGCTCTCACAGCACCTTTGACTGCAGGTCAGCCCCCAGAAAGGAGCCTGGGAGGAGCGAAGCACAAGGAGAGTGCCCTTCTTGCCTGCAGAGCAGGAGGAGATGGTGGCACCAGCCTAGGCAGGGTGTTTTGCAACAGCATCAGTGGATGATTCTTGGGCTTTGAGGAATGAAGCAGGCTTATAAAGCTGAGAACTGTAACCCAAACATTTTTCTTTTGGAAGAAAACAGTGTGCAAATGGGAATGTAACTGCAGCTTTTACTGAGCTTTACACTCCTCTGTCAAACATCTGCAAAAGAACTGCACTTTGGTTTTGGGAGGGAGTTTCAATTCCTTCCAGTGAAGAGCACTGAACAGCAAGTGAACTCTCTTCATTCTACTACATTTTATCTGATAGATTTAAATAATTCATATAACAGCTACAAAAAATCCCAGAAAGCAAAAGTGTTTCAAAATTTGCTTCCATTTGTGTACTTCAGGCTTCAGTGAAACAGCTTAGAAATACAGGCCCACTCAAGCTGAAAGATGACAATTTTGGGGGTTCTTGCACAAAATACTTTTACTCTCAGAGTAGACTGCTCTGAGTGATCCTTTTCTTCCTCAATTTTGTTGCTACAAATAGCAAACTCTCCTGCCTCCAAGCTGCATCACCTTGAGAGAACAAATGCTGCTTACAGGATTCAGAACACTACACATACCATCAAAATATTACAGTGCATTTCAAATTTGGAGACAACACCATGGAAATATGCCCCAAGAATGCCAGAGGTAATGAAAGGCTGATGAATAGAACATGAGATGGAGGAGCCCTGCTCTGTCAATTTTGTCTTTTTTTTTTTTTTTTTTTTCCCTGGGAAAGATGCTATATTTTCCCTTTTTTCCCCCCCCCAAAGAATAAGCTATTTTCATTTATTACAGTTCAGTCCCTCTGTTATGCATACCATGCCCATTCTGGTTACAGGATGTGTAGTACTTAAAATGGATTCTGGTTGCAAAATTAATTCCTGCTTTCATTCAGATTACAGGAAGTTTTAGCCACATTTTTTTTATAAATAATTGACGCAGATACCTTGATTAGTCTGTTAAAATCATTGGATTCTGTTCTTACATAATAAAAAAAGAATTTTTAGAGGTTGCAATTATTTTTTAAACTGTAAACTATTTCCATACATTTAATAAATCAGCCATTAATGAGGCCAATATATTTCTAACATAAATAAAAGGGAGGATTGTATCAAGTCAGCGTAATTTAGCAATTTGCTTATACATACATCTTAGGTGTCTAACAAAGGCAATTCTTCTCAAGCAAGTGCCAAATTTTCCTGTATAGACAATTAAGGTGTGTCATTGACTTGTATGATTTCCAGAGGGAGAGAGATGCTGTCTCTCAGAGCTGAATGGCCTGGACCCTGACTGATGAAAAGCAGGAAGAGACTCCTATTGTATGAGATCCTATTATGTTGAAACATTTTTGCTTGCAAGTTTAACTAGATAATCACCTCTGGTTAGAAGATTTTAAAAAGGAGGATTTTAGCAAGCTCTGGAGTTCTTTATGCACTTGCACACACTTTCAGTTTGTTTTTAGCTGCTGGAGAGTTAAGAGAAGGCACTCTTTCATCATGCTGCATTTTGCATAGAAGAGCTGCGTGTCAAGGAGTCATCCCTGAAATCCTACATTGTGCTTCATGACATCCATTTATACCAGGCTTGTTGTATTCCATCCCATGATCTGGGATAATGAGGTGTATGGCTGGCATACCAGGACTTCATGTGTTGCAGCATGGCATTATCTGCCTTGGGAAATGTGAAATGAAGGCATTGTCTGCAGAAATATAATTAAGGAAAAGGTTTCTTAGCCCTTAATAGCAGAGCATGAACACTACCAAGGCTGTTGCTGGTTTTTGAAAAGAAATAGAATAAGTAATGCCAAACAGAAATGGTTTTATTCTTCTTTGGTTGGAGGAGAATTTTGGAGAATACAGAACCTCAAGAAATATAGAAGCAACTGAAATCAAGGTTCTATAGTTCTCTTAAAAAACTAACTGAGGCTTTGTGTTGGAATAATGTATTATTATATTTTCACATCATCTGCAACCCAGTAAAAGAAGTTATTCCTTGAAAATAAGTATTCAGAGAATTCATATCCTGACAAAGGAATCATGATATGAGAATCAAAAGCAAAAGATTTGCTGTATGATCAGGAGATAAATTTTTCTTGTACTCCCTGCTCATGAAATCAGCCTACACTGCTGCTGAAATCACAGGACTTCTTTCATAGAAAAAATACACAGTCATGTAATCTGTGGATAAACACACAAAATGCAGCACCAATCATATGTTCTTATGACTAATGGGAATGTTGTTATTGTCTGTAAGGCAGCGGCACATAGGAGCAGCCCTAATATAGACTTGGCATTCGTTACATTTAGCACCCTGGAATCAGGTGTTATACAAACACAAAGCATGGCACCTGCTTGGGAGAGTTTACATCCTAACTTGACATAACTAATCAATGAACCTCACTGGTGACAAATAGGGGGGAACTTGGAGAGAAAGAATAAAATGCTGAGAATAAGAATCCTATTATATAAATGAGAAGAAATGCTCATTACTTTTTTTTTCTAGAGAACCTTGGAGAAAGATAAAGGTCGATGTCTGTCAAGGCTTATTGTATGGGAGTATGTGAGAGATGGGCAACCCCAAAACCAAGGTCCTGGCAGGGATGCTGCACTTCCCATGAGAGATTAGTGTTTGACACTAAGAAGATGGTTTAGCAGAGGAGGAATACAAGGGGGAAAAAAGAGTAAAATGTCCCAAAGGAGAAAATGTTTTCAGGATCAGAACCTTTGTTTTTATCCTCTACCGAGTTCTTTATATTACTTTCAGTGAAGTTTAAAAGCCATCCTTTCCCTTTGGGATGAAGCTATGTAGAGATGAGGCTAGTTGTGCAAGTGAGGTGAACACTATTTGCCCCCATTGGCCCATCAGGGCAAGAATCTGTAAATTCCATTTTCTTAATATGACATTATAAAAATAAGTGCGGCTGTACCTCCATCAAGCTCTAAAGTCCGTGTATTAACAGCTAGGTCCATGTGAGTGCATGCTGTTGTAAATGAGAATTAGACTGTGAGCATCTACATTCTCCTGCAGTACTTTCCTCAAAGGAATGAAGCAAACACACACCTCTGCCAGGATGGCTTTAGATCCCACATTTGAAGAAGACTAGCCGATCCATTGCTGCTTGTTATGGTCAGAAACAGCTTCTTGAAGTAGCACATACATGTGGAGTTAACCTGCTCTAATTAGGGTAACATCATCAGTCAAGAGTGCATTGATAACATCTTAACAGGTTCCTCATGTTGGTTCTGTAGATCTTCTCTCTTTCAGGTTTTAAATGTTCAGTTCTGGCTTTATGAAGAGATGGAAATACAAGAACCATGCAAACCACAGTGTCCCACTGCCTGAAGTCCTAAATATTGATGACAGCACAATTGAAAGAAGAGCAGCAGTTCTAATTTTGTCCTGTCTTTATCCTGCATGTGTTGGACAACCTGTAATTGTCAAAGCAGTCCAATGACAGATTCCAGTAAAGTGAAATTGCTTTTTCAACTGTTACAAAATAACAATCACCAGGCTATGGAGAAAATAGCTGAAAATGGTGACATGACTATCGCACACTCAATCACATGCTTCAAAAGAGTCACTGGTATAAAAAAATTGATTACTAAAGATGCCAATGACATGCACAAATGACGCCTGTTGTCCAATACAGCAAATGTTGAATAAATTGACTTTGCTGCAGAATAGAATAATTTCTGTTAATAACAGTCATTAAAGACATTTCAGGCTCTGTCTGTGTTTTTTACATCGGTTGAACTTTTGTTTTTTTGATTATATATGGAAATGTAACAAATCATATTGAATTTACACTAAACCCTTTCACAGATGAGGTCTTTTACATGGAGAAGAGATGCAAACTTAGAAATAAGTTTGCAAGGTTTTCATGATATACTGCTGCATTACCGTACACTTATTTTGTAAGCAGAAGTTGAGCAAATTCAAACCTGGGGTAGCGGAGTCTGTATTTAAACTTTAAGCAGAGGTTCAGTTCACACTTTGATAGTGTAGAAGTCCTCAGAGTTGACCATGCAAGAATGAGGGTGTGCCCAGATGAAAGGATTCAATTGTACCCCTCAGCTCAGGGCTTGTGGCCTGTCCTTGTCCTGGTGGCATTCCATCATCTGCCCACATGCCCCAGATGAGCTCTGCCCATCCCAGGGAAACTCCCTTTATTCATACTGCACAAATCATGTAACATCATGCTTTGAACCATCTGTCATTTAGAAAAATGTTCAAGGGAAATGGGCATTTAATTACCTCACCGAGAACATCACTGATCAATTGTTGGTGTTAGTCTATTGTTAGAAATGCCATGGTGGTTCTGGTAGTTTCTGATATACATGTCTTTTCACACTAGTAGAGGTGAGCTCCAGGTCCTACAGGTATTTTCATTACAATATACTGGATTTATCCAGAGGAAACAGTGAGAACAAAGAGCTACATTCAGCTTTCACCTTGGCATGTGCACACAATATTTCATGTTAGACCCTGCATAAAAAATTTCAGGGGGCAATCAGGAATGGATTGAAGGAAACTGACTGAAAAGATTCCTTCCCCAGTTTTCACAGGAAGTCATAGACTATGTGTAAGATATTTTTAAAAGTCTTTTTACTACTTGCATTCTTTTTTCTGGTGGTTCACTTTTCAGCTGACAAAGTGATTTATTAACTGTCTTTAAAAAGTTCCATTTCATTGAACAAATGATAAATATCAGAACCTGAATTCTGACCCAACATCAATATCAAACATTTGCAGACTTAGTTTACTTTTCAGATAATAAACAAAAGGAGAATTAATGAATGCTCAATATAAGAACAAATCGGAAAAGAATTATTCTTAGCCACAGTGACTGGAAGACTCAGCTCACTGTGTTAATTCCACTAGGGCAGATTACAATCACATTTGAAAATTGTGAATTTCCCCTCCTTCCCTGGATAAAGGGTGTCCATGAAGAAGGAAATGTTTTCACTAGCAAAATAAAGCAAGACACTAACCTGTGTCCTACTACTTGGCCTTCTCCTACCCACCATCCACCTTGGGAATGCAGTGTGACAATTGGTGTTGTCACTTGTGTTAAATTCACAGAGAAGTGTGACTTGGTGCTCCTGCAAGTAATTAGAACAGGGAAGATGGTGTCATTTCCAAATACACACATGCACACATACACACACACACACATTTAGTACAAAGGCAAACACTGGGAAGCAGTGAAAATTCATTCATGCATAGAAAACATTTCCTACTGTTCATGAATGCCATTAGTTTAATTTAAGCCATTTATAATTCCTTTGTTGCATTTTTTTTAAGCTCCAGCCTCCTTAAATTGATCTTCTTTTCATTTCAACTACTGTTTGAATACAGAAAAACATGTCAATATGAAGATATTCACAATTTTGATTTTACTCATTTTACATCTTGCTAATGCTTGTTGAACTGGCTGTAAGAGCAGTTAAGAATGGAAAGGATGAAATAGCACCCAGCTGCAGTGACACCTGGCAAGTCACTACCCCCACCTGTGTCAGTCAGTTCAAGCCAACAGTCCTGCAAGAAGAATGGAAAACCCACACAATCAAGTGAGACTTCTTGCAACAGCACCATTACCTCATTTCATCAACATCAATTTTTATGCACTCTTTGGAAGGTGGTGGAGGGCTGAAGAGGTCCAAAACCCTCCAGAACAGATTCAGAAGTTCTGTGGCCTGTAGCTTCTTAAATTGCACTTCAGCACCAGTAGCAGAGGAACAAATGGTGCATGAGTTTCATCTGTGGGACTGTACATACCGTTTTCCTCAAGCAAATCCTAGACACTACCAGCAGATGATTTACCAGCATAAGCCAGAATACCTTTAGGCTCTTAGAAACACAGCTACTCTGAACATTTCCCGGTGTCCATATGGCACAGCAGCATGTAACAGAAACAAACTCAGTTTTCAGAAAGAATCTGGAAAACCATTCAAGGGAAAAGATTTTTTGAGCAGCAGCAGAGGGTCAGGAGTGGAGATCCTGTAGTGGAAAGGAAGAAGGTGGAGGCAGTCAGGGAAGATTCCTCCACTGAAATAAATACTTCCTCAGAGGAAAGATGACCAGAGGAAAGGCAGGTTTGAACCAAAACTAAGTACTAAGGGTTTTCCAGATTTATCTCTGAGCTCAGCTTCTAAAGGAACCATTGCACAGAAGTATATATTTTAGCAATTTAAAAATTAAAATTTTATTCTACTTCTTGAGCTTTTCAAAAGCATGAACTAGAGGAAAATTTTTGCGGCTCAAGGAATACTGAAAATACTTGTTTTTTGTTACTCTTACATAGGTCCCTACTGTGTCAGAATCAGCTGAGACAGAGAAGCCCCTGCACAAAAGCAAGGAGGGAATAAGGAAGAGGAGAATGGCATTCTTCAGCAAGACAAAAATAGAGCATAGACAGAAAAAAATTGAGTTTCTGACTTATCTTTTCTTCTGTAAGATACCAGATTGGTAAACAGTAAGTGTAGCTTGTCTCCCTGGCACTAGCTGAAGGCCAAAGATAGCACATCGACATTCTCCAGGGTCTGCTGGGACTGGAGCAACCTTCAGGGTCAAGCTTGTCAGATTTGCTGATATCACAGGAGATTGTCTCCATGGCTAAAACACAGGCTGCTGTCATATATCTCTTTGCTGCTTATCCAAGTGACCATGAAGAAAAAAATCAATTTAGTTTCTCTGAACTAGAACTGCACAAAATTCATGTGGTTGGAAAAATGTGTGGCTAAATGGTGTTAGGATTTGTCATAAGAATAAATATATCTAATTATGCAGTCTAATTCTCCACCAATTTTAAGATTCCTACATAATAATAAGAAACTCGATTTATGTGAATGGCTACAGTGTCAGGACAGAGCCTGTGACAGGTGCTTCTGGGGAGGGCAAAACAGAAAAAATCAAGAGTAATAGTGCTATACAGACTGGAAAATTTCAAAGGCAAACCCTCTGCTTTAAAGGAGCATACTCAATAAGGTCAGAACACTGAAGTCACAGGGAAGAGAACCCTCTTCCTGAGCAATTCTATGTGTCATCCAGGTACAGCTTAGTCACAACCAACTCACAGCAGTGTTTCAACTCTCAGCATCCATAGCTGGATAATACCTTCTCCACAATATTAATTACCCGGGTTACTTTATTCCTTGGGCTTTGCCAGAGAGATGGTGACTGTCCTGTTCCTGGAAGTTTTTTGAGACCAGGCTGGATGAGGCTTAGAGCACCAAATCTACTGAAAGGGGCTCCTGGCCATGGCAGTGAGATTGGACTCTAAGAACTTTAAAAGTTCTTTCCAAACCATACTGTTAGATTCTGCAATTCTATGACTTCTGCTTTAACCTCCTCAAAAAAAACCAGAATACAATTATAATACTTCAGCTTCAAATTTGAGTGGTAGAGGCAACTCTATCATTTTGGTTTGTCTTGCTTTTATTTGGTTTCAGAGATCAGATTCTTTCAAGATGATAACTTTTCATTCTGAGAGCTTCTGGTGGGGACCCATCCTTTGAAACTGAAAAAATAATCAGAAATGCAAAATCCTGTAAAGCTACACTCCCTACTGATAACTTGGTAGAAATATTATGTATTCTTCTAAAAGAAAAATGCCCTTTTAAGATCATATGATTGCAGGAAAGATTCTTAAGTGCAAAAATCAGTTGAGAACCTATATTCTGTAGAGATATGGTGGAAATCACGTGTCTAACTAGCATTTTTATCTTCTGAAATTTTCCTCTTCACTGAATATTTAGTTATTCAATTTGCCAGCATAAATGAACAATTGTCATGATCTACTTAGGCAAACGTATTGTACTGAAACCTGAAATGGTTACAAATTATATATATGGCTATTTTATTTTTTAAATCTATAAGTAGTCCTTTCATGTAGTTACTGCTGATATAAAAGAAGAGAAACTTGTTCTTTACATATCATAGAGGTGAAGTGATGAAAAATTAAGTGATGATAAATGAAGTGATGATAAAATGTGTTCTGAAAAAAATGGCTGTCCTTGAGTTTTAATTTTTCTTCTATTCTGGAGAAGCAGTGTCCATTTATTTTCTGTATTTTTCCTGATGGTAAAATATACCCTTTTTTTCCACATAGCTCAAGTAAGCTTGCTTTGTTAACTACATGCATTAAAAAAAATTTTACTCTATTCTGACATAACTGCTTATTATAAAACTATAATTTTATAAATTATCTTGAGAAATATCTCTAGCAACATAAATCTGTTTTTCTTCAAATCATTTAGAAGTGATATGTTTTGGACACACTGGAACTTTCTTGAGCCTTGCACTTAAATTTCAAGTCACCTACTTTGTCAGGGAGTTATTTCCCTATAAGTAGTGCACTTTACAGTTTTAAAATGTTTTTTCAAAACTACCTCTGGCAAAATCTTTGCTATCAAAGATGGCATGTATTCAGCTTTTTTCTTCCTTTTGATTCTGAGCCTCACTCTAAGAAGAAGAGTGAGGCAGTCAATATTTATTCTCTGTTTAGTTTTCTCCTTGACCTGTCCTTGAATCTTAAAATGTTGTAGTTTCTTTTTGGAGAAGTTGTAATAGGTTCACAATGTCACGTAGCAGTTAAGTAGTTCATTCAGGTTTCTTTGTAAAATATAATATAAAAACATCTTAACTCTCCACTTTCACAATGACTACAGATGGAATTTCTTGTCCCCCCCCCCCCCCCCAAATATTTTCAAGAAATCTTTTTCCAGAACTCAGAAACATTTGTTTTTTCTTACTCAATGGCCATCTTCATCACTTTCCTTTCAGCTTTCAGTGTCACACTGCCCTTAGAGATATCATCGTGACCTTTAAACAAGGTGATGCGCCTCCTTGACTGGGGAAAAAAGAGGGAGCATCAAAGTGCAGGGGAGAGATTCAATATTGCCTTTGCACAAAGGAGCAACACGCCACAGCAATAGTTGTACAGTAGCTGTACTTCTGTGGTGCAGTAATGTGCTGTGCTACTGTAAAATGCTGGACTACCATAGCGGCTCTACTATCCTCACTTCCAGAGGAAGAGTCATAAAATGAAATTGCTAAAAATAACTCTTCAGATGAGAAGCTGTTCCTATTCAGCTTATAAAAAGGAGGCTGAGATAAGATCTTGCGTAGCTACTCATACATGTAGGCGAAAAAAAGATCTTACAAGTGTGTAGTTCTGGCTTTTAGGAAAGAAAGTAAAACTGGAAGTCTTTTGAGTATTATATAATATGAGACAAACAGCTCCAATAAGCAGAAGTCAAGAAAATTCACCTTGACATATGATGCAGTTTTCTAAGAGGGAAGATGATAAATTAACACTGATTTTGGAGGGTGGTACAGTCACTATAATTGGAAGGTGACGTTAGTTGCTGTCCTACAGATAGGATTTGATCCAGCTTCTGAGAGTGTGAAGATAGCATGGGCTGGTACCAAAGTAACCCTAAGGGGTTGTGGTCCTTCTTGCCTTGGATCTTGTGGCTTTAAGTACCACTCTGCTATCCACTTCCAGCCACATATTCCTAGGACAAGAAAGGCACAACAGCCTTGCCTGTGCAGTGCCACAGAAGTGGCAGGTCTGCAATAAATGACTGTAATTTCTTCCCAAGGGTCCTCATTTCAATAAGGACAACCACTGGCCAAATTTTTTTTCTCCATTTTTCTCCTTTATTCTAAGACATTAGACTTTGACTGGAGCAGGACAACAGATGAACTGGTATTCTGAAATGCACCTGGCAAAAGACGGATGATTGACATTTACTTAAAGTCAAACTGAACATCAGATTTGGGTTTATAAAGAAATGTTTCTGGGAAGAAAAATACACTGGAAAGACTCATGGCACTTTTTGCAATTTAAGTAAAAGAGGTCCTTTCAGTTGCAGTAGATTCCCTTCACTGTAGACTGATGCCTCAATCTTGTCTGTTCCCATTCTGTGGTACCAAAGGGCTTAGTTGCTTGAGGATTGAAATATTTAAGTCTGATTAAAGTCATTGTGTTCAGAACAGAATATGTGGGTGACATTTATAAGCCTTTAATACATGAGAAGTCAGTTTAAGTAATTTAACAGTCATCTCTGGCCTCTGAAGATGACATACTCCATGAAGTGGTGAAATCACTACTTCTCTTAATTGATCTCCCTCATAAATACAGCATCAAATCCAGCCATCTGGTGTCATTTGTTACCCTAAATGTTTTTGCTTACTGGGAGCCTTTTGGGCCCTTCTTAATCCCATCTATTTTCAGTTTCTGCTGCAAGGTGTGCACCCTGCCAGCGTGGATGGGCAGCCTGCCTCTGCCCTGGTTCTTCTGCTTCCTCATGGGGGAATCTGTGGATATTGTGTTTGGAAAATGCTCTCAGGCACATGGTGTGTATCTTGGGACTGTCCTGTTCAGGACCAGGAGCTGGAGTCAGTGATCCTTGTGGGGCCCTTTTAACTCAGCATATTCTATGATTGTACAAAAAACAGCAAGAGCCCAGTAGCTAAGAGGCACAGAGTGCCTGTCCTCATGGTTCCAAGAAAAGGAGCTCCCAGAAGCTATAAATACATTCATAAAGCAAAGATAAATGGAAAAGATACAAGCAGTCACAGGAACAATCCTTACCCAGGGAAGCACCTTTAGCATGTCTGTAGCAGAAAACTAAACAATTGGTAGTGAGATCTGCTTTACCACTTCTCCCCAGACCTAGTACAGTTGTCCAATACCTCAGATTCACCTCTACCAGGACCTGTTTTATCTGGCTGATCCACACCCTCACCTTCCTTTCCTTCCCTTTTCCCAGAAGACCAAAATCCCATTCCTTGTTTTAGGTCGTGCCTTCAAAACTTGAAGATCCAAGATAAATCCTCTTGGATCCTCTTGGACTTTTCAGGGAGGGTAAAAAAAAGACATCTTGAGATTAAAAATACAGCACTCCACTCCCTGCCCAAGACTCCTTTGAGCTAGAGTGGGTAGAACACTAAATAAAATACTGCCATGTCACTTACAATTCTCTGAGCATTAGCTTTAAAAAGACAGGGAGTCTGGAAGATAGTGTTTTATATTTACTTTATGCTGTACAAACAGGCCAAACAAAGTACAGGTAATGGACAGTCAGGTTCGTTCCTTGATTCCTTGGAAGTCAATAAATCATTTCACTTTATCCTGAAAGCATATATACATATATACCACCTGATGTGACACAGAGTGGTTTTACAATGGGAGTTTTAAAGTACTTATTATAATGAGTTCTGTGGAAGGGGAGTCTGTGGAAGCAAAACACAGTGCGTCTAACTGGTCTATGAAAATCTGCAGAAATTTGAGGTATTTGGCCTGGCAGGAGAAAAGAGAGTGCCTACATTTCCTTTAGAGTTAATGGCGCAGGGTGGGTGTCTCTGAAGACAGTGGAAGGAAGATGCAGTCTCACCAAGTCAGATCTTTATCTTTCTTCATTAGTTACACAGAGACTAAAATGTTAGATGACTTTGCCTATTTAGAATCCACTCCAGATAGTCCTCTTTGAAGATACCAACCTAATAAAGCATGACCAGCTCTTTTTAAACAAAACAATAATAATTTTGTCCCACTTTTCTATCACATAGACAGTAACAGAGCAAATGTTTGCTCCAGTGTGGGACAGCCTTGCCTGTGCACCATCACAGACCTAGGGAAGTTTGTCTTCATCTTTACTAGGAGGATCTCCTAACAAGTTCTTGTGTAACAGAGGAGAGTATCTCCTCTCTTTGTTCTAATGTGGAAAGGTACTAGGTGAAAAAGGACATTCATGGAGTTTTGTACCTTGGACACAGTTATCCAGGGATTTCTGTGTGTAAATTCTGTAATTTTTAATATGCTTTTCCACCTCTTTCCCAGGAAATAACACAGATATGCCAGGTGATTGAGACTTCTCCTTTCCAAGCTTCAAGAAATATCCTAACACTTATTTGTGCAGTAAGACACATCTGTAAGTTGCTAATATGTATAAATGAGCTACAGTCCTGGTGTGCAGGAGGTCATAATGTATGTAATACATAGAGTAAAAGCTGTAACATAACCCCTGAGCTTTAGCTACTAACAGAGGTAGCTAACTTACCCCACAGGGACTGCTGTTCTCTTTGTAGTGATGTGCTATCTGCAACTTTATCAGCTGGTTTTCTTCAAGCCTTTCCAACTATTATGAATAAAAGCACATATCTATCATAATATCTGAGGCGTTCATAAAGCAACATTTTCCACAGCAACTCAGTGATGAACAAGATCAAGCAGAGAACCTGAGCTGTTTCTGCAAAGAAGAAAAATACCACTATCATTTTAAAATTGTAGGTTAGGAAGGCCATTCCTCCCATCCTTCTCCTGCTGTTAAAAGTAAAATCCAGTTGGTCATAAAAGTCTCCCGTGTGGATTTGCATGAATGGACTCTACAGGGAAACATGGACACGGATAGAGAAAGTGGCCATTTGAAGGCAGGTGATGGAACTGGAAGGGAGCATGTGAGGGTCTCCCAAGAGCTGAGAAATTCCCAATCTTCCTCCAAGCCCATGAGAATGAATAAACTCATAACACCACAAGTCAGTGGAATTTGAGAGTGCTTGCCCATAGGCACCATTCCCAGCAGTGGATGAGGTCTCAAAGGACAAGGCTGCCTCCCTGCAAAGGCTGTGATCAAGCATACACCTGTCCCTTGGGGCTGGGAGCCTCTGAGGGTGCCCAGCCAGGCTGACCCCAGAGCCCTCAGAGTGAGCATTCATGGATAATTGTAGTAGCCTGCCTCTATTAACAGCAATGGCTTCAGTTATACTGAATATCAGATACTAGCAGGGGTCTGTGTCTCCCCTGATTTGGCAGCAGGGGAAAGGGAATGTTCAAAACTTCCAGCCTATTTTATACTAAAAACCATTGTTTTTTTCCTCACAAAATAACTTTTTTTTTCTTTTTTTTAGTCAGTCTTTCACTTTTAAGGCTTTCTTGAATATCATTTGGGGTTTTCAGTCACTTATAATTATTATCTTTTTTTTATTTACTTCACTGGAAAAACTCTAGACACAGGGAAGAAAAAGGCATCTTGTCAAAGCATTAAATATCCTTGTTTTGTTTTTCAGGGATAAATAAAAAAATGCTACTTCAATTTAAACAGAGAGCATATCTGAAAAGAACCAACACTTGTCAGTTAGCTCTGTTAGGAAATAACTGAGAGGCCTCCTTGAGCATGCTATGATAGGAACAAATCAATACAGCTGTGCAACTGCCCACATGTTCTGGGTACAAGAGGGCAGCAGATGGATTGTGAAAGCTGCTTCTTTCCGAAAGATTCACAGGCACTTTCTGCCTGGAAATAAGCTCAGGTTAGTCTATTAGGAAATGAATAAATAGTGAGATCACTTCAGAGGTTTTTTGTAAAATTGAGTCTTCAGCAATCCTAAATATAAATCCTCATTCCTTGGTACCAATCTTGTCCTGCTCTATCTATGGTTAGAGTTTGTCTGTATATGGGAATTTAGCTACAAGATAAAATAGTCCTTTATATAAATATCTTATGAGTCAGTCCCAGCTGTAACTTCGAAGTGGTGAAGTCGTTAAGTAAATGCTGTTAAGAGAAATGTAAAATGAGCTATGATTTCTTCACAAGAAAATGCTTTTATGGCATTTAATAAAAGAAAAAAGGTTTTAAAAAAGCAGCATTGAACCCCATGTCATGCTGTACAAATGACTATCTGAAAAGTAACAGGGTTAAAATGAGATAAGAATCAACATAGCCCCCCTGATAGGTTTGCATCAGTCACACTGGGGTATCCTGTGATGCTTCAGTAGATCAAATCTTACAATATTTTCATTATAAGAGAAATGGATCTTCTAGGAATATGAGAAATTATGTACCCTGTGCATAATGTGTTTCTGTCTGTAGATAAATCTTTGTATTATTAGCTCATCAAACCTAGTCTGTTATTCTATTATTAAAACTGTTTAAATTATTAATATAATTTTTAATCAGTTGAATTAATGCTTATAATGGTGCCTTGAGGTAACTTTGATTTCTACTTCTCTCACTATAAATATTAAAAAATATAATTAAAAGACACCCCATATTTCTAATTTCTTTTTTCATCTGTGTTATTTCCTGGAAATATAAGTGATGCATTTTTATTTTTTGTTACAAAATAGTTAATTCCTTTGTAGCTGCATCAAAACTGGACTGCCTGGGGAGCAAGCCAATTTCATCAGCAATTAAAAAGGTCATTCTTTAAGGTTTTAGAATATACTGAGTAACATTTTTTATAGACCATATGTTAAAATAGAACCATGTTCTGATACGTGATCATCATGTACACTGACTTCATGGGATTCTAATTTTTATTGTTCTTTAATGTAGTATGGAATCTTTTATTCCACATGTGTTGCCTTGTAACCAAAGTGTGCTTGCCAGCTATGCAAATATAGATGTGGGAGCATATGCTGTTTCTTAGGTATATAGAGACAACGTGGGAAACAGCCTCCATCCGCAACAAATTTTGTTTCAGTTTAATTTCCTTGTTTAGATGTTCCTGGATGCCATTGAATTGTCTTCTAAACTGTCAGTAGCTTAAAACTGGTAAAAGAGCCTTGTTCCTTTGTGGTCATATCTGGCCTGCAGAGACTTATAAGCACTCCCTTTAGATCTGATGGCTTTATGTAAGGCCCAGTACTGGATGAGGATGGTCACCTCACAAACAGGGCCATGGGCAAGGCAGAGGTTTTTAACACATTGTTTGCCTCTGTTTTCAACACAGAGGGTGGACCAAGAGTGTCTCCAGCTCTGAGCCATGATCATCTCCCAGGTGACCCTGAACTTGTGAGGGATCTGCTGCTCTAGTGAGATCCCTACAAATTGACGGGGCCTGACACGATACATCCAAGAATCCTCAAAGAGCAGCTGATGTCACCACAAAACCTCTCTCAATGATTTTTGAGTGGTCTTGGGAATCTGGAGATGTCCCAGCTGACTGGAAGCTGGTGAGCGTTGTCCTGATTTTCAACAAGGGCCAAGAAGGAGGACTGGGAATTACATGCCTGTCAGCCTCACTTCAGTGCCTGGCAAAGTTATGGAGAAGACTGTTCTGGGAGATCTCATTGGAGTTTACAACTTCCTCAAGAGAGGAAGAGGAGGGGAAGGGCAGACACTGATCTCTGTGACGGCCAGAGACAGAACCTGAGAAAATGGCCTGAGCCCATGTCAGGGAAAGTTTAGGTTGTTTATAAGAAAAAGATTCTTTATCCAGATGGTGGTTTGGTACTGGAACAAGGCTCCCCAGGGCAGTGATCACAGCACCAGCCTGTCAGAATTCCAGAAGCCTTTGGACACATGGTGTGACTCTTGGTGCTGTGCAGGGCCAGGAGTTGAACTTGATGATCCTTGTGGGTCCCTTCCAATTCAGCTTTTTCTGTGATTCTGTGACTCTATGATTCTGTGATTCAACTGTCTTGGTTCTGGTGGCTAAAGCACAACAGTAACTAAATTAGCACAAAGAACAGATCTGTGGCCAATGCCGCTCCTGATGTTGCTATGCTGGAAGCAGATTAAGTTCACACTTTCAAGTCAGGAAGCACGGTACAAGGAAAAGGTGTGTCCATTTTCAAGGATACAAAATTAGGAACAGATCAATTATAAAACAATGTTCCTTTCTTTAGAAATGAAAACTGGACAGAAAGTCAGGCAGAAAAGAGAAATGTCTGCAAAACCCAAGACTCCAGAACAGAGGAGAAGGCACCAGAAACAACAAACAAGAGGTATGAGCATAAGCAAAGCCTATGAACTCTGGCCTTTTTCCTAGGAGGGTAAGTGGGAAGCTGAGTGTTGTGTGAGGGTCAGCACTGCAAGTTACTCAGACTGACCTGTTCATGGCTTAAGTGCTGTACCTGCAAACAACAACAGCTCTCTCAGGAGAGAGGCAAAGGCAAGTGGTGTAGCCTGCTTGGGCTAGCTGGCCATCAGGCAGCAAGGAACAGAGAAACACTGTGAAGCAGTGGGAATTGGGAAATGTGGCCACTGAATCACAGTTTGTACCACTGCAGGGCCGTTTTCCACAGCCTTTACTTTTTATGGCTACGACAGGAAACCCTTTACATGGAATAGGTAGTAGTACTAGGAAATTATGCCAAAATGGTATTGAGCTTTTTTGATGAGGTTTAGATCTGGAGACAAGCACTACTGCCTCAAGTGGCACTGTCTAGCTTTCTGCAGAGCACTATGTTCTTTGAAACACCACTTTCAGAAAATGCAGCCTGTGCTACCAGAACTGTTCAGCTGGAGAGAGATTATTTCTAAATTGTTTCTTTACATATGAAGTGAGTCTTAGTTTGGCTAGAGTCATGCCCTAGTTTAACGAAAGAGAAATGAGAATTCAATAGTCATGTTTCCTCTAGGATGAAAACCTAGACCTTCTAAATATGGCTGCTTAAATTTAAAGCATCTGAGCTTTAAATTGCAGAGTTTAGCAAGATGATAGTAGGAAAATATTATTCACTAAGATTAGTTAATCTGTAAATGTTTTCTGAGTGTTCAGAAAATGTGTAGGTCCGTGTAGCAGCTGGTGAGTAGTACTACTTCTCTCATCTGAATCCCTGCAGATGCTAGGGTAAGGAATGTTTATCTAAGAAGCTGCTCCCTGTCTCAGAAGCGTATGGTCAGACTTTTTGAGGCCCTGAGAAAGAAGCAGGAACAAACAGTGTCACACTGGAGAGATCACTATTCCATTGGATGTGAGAAGGGGCTTTCCTTTTCAACCTACTTAAAGCACATAAGGGGAACACACAGAATTACTGCCAAGCTGCCATGGAAAATTAAATACTTGATGTGCTAGGTACTGAAAGATGTAGGTCTGGGAATAAGACGTTTAGAGCATTCTTGGGATAGTTCTGATTAAAAATTTAAACACCTCTAAAAATTAACTTAGATTTTGTAAAGAACATGGTAATTGAAGCAGATTTTTGTATGGGATCCAAATAATTACCACATTGAGCAAAACCATGACTGAGTTTGAGCTATTGAGCACAGGGTTGTGAGGTAAGAGTCAAGATGGGAATGCTGTATGCCCAAATGCATTTTTAGTCATGCGTTTTTCCAATATTGCCTCATTCAGTCATTTGAAGTTAAGGAAGGGGAGAAAGAATGAACAGGTGGGTGCATAAAGGGGCCCTGAAATTTTGGTTCTACTTGCAGGCATCCTGAGACTAATCTTTGCAATCTACTTGCATCTGTGTATGAGGAAGAAATGGTCTTACAGCAGCAGACAATGGAAAAGTAATAAAAAAATTAAATTAGATAAAATTAGTTTAAATAATGAGAAAGAATATAGAGGAAATGATCTCAGAGGCAGGTGCCCTTTTGAGAAAGTAGCTTTATTAAATTTTGATTTAATTTATTAAAGCTAGGCTGGTGGTGTCCTTTTTTAATGCTGTGTGGAACATTATCTTTTACTCCTGTTGATGGACAACGACAAAAAGAAGTGCATTTAGAATTTAGTGTGGCTAGAGGGAGGAACTGAAGGTTTTGTTCTGTTTTTCATCTTCTCTCTGTATTTTAGCTCTATTTGTCAGTTGATGCCTGATAAATAGGCTTACCACAGAAAAGCAATGAACTCTTACAATTTTGTGATACCTCGTGGCAGCTAACTGGGAAATAACCTCAATAACACAATGAGACTTAAATTTGCTGACTAAATAGTAAAAAAAAGATAAATTATGATTTTAGTAATTATTTTAGTTAAAGATTTTCAGGTCTAACATGTTTTCAGTTATCTAATATATTTTAACTTCCTGTCTCTTTCAAATAAAATCCAAAGAGATATTACAGGTCCTTTCTATGCTTAGATCAAGGATGACCTAAACATTTTTTTAATCAAACCATATTTCTTGTTCTTGCTTCCTTACAAAGCATGTTTTAAGAAGGAAGAAATGGGGCCCCCATTCCTAAACCAAACTCCTTCCATTTTCAAATGGCAATATGCCTATACCAGCTGTGGCACTGCTGCAGGGCTCTGCCTGGTTTTTTGTCCTTGGTTTCCTAGCAGTACTAATGCAATTTTATTTCTTTTTAATAAAGGGTTTATGAAGATACTTGTAAATTAAGCAAACTCAAGTTTTCCCATATATGTCATGCTCTCTACATTGTTCTGTGACTCCATGAGAGTTTGTGAATGGTGCAAAGAGACATGAGTATAAAGCAGCATAGGAAACTATTAAATCAACCTGTGCTCGCTATTTACTTTTATCTGTGTCATTCCAATACCTTCCATCTAGTAAGATCCTAGATGTCTAACGAGTCTGTTACTTTCTATGGTCTTATTCTCAGAAGACTCTTCCCAGCCTCCACCCCTGCTGACTGAAAAGTTCTTTCCTGCCCAGATTCAGGCAGTTCTGAGATGGGATTCAGAATGCACAAGGAATATATATCTATATCTATATATATATATATACACATATATACACACA
>VXBU01013702.1:691549-702918 GCA_013400315.1 Bombycilla garrulus | reverse complement strand
ATATAGTATGGGACAGGACATTAGGTTATTTATTAAAGAGTGCAACTGGTTTTTGCTTTGCCTGGTTTTCCACAGCAGTATTTTCATCCTTGCCATCTGTCACTTAAATTGGATTCTTTCTAGAAGTCCACTGAAACCTAGTACATGTTGGAGGTGGGATTAATAAATATAATCAGTAATCTATTCACTCTTAAATGACTTCTACTAGCCTTATCTTGCCACCATTCAATGTGGAAATGAGCCTTAGTTGAAGAACTAATAGCAGAATTTTTGCAGCTGCTGCAACATCCAAACATATATATTAATATTGGTTAAGCTGATTTCTGTGCTTCTTGATTTTGCTGGTCTAGATGTGACTTCAGATGCATAAATGGGGTTAAGCAAATTGCTTTAATTCTGTTTTTTAAGGCTTTGTTGCTTTATCTTTTAAATGAAAGTCGGTGAACCGCTGCCCCTGAGCAGTACATTTTCTTCCTTTAAAAATGGTAGCAGAATGGCTCAGATGCCTCTACAGAGGATGATAAGACCATTATTCTAAGCCATCTTCTGCTCTTAACTTGTATCCCTAATAAGGAATAACAGCTCCAGTAATTTGAGAGTGATTGCAGATTATTAAGGATGCATATGGGAAGCAAACTTGGGCTTTGTTTGCCAACAGTGCTCACATTTTCATTTATCATGCCTCATTTTGAGATATCTTTTTCTATGGTTCTGTGACACAAGGCACAGCGTAGTCACTTAGTGTAACATAAATGCAAGATCTAAGAGGTGCGGTAGATACATTGTCAGTCTCTCTTGTAATTTATTATTTACAGTATGTTCTCCTTAATTTGCAGTACAAAAGTACATCACTATGTGCTTTAATTTATTAAAGAGTAGACTGTTACCTCTAAGGCCCATGCTCCAAGTACAAAGTAAAGCTTTTAAGCTAAAACTTTTTTGTGATTTCTGTGCAAACTCTGTGCAGTACAAGCAGCTACTTAAAAAAAAGGAAAAAAAGAAAAGAAGTTTATCTTGCTTAAGAGCTGGTGAGTTGCCCAAATCAGACCTGAAACTAACAATTTGGTTGGGAAAAAGTAAGAAGAAGATGTGAAAAACTCAAAGCAAATATTTTTCCTTTGGGAAAAAAAATTAAAAGTTCTTTAGAAAGATGTTCTAGATTAACAGCTTTTTAAGCGCAAACATCTACTAAATACTGATATGAAGAGAAAGACATAGAGAAAAAAGTTATGTGTTTTATTTGGCACTTTCCATTCTAAGACTGGGTTTATTTTGCATTCATCATCTTTATCAGAGGTTTTTGGGTTTTTTATTTTTTTGTTTTTTCTTTTTTTTGTTTTTGTTTTTTTTTTGGAATGGCAAGATTATACCCATTCTAGACCCTTTCCTTTTTCTATAAAATACATATTGCCAAAAAAAAAGGACTTGAGATGAAATTCTCATTTATAGATAGGCCTTGCTACTTTATTCTTGCAGAATAGAAAATGTGAGAGTGAATTCCTTTCAGAATAAAACCTTTCATACACTAGAAAGACAAGTGAGAATGACTGACTGTAAATCAGGATGGCATATGCCTTTGGAAAAACCTTGCTTTCCATTGCTCTGTGGTCACCAATTTACCTCACTTCTATAGCCACTTATATCTAAGCAGAATAAATGTAACATAATGACAAGCCCCAGGTCTGGACTTACCCACTCATTTCCAATGCCCTCAGTATGTGACAGCACAAGGAGAAAAGGAAGGGGGTACTTGGCTTCTGTGTGGGTACAAATCTCTGGCTTCAACAGTAACAGTATTGACGAAAGATCTGGAAATGACAAGCGTCAAAGAGGGACCACCACTGACATCAATCAGCAGACTGTAATGCCGGAATCTGTAGGAGAAAAAAAACCCAAACCAAACAATTAGAAAAAAAGCAAAAATGCTGACTGGAAGACGTTGGCTGGAAGAACAAGGAATAACAATCATAGGACCTGCTTTCATTTCTCACTGAAGAAGCTGTGTTAACACTTTCAAGCTGGATATTTACATCAACATTGCCACACAGCAATCTAAATAAATGTCCCAATTTTCAGATTTGATGTTCTGTTGCTTTTCTTGGCTCCAGAATGAATTCTCAGCACCTAGAAGACCAAGCTGATTATGTGGGAGGTGATCACAGTAGAAAGTGAAACTGATGTGGCTTAACTTGCATGTCCACACAGAGGGTATTTTTCAGGACTCAATGTCTGTCTGACTATTATTTTATTCATTTGATTGCCAGTATGATAATTTTTGAAATTAGCCCAACTTGTTTTCATTCTCTGTTCATTGACATATCACCTATATGTAATAAAGGACTGGACTCAATTTGCAGATTAGGGCTTTTAACCATAATCTCTACATTGAAAGCTAGTCAGGAGGGTCAATGAAATCAATAGTGGTTTTCAGCTGATGCAGCACAAAGCAGACCTGGTGTCTGTTTTGAGGGGAGCAGAAAAATGCTAAACTACAGTCTACTCTAAATTCCTGACACTCCATTCACTGTGCTGAGGAAATCTCATTGACTACCTTGGAAGCAGAGACAGCTATCTCACTCACATACAGATTATGTGCAAATACACATAGACTTCTTACATTTAGGTATTTTAAACTGGGAACTGAAATCCATTCTCTATCACTACTATCAGGCATAAAAGTTTTATTTCAATCTTGAATAGTCTCTTTATACAACCATTGTAGAATAATTGCATTCCTAGATGTTAAAAAAAAAGTCCTATTACAGCTGTCCCCAGGAATGATCACAATGATCATATGTTAATGTGCTCTCAAAACTAGAGCATATAGAAAAATTACAAAGTAGAAAGCACAGCTTTGGAGCCAAAAAATTGATAGTTTTCCTGTTGTAGTCTTTACCAAAAGTGTTTTCTTTATTTATGCAGCAAGAAAATGCAAAAGTGGGTCAGCTGTGGGGACAGATTTCCAAATCTCAGTTGTGTCTCAGTGGCACAGCAAAATTGCCTGTCAAGGTACTCAAGCTAAATCTGAATTAGTTCTGTCTTGGGTAAGCCTTAGATCCTTTTATGGTCAAGGAGAAAAAAAAAAAAAAAGTAAGTATCTTTATTCTTCTTGATCGTTTCAGCTCTGGAAATTATTAGTGATAATAAAATCTGGCATGTAGAGAGTTCTCACTGAAATAAGTCCAAACAACAACGTTTGACACTGTCTCTGCTTACTAAACTCTTTAATTCTTTTATCTGCTTTGTGGGTTTTTTTGGTCTTATTTACCTGGGCAAATTCACAAATTTTTGTGTCATTACATCGGACATATACATAACACAGAAGGAAGAAAAAGCTCCAGTCAGTGCCTTGCCTGTGTGTGCTTTCTCTTGTTACAGATAATAGTAATGACAGGTCATAGGGATTAGATTATCACTCTCTTTATCCTGAAGAGAGCCCCCTGCTTCCAGCTCTACAGCTTTGGCCACTGGTTTATTTTGCAGGTGGGCTGGATTCAGTTCTCTGCATAAGCAGTAGAAGGTAAAGATACTCAGGTAGGATTTCCCCTCTTGTCTCTCATGGCTAAGTCTCTAATTTTTCAGTGAGATAATTTTATATGTCAGGCAACTATATAGGTGAGTTGACTTCTATCTCCAGCTATTTCTTACTTATCTGTTTGAAGGGTACTTTTTATCTTATGACAGTTTGATATCGCTGGCTGAGTTTGATGCACTACATAATCAAGTCAAGCCTGGAAAATAATTTGTTCTAAAGAAAGACACATGTACTTGATTAGGGTTTTGAATGGTTTGGATTCTTCTTCTTTGGATTCTTCTTCTCCTTTCCCAAAGAGTTTGATTTCTTCACATATTTCAAATACAATAAACTGAGACACAAAAATTCTGCTGAAGCAGAATTATTTTCTTCCACTTAACCACTTAAAGCATTTTGCTGTCTTTCACTGACACCATTTTTAATTTGGCCACAGAGCTATAACACAAATGCTTTGCCCTTTAGGAACTATAAAGATTTCACTAGTCAGTCTTCATAGCAATTACACATATCTGAAATTAAATCAAGCAACTACAGATACTAGACAATTGTACCACCTAAACAACTTACACTAAGCTATTTTAAGTCTTTCCTCTGTCCTAAAACCTGCAATATTTGCTTAGTTTCACAGTTAACTGCTTCTTCAATGGCATTGTCCTTAAGTCTGTGAGACATTTCTTCCAGTATATTTATCTTAACTGTATCTGCTTCCTCAATGTTTTTATTTCTCAAATTACTATCCTCTGCCCTGTACTACATGCTGCTGCACTTTATGAAATTCCTGTTATTGAAGGAAAAGAGGGTCAATCTGCCTTTGAAAGCAGTGCCTCGACCAGGTTTGTTTAAAAATTAATTCTTTGTGCTCTATTACCTGTAGCTGTATTTTGTTTGAATGACCACAACGATCTCAGATTTCCTACAGTTTATGGTCTCCGCAAGGAGAAATTTGTGTTTCAACAGAGCCAAAAACTGAAGAATTAGCCTTGCAATTTAAACAGGGATGCTACCCAGCCTCCTGCCACAACCAGAAGGCTTTACAGCTGGTTGTATTCACGGAGTAGCCAGGGCTTTGCTCTTAAAATTTAGGTCTGTTGAGGAGGTTCTGTGCTAAACCCATTTGGAGTTGGTACAAGGGCAGCTCCTAGCAGCAAAGTCAGCACAGCTAAGACACACCTGCAGGCTGAAAAGCTCAGTCAGCAAATCCCTCACCACTTTCTAGCCCCTTCCCAGTACCCTAAAGGCAGTCACTGCCACATGGGTGCCACAGGTCAGGCAGAGGCAAGTATGGCTACCACAACCTACATGACCAAGTCTGCTCTGTGTCTGATGGAAGGAATTTTAATGGGCTTCCTGAAGACAAAGCCTACATGAAAACCTACATGGCATCACACACTACCCAGGTTTGCTGCCTCTGCACTCTGCCACGTCGCCCGCATTTAGCCTCTCCCTAAAGAGGCTAAATGTGGGTAAAGCAGGGGAAAACAGGGACGGTACACACCCAGATGGACAGATACATGTTTATGGCCACTGCAGCTTGCATTTGCTAGGGAATATGCTCATGCTGTTTAGGCATGCAGGAGCATTTCTGTTCCTCTGAACATTGCTCAAGTGTCTTACAGACTAATGAATGGATTACATTTTGTCTAACGTGGGACAATATTTGAGCTGTCTCAATCCGGCTGCTACTTTCAATATATGTCTTTTATTCTCCTCTGCAAAAATAGATTTAGTTCAGACACAGCCTTAATGTTTTACCAGACCCAGCATGCCAGAGTCCTGACCCTTGAATAAAGCTACTTTTTTACATTCCTACATAAAAATCAATTAATTTCTCAGTAAAGAAAACTTGGTACTTCCTTGTCAAGCCTCTCATGGAGCTTCCAGTCCAAAACAGGGTAACAGGTCAGGACTTCTGATATGGATTTCTGATTACTTAATGTATCACTAGATCCAAATTGCACTCATATCCCATCCACCACCTGGTTAATGTCTCATAAAATCTTACTATTCTCTATGGCAACAGTAAGATTCCTTCCACAATTGCTCCTGCTGAACATCAGGACCTTAGGCCTCTACTGAGCAGGCAGCTCCAGGCTTTTTCTCCCATTCACTTAGCTTGTTCTTTCCCACACAAGCAATGCTGTTATGAGATACCAGTTGGTAGGACAGAGTCAGGCAATTGAGGACAGCACTCATGCTCATGAAAATAACCATTTGCTTTAGTAAACTGAAATAATTCCATGCCCTCCATGTATGTTCACCTTTACCCAGGCTACTCAACCAAGCATCACCTCTACAGGGCACCACTGTTTAGGGCACTGTTCACCTGAGCTGGCACAAGAACTCCCTGCAGCTCTTTCACCATAACAGTGGAACAACAGGAAAGTCCTGATATTTGGTAACTTCTTTTTGTATACATGGAACACTGGATTTGGCCAACATCTGTTTGTAAGAATATGGTCTATTCCCCATTTTCTCTCTTCCTTTCTCAGATAAGAAATGTCACCCTTCTAGTCCTGCAGAAATTGGTACTGGGGTGGAACTGGTGGATCAGTACGTTCAAATTTGTTCAAACTCATGCTCTTCATTCACTCAGGAGAAGTGCACCTGTATGCTGAATCAAGGGAGATTGACAAGCCCTTCTTCTTCCCTTTCCCACTAGGAACAAGGCGACACTTCCAAAAAGGCTCAGTACCTTTATCTCTCTTGCTCTTGGTACTTGGGAACTTCTTTCTGATGTTCTCACTGTGGAATAATCAAAAAAAAACCCCTCTACTATGAAATATGATGGTTTCATCCTCCCTTTCCCCTTCAGACATTGCCCCTGGCATAGCAGAGGAAGAGATGAAGGTATTCAGAACGAGCTGTCTCCAAGGATAGCAAGAGTTTACAGGTCTAGACATTTAGTTTGGGGTACAGCTTGTAGGCAAGATGCCTAAACTGAACTGTGTGTGTGTCTGTGTATGAGCTGAGTATCTAAGCCCCTGTGCAATCAATAAGGATTTAGAAGCTCCATAAAATAGCTTACCCATAGGTAACAATCACTGTCCTTTTGAGATTCTCTAGGATACACTGTGTGGTCTCCACCTGCAGCTCCATAAGGGCCTTGGTCTCCCACAGATCCAGAATCAAATCTTCCATGCTGGAATTTTCAAAATATCCTAGGACATCTCAGATGGCTGTAGATATCTAAGTTCTTTTGGTTTGTGGTTTTTTTGTTTTGTTTTGGTTCGTTTTTTTTTTCACATTAGGTCAACTCTTCTTTCAAAGGGCTAATCTTTCCACAACTTTGACTTTGCATAAAGAGGAGTCCTGAATAAATTCTTGCTCTTGCTCAGTTATTTCTTTGCAGGCCTGCTATGCTTTGGGGATCTTTTCAAGGGCATTAAGTTATCAGACAGGCAAGGCGTGTATTTGTTCTCTCAATTGAGATATAAATTTTCTGCTTCTGTTATAATTCTGATAAACCTTAAATCATGTTGCTGCCATTGGAACTCCTTGGGTTCCGTAGCCACAATTCCTGACAACTAAATGACCATGAGATACTACAGAGAAGTTTTAATCTCATTTAGAAAGTAGGGAGTTACATGCTAGCCTGACGGACGTATGTACAAATGACTTGGGTGGGAAGCTGGTAAATGACTTTTTGTTTTCTACAGATCACAGACTGTGCCCAGCTACATATTGTTGGCTCCTGTGGTCAAGAGAAGATAGGCACAGACCTCAGATATTTTGGGAATACTCTAGATCAGTTTTATGTTCGTGGAGAGTTGTGACATATGAGCTACCATGAATAGCACTAAGGCTGTTGTGAACTCCCAGCCAGCTGGCTGCAAGGTGGCCGAGCCAGCTTGTCTTCCCGGCAGCCTGTGGAACATCCACACGCCAGGCACGACAGTGGGTTAGCCCAACAGGCAGCACAGCCATGGTGATGGAACAGGAGACCAAGCCACTTCTCTGCAGAAGCAGTATTACCTCTTTGACCCTTCCCTCACTCTAATTTTTCCTAGATTTAATCTATCAAGCTTTGCTTCTTCTTGTTTTTACAGACTTGGGTGCTCAGAGGTAGGAACTCTCCAAAGTTCTGCAAACTCCATGAGCTACTTCTCACAGTATAGCACTTCATTCCCGTGTGTAATTCTTCATCTTTGTAAAAGAGAGTAGTGATACTTAAATATAATGTAGATAAGGATCTAGTAACCAAGCAGCTCATCTATATGTATAAATCCAGAATCATACTGAAATTAAAACTATTGGAAAATTTCTGTTTCCCGGTGGGGTTTTTTTTGTGTGCTGACCAAATGTTTACAATAAGCATTTCTCAGTGTCGATAAGCAACAGATCCTGGCAAGGCAGAAAAAGCACACACACAAACCCCTGCATTTTTCATATTTTAGTCTTACACTTCCTTGAGCAATGAGTGCTTCCATGGGTTCAGCAAAAAACACCGACATCTGACCATGTCTAAAGGAATGTGAATATCATTAGCGATTCCATATATGAAAACAGTGTCCTGGTACTTCCAGTTTGTACTCTGATGCTGGAAAAAGTGAATGGTCAAAAGGCAAACCTTTCTTCAGCGAGGTAAAGATGACCATGAAGATATAGATTACTTTGGCAATGGAGGAGAGAAACAGGGAGGAGAGGGAGAAGGAGAGGGAGAAGGAGAGGGAGAGGGAGAGNGGAGAGAAACAGTGAGGAGAGGGAGAGGGAGAGGGAGAGGGAGCTGTTCACTGTCCTTTTGTGTTCTGCCACCTGCTTTCTCCTTCCACCCTCTTCTCAGCAGCTCCTTTTTTTACTACTACCTCAAAGTATTTTCCCCTCATTTGTTCACGCTCTCTGTCCTATCTCCCAACATCTTCCAGTATCCAAACAGTCCACAGAGCTTCTAAAGGGGAGAGGGAGAACATGGGCATCAACTTCCAGCTCTTCCAGGGACACTACTGCCACGCGTGGGTGCAACCGCTCTGGGCTCGGCTGGAGCAGCCCTCCGGCAGAGGCGAAGGAGGGCTGCTGGAAGGGCAGCTCCCTGGGTGGGCCTGTGGGGAGCACTGGCTGGCGCTGCTCAGGAGCCGGTCCGGCTGCCCGTGGCCGTGTTGCCAACTCGGCTGTGCAGCAGGTGCTTTGCGCAGCTGTGTGAGCGCTGCCTCTCCGGGCGTTTGTGGTACCTGGGAACCCCAGTCCCGGCTCAGGACTTCACCGTTCATGGCATCATCATACCATGAGGCATGCGGTGCTTGCCTCCGCTGGGGCAACCCCCAGATCTCAGCAGAACACTCTCTAGGTCTGATGCCAGCAGGTTTCAGAAAGAAACACCCCTCTCGGGCTGATTTATTCAGTTCGCAATTGCGTTGGTCATCCGTGACCGCTCAGAGGATGGCACGGCCGAGGCGGGCAAGAGCCGCACACGGCGGAGGGACAGATTTCAGGAACGGGCCACTCCGGCCGAGGGGGACAGAGGCGCGCGCTCGGCAGCCAGCCCCGGGGCAGCCCGCCCGTCCTGCCCGCGGGCGGTGCCGGGCCGGGCCGTGCCGCACGTGGCTACGTGACGGCNTCGGCGGGGGCTGCGGGCGGGGTCCGCGCCCGCGGCCGGCAGCGGTCTCTGCGCCTCAGCCGGGCTTCGCCGGGTGCTGGCGGTGCGCTCTCCCGCCGCGGGGCTGCACAATGGCAGTCGTTCAGTAGGATGGATCCTGCCGTGGCTTTTGTTCTGCAGATCCACCCATCTTCCTAGCAGTCAAGTACCAGGCTATGGTTTTCTCTCTGGGGATCTTTCTTCCGCGTTTTGCCGGTGTCTCCGATGAGGTTTTGGCCTCGGCTGGGATTTCACTACCTTACTTTTCGTTTGGCTTCCCGCTGAAAAAAGGGATTTCTTATATTTGCTCTCCACGCTTTTGGTTATAATCCAGTGTTGGTCTAGAGGGAACAACCGTTCAGCCTGGCTGAAAAAAAAGCATCCGTTGAAAAGTCTCAAAGAAATATACCACGTGAGGAAAAAAAACTGGGAGAAGATCGGAATATAATCGTTTTTTCTATGATAAAACTGGTGCCCCTCTTCAGGAGAACTGATCTCAATTTATTATTATGCAACCACAAGGATCTCTTCTTTCTCAGGGTGTATAAGCTGCTGGATTGCTTTTCGCCCAAATCAATGTGGTTTCTTTGGAACATTTTCAGCAAAGGATCGCATATGCTGCAGTGTCTTTGTGGCAAGAGTCTTAAGAAAAACAAGAACCCAACTGGTAAGCAATCCATTGCAATGCGTTGTTTTTCTTTAATGCTACCCTGTCTGTTGCTTGCCGAGGTAGATCTGCAATCCTGCTGAGGGGAGAAAGGGGGATATATCGAGGCCAGCACGGACATGCATGTGCATACGTGTACGAATAAGCAAGGAGTGGTTTGTATTAGCTTCATCCCCTGTCACCACCGAAAAGGGGTAAAATATAAAATCAAAGGCGACCCTTGCCCAGCCGGCATCTCATAGTTCCTATGTGCTATTTCCAAGGAGGAAACTTTTATATCACTACCCTTCTTGATGGGAAGGCGGTGGAGCCCCCACTCCCGACCCCGATGCAAGCCCCCCCAGTCAGTTTTGGGAAGAGGAGACAGGCTCTCCTGTGCTGGTGTTAGCTGGCCCTGCCTGCGGTGGGTGAGTGTGCTGGAGCTCGGGTCCTGCAAAGCACTTTCTGAATAGCTTGCAGTATGTCACCCCACACACACCCACCCACCGCCTCGCTCGGCTTTCTAAAGTCAAGCCAGACAGCCCCCTCCCCCGGCCTGGGGGCTCCCCGTTATCACTCACTCCCGGCACTCTAGGCCGGGAGGATGGAGGGTGGTGAGGATAGGGGATGGACACTTTCTTGGGGCTTGTGCCCAGACGGCAACTCAGCCAGCTATGCCGAGTGGCAGCGGCAGCACCGCCGGGTTGGCTGTGCCGCTCCTCCGCCTCTCGCTGCCGGGATGACCCCTCTGTGCCACACACCGGTGTCTCTGCGTCCGTCTCTGTGTCTGCCTGGCAGCCGGGATCATGCGCTTCTGTTCAGCCCGGCTCCGAGGGGGAAACTTGCAGTACATTACATAAGAAATGCAAATGCAGGTGCTCTGGGCCGCCTGGTCCCTGGGGGTCACGCTGCTGCTGTTGCATTCCTCTTGCTCGAGGCGTCCGTGCGGCCGAGCCCGCGGCTTGGCGAGCAAGGTGGGCGAGAAGGGATGCTCGGCGGGCGGGGGAGCCGGGAGTTTTCCGGGGAAATACCGGCCCTTCCCGCCGGCCTCTGGTCCCCCACGCCGCCTCGCTCGCTCACCCCGGCCGGCAGGTTGTCTGCAAGCACTTGCGTGCCTGGGGAGGCGAGAGCCGCCGGAGCCCGGGCTGCGAGGGGAGGGATGCCGTGTGTGCGCGCTGGTGTGTGTGCGCCGGCTGCCCTGCAGTGGCAGCTCCCGAGCGGGAGGCTCCTGACGCTGGCACTGCAGTGTAGTAGATCATAGGCTCTCGTTGCTTGACACCCCAATATCAACAAGCAACATCCCTGGCAGCCCGCACCCCTCTCCCTAAAGGCAGCCGGGGTGCCGGCTGCTGCTTTGCTCAGCCCAGGTCCGGTGCGGAGTCGAGGTGGGCACCTCGGCGGATTTAGCCTTCCCCGCCCCCGGCTTCCGTTTGCCAGCTCGTCTCCCCCCTTCCCCCCCCGCCGCTGCCGCAGCAGTGAAAAGCAAACACTTGGCATACCAAAGAGGCTGAAATGCCCCGCCGGAGGCTGCGCTCAGCCTCCCGCAAAGTGCCCTTCGCTTCACTCGTCCCTTTGCACTGCAGGTAGCCGGGGCCACTTCCCAACCGTGTGCCCCCCCC
>VXBU01013702.1:662472-691387 GCA_013400315.1 Bombycilla garrulus | reverse complement strand
CCTCCTGCGGAGGGCAGGCTGTCAAGACATCGGTCCCTGAAGCCGAGTTGTGTCACTAGGAGTGCCAGGCAACCGCAGCACAGCTTTCCACCTCCCCAGGGGACTTTGCCGCACTTACTTACTCCCTCTGCATGGGACGAGTGGATTTGGGCAGCGGGAGCGGCACTGCATCCCGCCGCCCCCCTGCCTGCACAGGGCTGGACTGGCCCGAGGAGGGCTGACCCCTCTTCGGGGGGAGTGGGGGGAGCACGCCTAAGCAAGCGAGGTGGGCAGGGGGCGCGGAGCGAGGCCCTGGCGGGTGCTGCCCCTCCGGCAGGTCCGGGGGCTCGCTGCCCGCCCGCACAGTCTGCGCTGCATCGCTCCGCTCCGACTTGATCCCGTCAGAGCAGCCGGGACCCCGAGCCCGGCCGAGCCGCACACCCCGTCCTGGCACTCCGTTCCGAGAGCGCCGAACTGCGGCTATCTGTCTGAGAAGGCTAATAATCCGCTTGGCCGGATTAGCTGGTAGCTCGGTCACAGGCGCTGTTGCTCTGACGGCAGATCATCTCCGTTCAGGCTGGGGTCGCCCGCGGGAGCGCAGGGAGCCGGTGCCGCGATGCCCGTGCTCGCCTGGTGCCCCCGGGCCGTGGGGCTCCCCCTCTGCTGCAGCTTGCAGCCCCCCATCCCCGCTGCGTCACGGGGCGCTGCCACCGCTCCCGGCCCCCTTTGCCCGCCAAACTTTTCGGGAGCCGCTGGGCTTTTCAGTCCCAAAAGGCATGAAATGAGCGAACATCTGCCGCTGATCCAACCGTGCAGAAAATCCAGCAGGTTAGGCAGCTAACGCTGGCTGTAATTGCAGTTTATTTAGCTATTTTCGGCCTGCTGCACTTTTTTTTTTTTTTTGTCCCTTCCGAGAGCTGGTCTATTTCCAAAAACGGGACTGGGTGGCTCCTTTCCAAATGTTCTCTGCTTTGCGTTTCCTCCTTACCGCTGGCTGCAGCCCCCCCTCCGTGCGAACCCCCTCCCGGACTCCCCTGCCGTGCCCGGTTCCTCGCTCGCTGGCTCCGGGAGCCGGCGCCGCTCGGAGCTCCAGAGACAGGGAGCAAGTACGGCAGGGAAGGATGGGTGTCCGAAGGGCCGTGTGTAAGTCTCTGGCAGAGTTGCATCAGGAGGCTTTGGTTTTATGCTTGGCTGAACCCCCTTGGTTTCAGATTTGATAAAGGAGCTGCATTTGATTGCTGTGATTATTTACCTCTTTACATTTCTTCGTAAGGAGAAAAACTTTGGGAATCAATAGGCCTGGCTGAGTTTTCAGCTACTGAATTTTTTTGAGTGCTCTGAGTTTAATGGTACTAAAAATCAATGAAGCCTCATGTATCTGCATTGTCCTGTCTCTCATGAAAATGTTTGCCATGTGTCAGGTTCCCTGGGCCTCACTTGCTTTTGCAATTATTTCTGTCTAACTCTGCCCTTCCTGCTTGTCATATACAAGAGAGGACTTTGAAAAATGCGAGACCGAAGGGACTTCTTGTCACAAATTGTTAAAAACTTCTCCAAACCATAAGTCCTGAACCGGGGCTTGTTATAATAAGATACTGTCCTCCTGGCTTCCCCACCACCATCCCCAGCCTCCAAACTGGGTATCTTCAGCTAGGGAATGGCAAAGTCTTGGGGAGAATCTGGGGCATGAGGAGAAGTGGGAAAGGAGATTATCTCTAGTTGCTTTTTGAAGCAAGTCCAGCAAGTGAATAGATTTTTTTTTACCAAATGACAGCTGTTTGGGTGCCCACAGGAGGTGTGTTAGCTGGAGTACTAGATGCCCACATGGTGGGAATTGCTATCACATTTCACTCCTGGTGGCAACCCAACAGGCAGAGGATGGATCAGGTTTCCTCTCCATTCACTTCCAAGGAGAAGCATCTCTCCAGCACAGTCAGGGATGTTGACAGAAGAGTAGATGGCAATTGGCATTACTATAAATATATTAGTGATGGAGGATTTAGTTTAGGAAATTAGTATCAATCTCACATCAATTTCAAATGCAAAACCTATTTAAAAAGGCACTAAGTCTGAAATCCAGGCTGTGGCTGAACTGGAATCTCTGCATAGTCCCATGTTAATTTCCTACTCTGTAAAATAGCTTGGCTGGTATTTCCTGGTTGCTAATAATTTTGAAAAAGTTTCTAAGCACAGCCATGTGAGAACTTGTTTGAGACAAAAGCTCGTGTCCTGACGATAAAATACATAGAAGATATGTGTCTTTATCTGAATTCTGAAAAAAATTGGCTTTCCTTACTCATAGAAAGCAAACCTCCCACCAAAAGACAAGGATAGTAAGAGCTATGGGATCATGTCCTTGAAGTTTCTTTCATGTAGGTCTCAAAAGCAGCTCTGACTGCTAAATACCGTAATTCCTGTAATGGGAATTGAGACATAGTCTGATTCTCTTGCTCAAATGTAAAACTGCCTATTTACATGTATTTCACCTACTGAAGTTTTGTCCTCTATGGAATACATTTCCCAAATTTATACAAATTTAATTATTCTTGATCAAATTAAATTGCATACTCTACTTATTAAGGGGTGAAATTTATGCCTGCTCATGCATCTCCCTACTGTAAAAAAGTGTTTGCACCTAGTTCAATGTCTGCTAATGACAGGCCATTTATAAATGAATTCAAATATAAAAAGGATGACTTTGGCTTAAGGAAAATACAAAAAATATATTTACAGATATCATTGGTTTAAATATTTATGTGTATGCATTTTTCATTTGAGCTTGATGTTTATTCTACTTAACCTTCTCGGATTATATTAAGTATATTAATTTTAAGCTAAAATTCCTATTGACTTTAGATTTAGACATTCAGAATTTGTCCCTTTGTAAAGATTTTCTGTCCAGTAGATGCCTGTAAAAAATATAATCTGGAGATGAGAGAGTTGCTTGAAATTGGAAACCAGTTTTCCAAGAGGACTTCATAAATCTAAAGAAATGGGAATTCGGCCCTTACACTTACTCCGAGGGTGCATTTTGTAGCTGGTGGGGTCACTACTGAGGTTTTCATAGGAACAGTCAACATTTAAGATAAAATACTCTGAGTCTAGGATGCAGATGGATAAATGGTTATGTGCAAATTAAACTGAATATTTACAGATGTTTGCCAAATGTGCCTCTAAACAGTGAGTCCTGATGGAGCATGTTTCACTCAGTCAAGGATTATCTTGGTGCTTGGGGAGCGGTGATTTGTTTCTATACCTAGTTCTGGTTTAGATGGCTTTCTTGATTTTGGGCACACTCTTACTTACCCATGCTTTCCCTTCCTGCTTGTTAGAAATTGCAGGCAATGTCTGAACATTGCACAAGTGTGCTGTTGTCCCTTTTGTTTGTTTTTCACATTTCAGTGAATGATAGCTTTTCAGAGATAAATTACTAGTTTACTGAATAACAAAACATGGAATGATCATAAAATTTTACAGTCTCTGTAGTGAAAAAATTGCTGAGGTGCAGCACAAGGCTTGATGTACAGTTAACGTATCCAAGAGCTACTTGCCGCTGTACAGAAAGCGTGTATGTGTGTATACAGTAGAAGAGCAGTTTACCTGGAAATAAACTTTGTTGGACTGCACTCAAGTTTAGTTCAGAAAGAGCCCCCTTCTTGCACAGAGTGTGCTTTTACTGTCACAGCAAATTAAGATGGGAAGAAAATCTTTTTATTGAAGACCATATAATAAAGTGCTTAAAAGAGTATATTCATCTTCAGACTGGCTGTTAAAAAATATTTATTGCGTTCTTGAAGTGGATCCTTACAGTAGATCCACCCAGAAGTACTAAAAATAATAACTGCAAAGGGAACTGATGGTGTTTTGCACTATGATGGACTGAACACACAGCAAGCAAAATGTAAGTGATGTGTTCTTTTTGATATACTCTGCAGCAAAGATAATAGTGTGTGAATAATTAACAAAGCTGTTATTCAACACAGGAGCACACTGAGTCTGAAGAAGAACCTTTAGAGGCCAAAACCTCAAAAGCCAATTAGTGAAAGGCATTTAATGGATACACAGAATGCAGGTTTGGTGTATTTGTAGCATATGCTGTTAGAAACGTTCACATTAAATAGCAGCAAGGAAAGTAAACAGTTGCTGATGAAACTGCATCGAGAAGTCAGAATAATAATACCTGTAGTAATATTCAATGCACAAGCCAGATTAATAACGCTTTCTGCAGTAAAATGACTAGTTTAGGTACCATACTGTGGTGAACATAATCAACATTTTAATAGTTTTTGAGTTAATATTGAATGGTTGTGTGGGTCAAATGACAATAGGTAGCACACAGTTGCTGACAGAAATTGATAGTCTAATTTTAATGCCTGTATTTTGTCTTTTGACTGGAAACAGCATGAGGAATTGCACTGAACAAGTTTAGTTCTTGCATACAGTAGGCACTGTCTTGGAAATTACTTGGCTTAATCTTTTTGTGCCACTGAAATAAACCTGGTCCTATCAGACAGTAGAATCAAACCAAGGTTAAACATTTTAATTCCACTGGACTTTTTTGGCTTTTTCTCGAGGACAGTGATACAAATAAACCGTAATCCTCTATGAAAAACATTGTTGTAAGGAGATTCCTGAAAGGACTGTATTTTACTGAGCTGAGAGAGGAATAAACTTTGCTTTTCACTGAAATTCATTGTGTCATCCATGTTTTTTTTGTGTATGGCTTTGTCATCTGGAAAGATAAGAACATAGTGAGGATACAGGGTGTGCAGGATTTGTGCCTTAGTTGTTGAAGATGTCTTGTCTCCATCTCTGGGCATTAGCTAGTGTAAGAAAAAATGCAAGACATGGGCCAATACTTGGGTTTGATCCTTCCCCTAATCTGTCCTCTCAGTTTTCAGCTGTCACTGGACTGTGAAGTTGGAGTTTATATTCAGGTCACTGTGTGTAGTAGCTTCTGAAAGAGCTACACAGCTTCAGTTATCAAACAGCATTTCTATTTTGGGTATCATAAAACTTTGCATGGCAGTGAGCTCTACATAACCACGTCCTATGTGGAAAGGATGTGGAGGGGTTTGCACTTTCTGTGGGTACTCCTTGGTTCTTCTATTGAAAAACAGAGGCTAACACTGCTATTTCTGCCCCATGTTTGTGATTACTGATTATGGAGAGCTTTTCAGGTGAAAAGCGCTTCTTTCATGGTGCCTTCTCCTTCCTTGGACTGTCCTGAAATCCTTGACATTTCCATCATCTTGGTTCCTGTGCAGTATAACTTGCCTTTGCTGAGGGTATAGGATATGTTTGGCTTTGGAGGACAAAAATGAGGCAGCAGCTGACACATCCCTTTGCATGTGCTGCTTTTGTCCAGCTAAAAGAAGTTAATTTCTATGGATTTTCTAGGCCTATGGGATAAGGAAGTATCTCCTGAAAAGGGCATGTTTTCACAATGTCCTTTCTCTTGAGGGAAGAAGTGGAATATTACTCTCTTGAAGAAGCTTTTAAAGAATTAAGCTTTAGCGTGACTGAAAACTAGAATTTCGTACCATTGTTGAACGGTTTGAACAGGAGCGACAGCTTGCGTATATAAGCAGACTTCTGTTTACTTATAAATCTCTTGCTTCTCACCAATGCTAGCAGAGGAAATATACAGGAATTTCATTACCCTTTAATGAAGCTTGAGATGAAAATGTTAATTTAAAGAAGGCAAGTTTGCCAGACTTGTTACTCTTTCAGTAAATGTATTTCTGAGCATGTCCTGCTACAATCAAACAAAATGTCCAGATTAAACAGTTCCCAGTTCTTGCTTCTCATTAAAGAAGTGTAATATAAAGCATTACTGCTGCTTAGTAGTTTCTACACATATCACTCCTTGCAGATAGGTACATTTATTGACATTGAATGAGATGAAGAGGAACTACCAGTACAAAACATAGTGGAAAATACATGGGAAAAAAAAAGAGATGTGGGAAAAGATGTGGAAAAATGATAGATCAGGGAAATGCTTACAAAAAAAAAGTCAGTTAAATCATTAATACAGTAGTTATGTTACAGAGTAACCTATCATGAATATCTTAATGAGGATTAAATTAATAGTAGTCCCTATTAATTTGTAATACTAATGACACAAAGAGCCACTTTACAGTTCCGATTTTCTTGGAACTGCAAATTGCAAGTCAAACCCAGACAGCTAATACTTCCTGAGAAACTGAACCTAAATGTGATGTAGGCAGATTATCCCACTAGGAGATCAACCTAAGATCTCAGATGTGAACTACCTCTAGGATGTCTAAAACCCAGGTGCAATTTTGTAGCTTGAACTCTTTCACTAAAATCCATATTTTAAAGTAGCATTAACAGGTGGATTAAAATTTGTAAAGCTTTGCACCCCTGAGAGAGTTCTTCATAGTCACTTGCTGGTTTAAATCCTTTTTTTTTTTGTATGTTTGTGTTTGTCCCCATGTGAAGGAGACTCTCTGCCTCAAAAAATCTGGTTTCACAGAGTTTCATAACCAACATTTGCTAGTGTCCTGGCTTTACTCAAACATTTATTATCTTTATGAATATGACCTTGATCTATCCCAAATTCTGTCATCTCCATTATAGCCTCTCACATTTCTTTTGAGTTTTTTCACCTTCTCCTTGTGCAAGCATCTCACCTTTTTATTTTGGATAAGGTCTCTGAGGAAAAATAGCCCTTAATTGTATTTCTTTCAGATATTTTTAAGTCCTCTCCACCACTTTGAATAATTAGCTAGTGACCATGAGCAGAACAACTGCACAGGCTTATTTTATTAATGATAGAATAGGTATTGAGGATGGATGAAAGGTAGGCTGATGGACTAGCCTTTTTTTAATTGGGCATGAGCTGTATACATTGTTGTTTTCCTACTTGCTGCTAATTTACAGTAGCAGAAAAATAGCAGAAGTAAAGAAATTCAGAGGCTGTAAAGCAAGTGTAATTGATTAGGAAAAGACAGTAAAATCAGCAAGAGAATTCAGAAGACCTAAAAGCAAATGTTATCTTTTTAGTTTGTTGTGAGGATCATTTGAGAATAATATTTGCTTGAAGATAAAATGGTTTGTGTGAGAGTCTGCTGCTAAAGCAGGACTCCTCAGCACCCAGGGAAATTTTCTGGGTATTATTGCTGAGCATTTGTTATTTGTGTTGGTAGGGAGTTGGTTCCAGGTCCTAGCTTTGTCTGTTCACTTCGGTGCTATGTCTTTCCTCAAAGCTTGTGGCTATGGCACCCCTCAGAAGAGATCCCAGAGAACTGCAAAACTTGTGTGGGTGCAAGGCATGCCCCTATGTCCATACCCTCAGCAGAGAACAGACACAGTAAACCCGTGGTTTGGATCTTACTCACTTTAGATTCACCTTGTTCACCTTTGAGCTCACCTTTGATAGCCTAGTCTAGAGACATATTGTAGGAGAGGGATTATAATGTCACTTCAGTGCAACGTGCTCCAGGGTTTCTGCTGACCAGGGACATTAGTAGCAGAGCCAGTGACTGTATGTTACTGAACCCTGTGTTCTGAACTGTTGAGCTCTGGCTATATGCACAAAATTTTGAAACATGGCAGAGATAAGTTCTCTTGCCTTTGAAACATGTAGCATGGTATCTTCCATGGAACAGGGGATCTGAAAGCAGTATGGGATTATTTTACAGCAAATAAGTCATTATGTAGTGTTTGTATGGAAGAACCGCATTTTTTTGAAAGTGATCTTATTTTGTTTTCAAACCTTTAAACTTGGATAATGTTTGTGGAATAGTGAAAATATAAGAGAAAAAAACGGTTGCAGCTTCCTATGTAGTACGTATCTGGGTAAAATAAAAAAGTTTATTAATGGTAGGAGAAATTTGTACCACAGAAGTGGGAATAGAGGAATTGTGATTTTCTGTTCTAGTGTCTTTCCTCATTTTGATTCGTCTTTGCAGTTTATATGAAATGATGTATCTTAAGCATTACTGACATGAAGTGGAGATGAATCCAGTGATTTGTGTGCCACAGCAAGATGTTCTCTCCTGACTGAAAATTTTCTGTGAAAGCATGTCTTTGAAGACATTGGCTTTCTTGGCTTTCTCAGCACTTTGACACCATGGATGTTGATCTTGACCTATTTCATACACCATGGATGAAAACACTCTCCAAGGGGTTCCTCAAGATAGCTACATAAATATGGTGCTGTCATTAAAAAAAAAATCTTTAAGCAAAATGAGAAAAAAAATTTGAACGTAAGTATATAAAAGTGAATATCGTGGTAGTTTTAACTGTAGGGTTTCTAAGTTTCTCATTTCTCTCAAATGCTGGATGAGAATGATTGTATTCCTGTTTGTCCAGCTGTGATTAAATGAAAGTGGAAGTTGAAGTTTTGGACCATATAGCTAAAGCAGAAATAAGCTGTACATTGTGCAGTCTGGGTTAAAATATTAAAAAAAAAAAAAAAAGCATCAGGAGAAACAGCAAAACAAGGGTTTGTTATGTTTCCTGAAGCTCCTTTTCCTGGGATTTCAGTGGCTGTCTGGAGTATCTATGGTCTCGATTGGTTGCCATAAAGAGCACTTGCTAACAGATTTAAGATAGAAGATGAGAAGATAAATACTAAGCCCTTGCAGTCATAGATGTAGGTTAAGAATTTGGGGGTGGAACTTGCTGAAGTTAGAACAAAAGTAAGTTAGAATGTGATGTTAGTACATTAGATGAGTTTTTGTCAGGGGCTATGTGGATGATACATGAATAGTGTGGGATGCTCTCTCTCCCACTTATTCTCAGAGGGAGATGAAAAACCAGAATGACAAAAGAAATGATAAAGTAAATAATAAAGGGATTAAAGGAGTCTGTAGTCATTTAGACAGGTAAGTGATAGAAAGTCCTACAGGCAAGCAGAATTTAGAAATTGTTGATGCTATTTATCAATTGAAGAGCAAATAGATCTGAAATTTAAGGACTTTTTCATGGAAAACATCTATTTCTAGAAGTGTTTCTTTCCAAGGACATGTAGGAGAGTTTCATATTTGAGAGTCTAGCCTCTCTCAATTTATTCCATTTATAGCTATCTTGCTAAAGGTGAGGTATCCTTGTAAACATTGCTTTGCTATTATAAATGAAGGTGCTCCCACGCTCCCGAGTCTACCAGCTGTCACTGTACAGCTCTGAAAAAGTGGCCTCCAGGGTGACCTTAGGCTGAGTGTCCAGGGGCTCCTGCCTTCCTGCTGTCACATGGATGCCCTGAGAGCCTCCTGTCTGGTGGGCCTTGACTTTTTGGACCTGCATGGGTGTGTGGAGTCTCCTGTGTGTGCTGCAGCTGCCTGGGCTAACACCTGCTGGCTCACCTGCAGGAAAGATGATGGCACAGGAGTCGGCTCTTGAGGGTGGCCCTCAAGCTAAACTGTAACAGCCTGTGTAGTTGCCACAGCAACTGCCGGGGAGAGGAAATGTATTATCCCCCTCCAAACTGTTCTACAGCACAGAATATGCAGAATATGTACTTCCATGGATCTTAAGCTGTGTAAGTCTTTGTGCAAGACGCCATGTCCTGAGTGGTATCAGCTATAGAAGGTACTATAGGTTCAGTATTTATTTGCAGTTTTCTTCCAATTGCTTATTAAGTTCACAAACAGCTTAAGAATGTTGGGTGCCACTCAATCCTTGTAGATGACCACAAATCTGCATCAAGAAGCCTACACTGGAGATCTTAAAGCAACTTCAAAGGGAAAGCCAGTCTCTTCTTCTCATCAACAGATGGCAAATCAGAATTGTGAGTAAGAACTGTCCACCTTCAGTTTGGCATTGCTATCATTCTCCCACCTTAAACTCCTCCTAGTTGTTCAGGAACATAAGACTGAATTTATATTGCTTAATTAAAAAAGGGCCAGGGATTTATCCAAGTCCAAATGGCTCTGGCTGGCTCATGTCCACACCACTTACAGTTACCACCCTTCCTGGCAGATCAGCTTGCAGAGAGCTCACTGAGGTAGTGCCTGGGTCTTAAGGAAGAGTGTGGATGACTAGGGATCTAGCACTTCTTTAGTTTAACGGTCTGAACACAGCCAGAGAGGATCAGAAAAAGCCTTTCACTCTCAGTAAGGAAAGTTAAGGGAAGCTCTGCTTGTATGGTGGTATACTTGTGCCCCCAGCTTCAGAGAGGAACTGTACCTGGACTAATAACAGAATACCACCATGCTGGCCCAGCTAAGGGGTTATTAGAGCTTCAGTAAAGTGGATGAATCCCAGCTTCATCCTTTGAGGAAGGAGCACCTAGAAAGGGGCTTCCTATGGGCCCTTGGTTAACCTTGTGCAAAGCTGGTGGAGGAAGGAGAGCAGAGTATACCTGCTTCCGAGCAAGTCTGGCAGCTCAGCAGCAGAGACTTGAGTCTGCAGGGAATGAATCATAACGAGTTTCTGAGGAGGATGAACCAGACAGGAAGGAAAGCTCAATCTTGCTGGGGAAAGGAGCATATCTCCTCTTTTTTCTCTCTTTCACAAGAAGATGGAGTTCCAGGGTAAGGAAGAGCTAAAGGACAGGAGATTTCATCTGTCTCAGAATAAAATCATTTTTCTTCTGCTTCATTGTCTTCTGTACTTCCATTCCTTCTCACTGACCTTATTTGGGATCATTTCTTAATTTGTGTGAGCATGTGCAACAGAACTTGTCAGTACTATCAGTCATCTCAGCAACCTGTTGTTTGACTGCTCACCCACTTTCTGTTTTCTGACCTAGATGGGCATCAACCTAAATTTTTGTTGCACACACTTATTGATCTTTCTTTAATTAAAGGATATGTATTTCTCCCTACATGGCCACCAGTTACTCTCTTCCCTTATATAGTGAGGAGATGAATAAAGAAATAATTTTTTTTCTGATTGTTGATGCTTTAAATATGTTGGCAGACTAAATCTGGTCACAGTCTGTGAATTTAAAGAGTCTGGCTTATAGTCTGACAGTATGGTCCAGAATATTTCTGTGTTTTTCTTAAAATAAAGAAAATTAGACAGCAGAAAGAATTTTGCATTTTGTTTTTGGTTGGGTGGGTTGTTTGTTTTTTTAAATTTTTTAAAATAGTTTTAGGGAAAATCAGTTTATGGCACTTGGAATCCTTTGATAAGGATGCACAGGGTATATTTACTCTTCCATTTAATGCTAAATGTGAAAAGATTGAATGTAAGCAGTAAATTCTTTTCTTCATCAGTCCCTTGAATGCTCGTTGAGGTCACTGTTCCTTGACATGTTGACTGTCTGAAAAAAACTCAGTATCACAGCTTAATCTGGGGCTAAGAAGGGTGTTGCATTTAACAGAGATTTTTATGTTTTCATTGCTTACAATAAAAGCAGTTATGAAAAACTCTTATGATGGGACACAGTTATGCTTTGCATTAAAATAAGGCACAGTGGGGGGGCTGTATTCAGCCTGTTAGCTTGTTAGAAAAAGCTGGTATTTCTGAAACTCTTCTAAACACCCTGAATTTGGAAGTCAAGTGAAATCTCCTAAGCTAGTAAAGTCTTCTTAGTAGCAGAGGAATAAAAGACTTTCAGTATAAATACTTCTCAGTGTATTAGGTACTTGGAAACTGTTTCTTCTGTTAATAGAACATTAATTAAGCGTGCCTAGGATATGGCTTGGCAGTTAAGACAACTTGGGCCAAACTAACTGCATTAAGGTTCTTTTCAAGAGTGAAAGTACCTTATTTTCAGTCCTACTTCTAGGCTGGAGAAATTAAGTTTTTGGTGTATGTGCATTTATAGTGTTTTTCCCTTTTGCCATGCTAATTGAAAGCACCATCTTGAATCCTTCTTCTAGGAAGTTTCTTGGTATTTGCTTTACATGGCATTACTCCACTGTCATATTCAAGTTGTCAAAGATGGGTTTTACAGGAGGATAAAGGAAGCATTCTCTTGCAGGAGGATAAAGGAAGCATGGCCAGAACATGAGACTATTCTTGTGGTGGTAAATGATCTTTTGCTCTCAGGAAAAAAAAAAAAGGGAGAGTTTTTTTCGGCCTTGGCACACTGTTTTGGGTTTGTTAAAATCTAGCTAGATTTAAATACTCAAACCCTTTCTTGCTAATCCACCTCTCCATGGCTTTTCTACAGGAAGGTCCCTGTTTCTGTGGAAGCCAAAAGTTTTCTTGTACATATTAAATAGTTCTGTCCTTAATCTACTATTACTATTGAATAATTCTTACAACATCAGCTTCAGTCTGCTTCATCTTCTTGTCTTTTTATCTTACAGTGACTAATTTGCAGAACAAGCATGCCTTCCCCTGTTTGCACTCAAGGGCATTAACTGATCTAGTTAACAAACTAATCTAGGTCTAGAGAAAACAAGTAGAACAAGCAGAAAATGAACAGCTGAGACTGAACAACAATTTCCTTCCATGTGGACATGGTTCTCTTGGGTTTTCCTCCAGAGAACTGAGCTTTTTCTCAGCATCCCAAAGTTCTTGGTTTTGTCATTGCTCAGTCAGGTACAGGCAACAGTGAAAACCAAAACAAACTGGAGGTTACACAAATAGATTTCAGAAGTCTCAATGTGTCTTCAATGAAGGACCTCAAAGCAAATTTATTAAATGAAAGGCTGACTTGGCAGGAAGGTCTAATCCTTTTGAAAAATACTTCTAAAAAAAGGAATATCAGAGAATGAAAGTTCAAACTTGCCTACATTGCAGTATACAAATTAGTAAGCGAGTCACCTGGTAGTCTCCTTGTCCCTGGTACGTAGCGCTGCTGTTTTCTCCCTCAGGGGTATGTACAGGACCCTAAGTCCCTGACAAAGTGCTACTATTTTTTTGTTTGGTTGGTTGGTTTTAATCCAGTACAGAGAGATCTGGCTAGTATAGAAATATGTGACATTGGTAGATCTTAGCAGTACTTTCTGAAGAATATTTCTGCAAATATTAATTCTTTTGAGGTTAGATATAGTGGTGAGTATACAGAGCTTCTACAAGAACACTGGTGGAAAGGCCAGTATGTAAAATGTTGCCCAGTAGACTGCAGTACCCAATAATTATGAAATAAAGGTCCATCACTGAAACAAAATATAGCAATTCTTGCTTTAAGTTCATAGATATTTACCTAGGAGGGCAGTTAAGCCAAAAAACTCCATTATCTTAATGTGGTACTCGCTGCAAGTCCGTGCTAAGCCTTTTGAACTGAGAATACACCGAAACAGGCAGCTGGGGTAGTGAAACTCTTTTCTGGAGTGTTTATAGGAACCAATTATATGCAATTTGTTTAAATTACTGGTGAGCAGCTCTACATTAACAATTGTCTTAGTGCTAGTAAGTAGGAGTGTCTGGAATGTGGCACTTTGCATACTCAACTCGTATCTGCACTTTCAACACACCCAGTGCTTTCATTGCAAGAGGCTGGAGCTGCTCAGATATTTTCACAAGCTCTTCTTTTTTTCAGTTTTGTTCTGGACAAATTGTTACCACTCTTTATACAAGATAATCAATCAGCTGTTGCTCCTATATTTTCTATTATAACCAATTTCTGTCGGAGTATCCCATGGCTAATGACTGGGAAGATTGTTCTTGCCCCTAGGTTCAGTTACCTAATTAGAGATCATCCTGTTACACAGTGCTTTAAGGTATATTTCCTTTTCTTAGCCCACAGAGAACATAGACTTGCAGAACAGTTGGGGTTGGAAGCGACCTCTGGAGATCATCTAACTCCCCTGCTAAAATAGGGTCTTTTAGAGTGGATTGCACAGGATCGTGTCCAGTCAGGCTTTGAATACCTCCAGAGATGGAGACATGAACATGGGAAAATTATTTTTGCTTTCATCTCTCTCCCCATCTCCCTTTCAAACAAATTAATTAGAGAAAGAGTGAAAATCCTGCTTTATAGCACAGAGTGGGGACATTTTCCCACCTCAGGATAGGATTTGGAGCAGTTTCCTCACCGCTCTCTCTGCTTATGTGGGTACAATACAAAGCTCCAGTCAGTTCACATCTTTTGCTGTAGTGCAGAGCCTCAGCAGCACTGTGTGTTTCCTTGTATTTTAAACTGTGATGGATTTAAAGAAGCCTGAGAGCCAGGATACTTCTGCTGTGCTCCGTAAGAGAGCTCATGGTCTTGCTCCTGTTTTCCATTAGTGCCGAGAAGAAGTAACCAGTGACAGCTTTCAACACCTTAGTGGCAGCGACTATTTTTGAGCACAGTGTGTGGCCCCATCATCTGATGAGTTTCAGCGTGGAGGTGTTTCCAAACAGGAGAAGCCTTTTCCTTAGGAGTGAAGAGGTGTTGAACTTTGAGTTTATGGTACTTCGGGGCAGATACTGCCCGTCTCAGAACAAAATCCCCTGGGAACAAATTAGGGTGTATTTAAATAACAGATGAGGAGGGAAAAGGCTTCTGAAGTTTCTCTAGAGAGAGCACAAGATCTGCTCACTGTACCATCCAGCCTGTGTGCAGAGGGATTTGTGTGAGTGAAGTAGAGGGAGGAAAGAACAAAGCCAGTAAATCCGCTGGTAGGCAGACGTTCAGCAAAGGAGCTTCACATTTTGTGGCTGAGAATCAAAATTTTTGAGTCTTATTACTGGAAGTTCTCATCTTCAAAATGTGATAAAAAGAGTTAGTTATTGTTTTATTATAAAGAGCCCTTCTGCTCTTCCATATACTATACTGACAGTATTCACTGTATATTCCTCTTCCTTCCTGCTCTTCCCAGCTCATGGGTACCATGAGACTGTTAATACTTACTAAAGGACATTTATTTTGGTTATTTTTCATAATTTCATTTGTGTCCACTCAACTTTGCTCCATTTTTGGCAATACTGTAATGACGGTTTAAGCAGATAATGTCTAAACAGAAACCCAGTAGTCATATTTATGATGGATGTGCAAAGAGCTCTTGGAGAGCAATTTTGGTATTACTTCCCTGATATTTCATAGTTTGGCATGTACAAAAATGCATGAAGGATTTTTCAGTGGATGCTTAGATTCAATTCAATTAGATTTTGGGCTTTTTGCAGACAATTTTTAGTTCAAAAATTCTAGTGATAATCTGAGAAATAAATAGGTTAATGCATTATGCAAATTTTCATTCCATTGTTAACAGATCTCAAAATGTTCCTAAAGGTATGGCATAATGCTAATGGTGAGATAAGGCTCAGGGCCTAGTTGTCATATCTTGGAATATCAGCTGTGTTAAAAAAATTTCCATTTGTTTGGAAGCATTCAGCTTCAGACCAAAGGCCTTTTCAGTAAGTATGAACATTGCCCTTGGCTTGGATGAGTCTTGGGGAGAAAATTTTCCAATGATTATTTAATGAATGGGAACTGTTCAGTTAGCAGCAACATGAAATTGAAGGTGCTGCTTGCCTATTCGGTTTCTGTGGTTAGTATTGCCATTCAGTTTCTTAACCAGCCTTTCCCAACTGTATAGTTTTACCAATGCATTTCAGTATGCTGAGAGGTTTGATGGTGAGCTCAGTCATTCAAAAAGCATATTAAGCCAATAATAGCAGGCCCAAGGCCTATCTGTGTCTCAGACTTTAGCCAGTGAAGATGCTATCTACAAATTCACTGGTTTTGAGATTAATCGTTCCTGCAAATAATCCAGTTATTTGATTTATCCTTGTGAAACTAAGAAATTATTATATCCGAGTGAATTGTATTGTATTGTATTGTATTGTATTGTATTGTATTCTATTCTATTCTATTCTATTCTATTCTATTCTATTCTATTCCTTTATTGCTATTTTAACCTGTGATTTTTTTACTTACATAAACAGGAAAATACTTCAGTAGGAGATAAGGAACGTATTTCATCTTAGCAATGTCTTTTAAAAGCTAGAAATTACTCACTGTTTACTCTAGCTAACCTTGATCCTAAGAAAATTTCTGTGTTATTTTTCATCAGTCTTTGAAAACATCCAGGGGTAACAGGAAGGTAATGCTTCATTTGTTTTATCAGTGGCTTATTTTCACTTATAAACTAATTAGGTCACAATACCTATAGGAGTGGAGGGACTAGAGTTGTGGTCATATACATCTTCACTTTTAGAACCAAAACTGGAAACCTGTCTTGCTTGGAACAATTTTTCAGGGACAAAAATGATTAAGAAAAATGTCACCATACAATTAAAATAGAGTTTTAGATGGTTACTGTTCTTCATCCCAGCATCCCACAGTACTTAGTGCTTTCTGTCCAAATTCAGGTTCTTCCATAAGGAGTAACAAAGGGTAAGATTTTATAATTGAGTCCTCTGCTTTGGCATAGTGTTGCCATGGTCATGAAAAAAAAGCACAAAAATTACATGCTGACTGTGCCAGATAGATCCGAAGAAAATCCCTGTACAATAATGTGCACTCATTCAAGTTGTGCTATTCATATGGTAAGGTTGAGATTATACTTTATTTCTGCACTTGGCATGCCAAGGACAAAGTAGTGCTTAGCTCATTCTCTCCCTCATCTTCCTGCAGAGTGGCTGGCACAAACTTATTTCTTCTATTCTGGGCACAGAGAGATGTCCAGGAGGTTGATTTTTGACAAGGTGGGAAAAGCCATGTCTCTGCTGTTCTGCAGCAGCCAGAAGGCTTGAGGCAGAGCCATGGGCTACAGGATGTAAAACAATGCTGCGTTTCTTCCAGTTACAACATATCCATCTCTGGTGTCACATGGAGTGCTGCAATTCTGCTGATTAAAAACACACAGATTCCTAATGGCATGTGGGATACAACTGCAAAGCCAGTACTGTTCTTTAATATGGATAGCAACTAAAGTTGACAACTCAACCTAATTTTTTTTGTTATGTTTTTGAAATGTTTATTAGACACTTTTTGCTCCTCATTCATTTGTCCTTGTTCTGTAAAGGCAAGTTCTACTTAAATGGCAATTAAAGTTTCCTGTTTTCATCATTTCCTCTGCTCAGTTGACATATATTTGACAAAAAGTGACTTCTAGTGGTCCCTAGGTAAATGAATGGTGAGGGATTTTAGCATCTTTCAGAATTTGGGCTGTAATTCGCTTAGAGTTGCTAACATACAATATTTACACAAGTGGAAGCAATATTACCTGTTCTACTGCACTGTTCTTCTGTACTCTGAGCATCTGTTCAAAGATGGATGTGGTTGGTACCCAAATGACTTGAACACAGCACGTGCAGTGTGGGCAGAAAGGTCGGTGTGTATTTTCAGCTGTTTATGTTTGAGCGAGGGAAACTTTGGAAATCAACAAAGTGGGGGAACAAAGAACCACCTCCTGCTTGTTGCTGAATTGGGATCACTCCTTTTTCCAGTATTTCTGGTATTTTTGTTTTTCAGATCAGTTCCTTGACTATGGTTATGGCACAAAGCTAATGCATGGACATATGATGTAAATAAACGTCTTCACTGCAAACATGCATTCCTTGTCTGGATGGCTGAGATGGCAGTGGGAGAACAAAGAAAAGAAGTCATGCCCCAGTTCTTTTGGCTGCAACCTTCCTTCTATGAGCATGTGAAAGAAAATTGCCCAGGAGTCCTAAGCATGTCTCTATCTGATATGGGCACAATGTTGACAATTCTCCTATGTTTAAGCAGCAAGATTTCAACCGCCTCAGGAGAAAAATTAGCCTCACCCTCAACATAGAAAGTGTCTCAGCTGATGAAAACTGAAAGGGTTTCTTTCACATCAGTAACGCTGTGGAGATTTCCTTCTGTTACAACAGCACTTACTACCTAGAAGGACTGACACATAATATAATATCTGAAACAAGTGCATTACCCTATTTTTCTGTATGAATAGAAGTAATCAAAAGAGCTCAGGAGTATTTTGCAACTGTAGTGATTTTAAGGAGAAAAGGGTAGAAGTTTTTGGCAGGTTTCATTGATAATTCCAAGCATTTTGATATTTTTGAGAGGGGAAAAAGTATAAAGGTAATTAGTGCTATGGAAACTATAAGACGTATAGTAGTTTTACCTTTTTTTTCCCTGTAAAAATTAGGTCAATGCTTTCATGAAGTGGTGTGCTGAAGGCTCTGAGAGAACATGCATGCATCAGGAGCTTTGTATTCCTTTGGTTAGTACATGGTATATAGAAATTCCAGTTTGCAACATGCAGTTTTTCTTCAGTTGCACTACAGAAAATACAGCCAATAAAAATTAATTGCTGTAATTTGATGTATCCATCCCTGATCATAAATTATTGTGCAGGTGCTATTTATTCTGTCCAAAATTTATGTGGGCTAAAGTAGTTTTACTAACCTCTATCTACTTAGAAATAAGGAAAGAAGGACTACTAGCATAATGATTTAATATTTTTGTATAATATTCTTTCTAAGAACACAAAGTTATTTTTCAATGGCTTAACCTTAAAACCAATCTTTGCTCACCAGCTTTAATACTCTGGCATCCAGATATCTGGAAAAAAGTAAATAGCTCCCAGGGATGTCAGGCAAGTTAAACCCAGTGCATGTAAGCACAGTGCTTGTTTTTGTTGCTGCTTGATGATATTTGTCAATACATCATTAAAACAAAAACAAAAAAAAAATTGAATTCATTAAAAGGAGTTGCAAAATCAAGCATTCAAATGTTAAGTCTAATTGACTTTAGAAATCTGTGATGCTTCAACAACCTCAGCAGAATTAAATCCTGTAGTTTTGAAGGGCATAGTACCAGGGAGGAGTAAGAAGCCTGGGTATAAATGTGTAGAGTGGTTAACTTTCTTCTTAACTGATCTCCATTATATGTACTAACTTTGCTAGAGTAGGGCTTTAATTAGTTGACTGCCTATTGGTTGTTTTCTTTGTCTTCATTACCTGAGCACTGAGCTTTGCCCGAGCACTGGAGCTACATAGCAGGGAATACCTCACAGGCAGCTTGGGAAAGGGGTTAGGAGCAACCAGAGAGAAAATCCTCCTTACTCACCAATCAAAATCCTGGGCTGAGGCATGCACAGCACAGCCAGAGAGTTTAGCTGCTAAATTGTAGTAAGTCTATTAGAAAAACACAGTCTGAGGTTTTCTGTGGTGCTTTTACAGGCATCTGCTGTACTTCATGGATGCACTAGACCTTTTCAGAGGATTGACTAAGAGTTTTTTTAAATATGGGCAAGATGTTTCCAGACAGCTCAAGCTGACAATAAGAAGTCTCAGGAGGACTTATTAGCTCAGGTGTGATTAGAAATCAAGCTGTCTCTGTGTACTTGTGCTGCACCGTGGCCAAGTGAATAATGTTTCCTATTAGGTGGTGTACTGAGAAGTGCAATACATAAACATCCAAGTGGCTATCACCAAAGCTGTCTAGACCCTTCTGAAACTTGTTCTCATCTGAAGCTAAAACACCCCTGATGAATGAAAAGTGATGCCAAATACCTCATGCCATCTTTTCACTGCTGTGGGCTTAACTTTCCACATGGAGACAGTAGTTAATGTAGGTGCCACTTCCTTACCAGGAGTTCAGGGTCCAAACCCTTTTCAGGGTTGAGCACTGCTGCCTGCTTAACTAAGAGGCCCTGAGGACTTTGATAAGAGAAATGCTTGCAGTTGCAGTTTGAATTTACAGCTACTTTTTTAAAGTGAGAAAGGTATGCAGGATTTATAGTTAATTTCTTCCAAAATTTTCTTTATTTTTCTATTGTTTCCTGCTTTATCACTTATATGTCAACATTAGTAGGCACAGTATTCTTTTAGTGGCAAAACTTTATGCTCTGTTTTTATGAACTAAAAAGTTTCATCACAAAGAAAATGAACTGAGGTGACCATGTTATTTAAAGCTGTAAGAGGATAATAAAAAATGAAAGGTGATGTTTCACTGCAGAAGTAAATGGATTTTATTTATGACACTGGGAGTGGCTATTAGTTTGTGCTTTCTACAATAGGAAGTCTATGGAAGGCTTATTTTTATCATAGAATCATAGAATATATATGCTGAGTTGGAGGGCACCCTTCAGGATAGAGCACAGCATCATTCCCAAGGGACACACCATGTGCCTGAGTGCATTGTCCAAGCACCTTTGAGTGCAGATGCTGTGACCACTTCCCTGAGGAGCCTGTTCCAGTGCCCCACCACTCTCTGGGTGAAAAAGCTCTCTCTGATATCCAGCCTATACTTTCCCTGACTCAGCTTCATGCCATTTCCTTGACTCCTGTTGCTGGCTAGGACAGTAAAGAGATCTGTGCCTACGCCTCTGCTTCCCTTCTTGAGGAAGCGGAGGAACTGCAGTTCCTCAGTCTCCTCCAGGCTGAACAAAGAGACCTCAGCTGCTCCTTGTAAGGCTTCTTCTCCAGACCCTTCACCATCCTTGTGGCCCTGCTTTGGACACCCCCTAAGGGCTTAGTATCTAATTGCTTAATGTTTGTCAAATGTACATAAGCACTTACGTATCAAAGTACTGGGAAAAAAAAATCAGTGTAACCACAATGTTTCCCTTTGTGCACTTTCTGAAATGAAGCCTGTTTTTTCCTCTCTTGTTCTTTTCAGAAGTGTTATGCAAGCACACCCAGGACGTTGTATGGAAGTCCAGAAATGAAATCTGATTTTTTTTTTTTAACTACTGTTTTTAAAAAATGGCTTCAGTCCTCAAATATTTTACTTTGAGCAAAATACAGCATTCCAAATTCTGCCTGAATTATTGTAAAGAAAACATAACCAATTTGATACAGCTTTTCTCATGGTCGTATTTGGTAGTTTGAACAATGCATGTTTATAGAATAAAGAATACATGCCTCTGGAACCACAGGAGAAGGGAAAGGAGAGCTTTTAGTTTTGCCTCACACATGGATGTATATTGTTTGGTGTTGCTTCCCTGTTGCAGTGGGTGTTTTTAATTTTATATTTTACAATTCTATGTTTAATGGTTCACTCCTATGCTCCCCCCAGGTTTTCCTGAGAGTTGTTTGGTCCCTGAGTTATATCCTCCCCCTAGCTGTCCCTCATTTTATCCCCACCCTTTGTTCTGGCTCCTTCCCTGTCTATCATTGTAACCCTACCCTTATTCCCGAACCTTCCCTGCCAGTCTCATCCTGAATCAGTCCCTAATCATAACACCTGCTGGGGATTCCCCTAATTTTTGATGCCCTGTTGGTTCATGTTATAAATAGGGCCAGGACACCAATCTCCTTTCAAAAGGAGTTTATTAGGACAGCTATGGGTGGGGAACTCAAGGGGCTGCGCACACCGCTGCTGCTCCCACAGGACACCACTGAGGAGGAGGTGCAAGTTGAATCTGCTGCTCCTGCTGCAGAGTCAGGATTCCGTCCTCACGAAGATTCCCAAGAATTCAGTTTGGTTTGTGTAGTCTAGGAGTGTCATTCTTTTGTAGTGCTCTCTAGGTTAGGTTGAGAAGATGAAAACTATCCACAGATAGCTTGATGTTCTGCGCACATGGTAGTGTCTCTCCTGGGTTTAGATCTTGCGCTGGCTCGTTGCTTTAGGGAATTTTTGATGTTAATCAAACTTCAGCATTGGAGCTAAGCCTCATGGGAGTCTCTTGATTTCCTTAACACACTCTGGTGGAGTGGAAACTTAGGATGTACATAAGTATCAAATGACCTACTTCTCAGCTCAAAGGAAAACAAAGTAATTTCGTGAGTCTAGGGGCAAGTGGGGAGCAGCAGAGGCCTTGCTTGATGGGAGGTAAGGGGGAAACTGGGAATACAGGAATTGGGGGGGAGTGTACAGATTCAACAAGAACAGCATAAAACAAACCATCGGTAACAACACAACATTCCAACAACACAACACTGAATATTTTGACCAGACAAGGACCACAACCTGAGATCTTCTAGGTTTATTTATTTCAGTCCATGTGACCTCCCCCTTCCTCCCCCCTACCCCAAATTGGCCCCAGAGTTATAAACAAATCCCCTTATTTTCCCCCCTAGAAATTCCCAATTTGTCACCTGTTTGTGTCCTTCCACCAGTTTTTGGTTGTATTTAATCCTGTGCACAGTCGGGTTTGGGGCTTCTCCTGCTGTGAACCTCCAAACTTACTAGCTCTTCGTTGCTGAAATCTCTCAGCAAGGAGTCTCCTCTTTTATCTGATTCCTGACGCTGGTGAGAGACTCTACACTGTTGCGTAAGTAGCTCAAAAGGTTCTGCCTTCAGTACTCCCCAAATGAAGGCAGTTCCCCACACCTGGCTCGGTGTGGGTGTGGGTCTCTGAGCTAGCCCGGGCTCCAGTTGTTGTGTCACTTCCCTATGGTTTTTTATTCTTTGTCTTCCCTGTCTGAGCTCTGTGCTTTGCCTGAGCACTGGAGCCGTGCAGTAGGGATGTGTGCTGCAGAGTCCAGTCGTTGAGCCATGGATGCCAGGAAGGTGGAGTGAAGGTGAGGTAAAGACAGGTGGTTTGATCATGGAACCAGGTGAGTTTTTCTTTTGCTGGAAGTTCCTGGTTGTTGCAAGGGCTCAGTGATTGGGGAGATGGCTCAGGGGGCCTTAATCTTGTATGTTTGATTGGGGAGAAAGCTCTGGTGCAGGTTTGAGAAGAGGGTAGGTTGGAAAGGTATTTTCATATGCAGTACCTTGGCAGGGAAAGATGCAGACTGGGTGCTTCCTCTTGTGAAAGTGTTTGCTCTTCCTTACTTTGACTTCACTGGGGAGAAGAGATGGGTTGGGGTGGTCCCATGTGGCTGCTGTGTGAAAAGGGCCAAGCTGTGAGCTGAGACTGCCGCACGAAATGGACGTTTGGCAGCCCCAGTCACAGCCTCAAATACAGCATTTTTCATTCAAACTTTGACACGTAAAGGTGAAACAACAGCATACCAGAACTAAATTCTTCTGCAGGGTCAGAAAATGGGAGCTCAACTCTCCTGCCTCTCTTCCTACAATGCCCAGTTTTCACTGTTGGAAAATATGTTCTGGTCAGTCTAGCAAACATGTTCACTATATAGTTCACTATAGTTCTTACACTCTAGCCTGCATGGCAATTCCATTTTTTGGCCTTCTGACACCAGCTGTGTAGGTGAGCCAGAGTAGGTCTCCCACCTGTGCCTAGATCTGTAAAATCCTGGCTTCTTGTGATCTCACTAGTTTGAACTCAGGCTAAGGGCATGTAGGGGATATCTAACCCTAAAACTGCCCATATGAATGATTTCCATAAGTTTTGATTAACTAGTTGGGAGCTTTATCTTCTAGATATTTTCTGGGGAAGTGGGTGGAAGAAGAGAACTAACTGTAGGGAAGTGTTCTGTTTCATTCTTTGGCTGCTTAAATAAAGATGAAGCTGGCAAATTCCTTTTTCACTCCTGTTACTGTTTTTCTCTTTTTGCTTATAACTCCCAAGCAATGTGAAATAAAATGTTACAGTTTCAAAGGAAAATTGGATTTTACTCAGTTGGAGGGAGGGAAGAAAGAAGAAAACAGGTTTTATATTGTGACAGAATTCAATCCAGACTTTAAAAAAATAAAATGAATAATTTTGCAATATTTTGTAAGACTGTATTTTCTAAAGACACAGCTAATCAGATATGCATGCAAATTTAACATGGGTTGCCAACTCTCGTGATTTTTTTTTTCTTTGCTACAATTATGCGGCGTAAAAATTGGCCTCTTGTGAGAAGTTGCTGACAGCTCAGCAGTTCTGCTTCAGTGCTGGCTGCAGAGGGTGGGATGGCTGCCAGTGCAGGAAGGTGGAAGATGGCTTTAGACTGGCATTCAGGATGCTTCCAGTGGAGGCAAGTGTTGTATAGCTTGCACCAGTTTCTGCTGTCCCAGGAGTGACAACCTGTGTGGCAAACCAAGAAGCCTGCTGCATTTCCTCACCCGTCCTTTCCCTTTACATACAGCGAAGTGAGGGAAAAAGCAAAGCAGAAAGCATAGCAGGTGCCCAGAATCTCTGTATTTCCCCATTTTACCCCATATTTGCATGTAGTCAGATCCCAGAAGGAAAAAAGGGATGTGAGGAAAGGAGTAAGAACAGTTTGGAAATAATATTTGTGATAGTATTAATTTTGCGTGTGGGTTATGGCCTTGTGAGGTTGGCAATGCTGTGTATGTGTATAGATATACACATTGCTGTATAATTTGATAAAATTTGCAACCTGGAAGAAAATGGGAGGCAATGAAGCATGTTAGAGTATTTCTGCATTACTGTGATGTTTAAGTGCTGAAGAGGTAGTTATACTTCTATTAATTTGGTCCCTTATTTATTTGAATTTTGTACAAAATTCCTGATTACCACCTTTAAGTATCAGCCTATTGATATTAAAAATCTTATGCACAAGTTTATAGCATATAGAAGAGAAATATGTGTGGTTAATTTTTCTGTTATATTTTCACATATGCTGTTGTTTATTTCAAGACAATAATAAATCTTACTTATCTAGTATTATTACCTGTAGTAAGTTCTGATGAATGGTTGTGTAAGGCAGCAAAGTCTGCACAGAGATTTGTTCAATACAGTGATTTGGTTTGTGCCAAATGGTGGCTGGAAGACAGACCTTTATGGCCTCACTCGTCTCATTATAAGGTTCCACTCGGTTCTGTGGTCAGACTGGGAAATTCAAACCGTGTTAGACAGCCAGCTGAACTTGCTGTTTTTTACCACTCTACAAATAAGTGAGAGTGAGAGCTAGGTGCTAAACAACCTGGAGTAGTGGATGCACAGTGTGAGGCCTCCTGCAGCTGTGCAAAGCACTGCTTACTGCGCTCTCATTTTGCACAGTTGTGAATTGCATGAGGGCCGGTGTATGGGCTGGACATGTGCCACAAGGACCTGAAGCAGATTTGCTTTATTGCCATGTGTGGCAGTGTCATCTTCAGCATGACACTGTTCCCCAAGTCCATGGGCTGGAGGCTGGATGTGTAGTACAGTGTCTGTGGCACCATGCTCCAGCTCCAGGCTCAGAGCCCACGTTACGCCCAACCTGGAGCTGCTACGCCTCCTCAGTCTCTGCCTAATAGGGAACATCCCATTATGTGAAGCTTTTTGGGTGTTGCAGGGGAGCGTTGTCACATGTTGTAACTGAAATGGTGAGATTTGTTGCTCGAGCTATAATTCCCAAAGTGTGAATGTTTTCAAGCACTAATTTTAACTGAAGACCAAAGATTTGAAGACTATTTTTAAGTTAAAGACTTGATTCTCTGTGCTAGGAAACTAAAGATGGATACAGTCAAAGGATTTTATAAATACAGGGTGCTTATTCTAATTCCTCGCTTTCTATTTTCATCATGTAATGAGTATTCAGCCTGAGTGATTTGTATTGTAAGGGAATGTTGACTTCTTTTGCAAGTTATAATTGAAATTAGAAAGGGATAGATGTAAGACCTCAACTTTGTAGTAGATGACTAGTTATATTATGGCTTGTAAAAAGATAATGGTCCAGAAAAGCATGTCTGGTACTGCAGCCTTTGTACATATTTTAGAGGGGTCTTTGAGGCCAGACAGCATATCAAAGCTGATGAATGCAAAATGGATCACTTAAGTATTTGTTATAAAATCGTTAATGTTTGACCTTAAATGTGTGTCATGTCAAGACAGTAGCTTGTATTTTTCATTCACCCATACAGAAGAGAAGCAGAATTATTTTAATTTCATGTCAAACACACCATATTTTTCATTTTTAGAACTTTTTAGTCAGATTTCGATTGTATATGGCCACTTGGATTTGTGCTCAAAGACAGACCTCAGTGAAGCTGTTTTGTCTTCTTCTGTAGATAGCTTGAATCTTTTCAGAACATGGTTACTCATAGAAGGAGTTAAAAAACTTAATGTTTTAATGATTTTTAGGGAATAATAATGAAAAGTAAATATGGAGTTCAGACTCATCAATGGACATACTGCAGATCAGATGAGCTATGCTTGTGTGATCAGCAAAAGACACATTCAGTTTAAGCTCTGTCAAATTAATTTTCAATTGTGAGTATTCAGCTTCTGATACGTTCTTGCAGTGAGCAGCTTATTAAATATCTGTAGGAGAGGATGCAAATGCATAAAACATGCTCAAAAGAATTTTGAACAATGAATGCATTTATGGAAAACATGTTCTGTTCCTAGGCAATTCTTGTTGAGTAATAAGTGCTAAATTTGACTTAATTGCTGGCTATTATTATTCCTTACTGTTTCATGTGGTAAAACCATTGAAAATGACCCAATTTTGTTGAATTGAGGATTAAATGAAAAGAAAGTGGAATAGCAAGAATGATTTATTTCATTTTGTTCTGAGAAAAGCTTTCTAATACACTGTGTAAAAATGAGGTGAATTCAAAATATCTTGGTAAGCCTTCTCTGAAAACCAGAAACTTTATTATATTGTAATGGCATGAGATCAGATGGAGCAGTGCAGTCAGTATGTGCGGCCAGCAGTGAGAGAGTGACTTTCGCTCTGAGTTTTTACCCAGAACACCTCCTTTGATCCAGTTCTGTCTGAGCAGTGATCATTAGGTCTAAGATTAGTCTGGTTGGACAGGCATGGTAAAAAAATTAAGGCTGTATTTAGGTACGGAGTTCATTTCTCACTGCTTTGCTGGTTCTTTGTTCTGTGGACATGTGGATGGGCATGTACAAGACACAGAAAAGCTGTAGTTGCATAAAATAAATACCTGTGGCTAATTAACCATGTTCTTCCCATAGGAAAGTGACATTTATCAGTTACTGTACCTCAGCAAAGCATTGCATTTGTGGACTAAGGGAAAGGTGACTGACCACAATCTTATATTTCATTGTTGCTCTTTTCAAAGTGGAATGCATTAAAGATTATTAATGTCTAGTATTACAGCTTAATAAAAATATATTGATAATTACAGCATTATAACATATATATGTAATTTTATTTACCATACATTATTATATTATCCCAGACATCTTTTTTCTGAAATACAAATTTTATATTGCCTAACTATTATGATTTCTCAGAAAGAGGCAAATGGGTTGTTAGGGATGGTTGAAAGAAATGTGACTTGGGTTGAAAGTTGAAGGTGAACCCCATCTCTGGTGTTGATGCAATTCACTGAGGAAAAACTTTGCTGTAGAAGGTTCTGTCCTGCCAGTAGGATGAAATTATTTGCCAGATCCTTACAGTATTTGAACCATGAGATATCTTGATGCTCAGTCATTGAGATGTTTAAAAATAGGAATTAGGGCCTCGAACCTGATATTGCATGGAAAATGCATGTAATCCAAAACCAAGTCTGATAATCAAGATGGGTATGGAGATGTGCTCCATTAAGCTGTCTCACCTGCTTCTCACTCTTCGATAGAGGTTGAGTTGCTGGTCTGCAGCTGAGTGGTGATGAAAGTGCAAACATTCTAGGGAAGTGCAGGCTTCACCAGCTGAGAAGTAAATGAATCAGTTTCATTGTAGTAAGGAAAATCAAGTGAAATCTACTGTCATCCTTTCTCCAGACAGACCAATATCCAGTCCTTTGTGCTGCTGGTCTCTGTGTGTGTGCACACACGTGCTCACGCACACATAAACATATATATGTATTTACATGTACATCATTTTTTTCAAAGCCAGTCTGGAAGGCAATATGAAGAAGTTAATGAGATTCTGTGTGCCGTCACCTTTGCATACGTAGAGCTTTATGGCAGAAGGTAGTCTTTATGGTGCTCTACTGCTTGATTATGCACTGGTGCCTTTGAACACAATACCTGTACGTGGTTTGACATGTCAAGAGGTGCAATTAAAGGTGAGCTTTCAGATTAGCTGTTCATAAGAATTGAAAAGGGAGGGTGAGCCTTATTGAATTTACATTTATAAGTGTTAAGTGTGTACAACTGCAGATTTGATAGGAGTGAATGAGGTTATAATTAAAATGGTCTTTCTATAACATTTTCTGTTCATGCAATTAGAAAAAGAAGGCTAACCTTTGTGTGAGTCTTTCTTGAAGAATGGCTTCCTTAGGGAGAAACTAAAATCCCTGTTTTAACTCCCAGGCTTAATTACAGTTGCATGTAGTCTACATGGCAAAGCTCTCCTTTTTGTCTGCTTTTGTTTTTGCATTAATTGTTGGAAAAGATATCTTAATGTGGCTAGGTGAAAAGTCATAGAACAGAGCAGCATCCCTCCATAGCTGAGACAGCTCTGGAAAACAAATGAATATGATTACAGTAAGTAGTAATTAAAAGGCTGAAGCTCTAATTTTGAGTTTTAAAAGCATGCATTTTTCTTAAATGCAGGGATCTTGATGGGCACTGCCAAGATTTTGAGTTTGATTTAAGATGATCTGGAATAAGTAGCCTAAATCAAAGTGGAGTCACTACCATTAGAGTAACATGCAGCTGACGTAAGCAAAGAGACCTTTCAGACTGTGGGTTGGAACCCTTAACCATAGATGAAATAATTTTTCTGTTAATGCATTAACCTTATGTCCCTTACATGACTGCTGTAAAAACTTGTAGCATACTGATGTTTTAGATGCGTTATGAAAATATTGTTGTGTATTTTCTTTTGTTTTATTCATTAGAAAACAGTGTTATGTAGCCAAGTTCAGTTCACAACAAGTCCCGTTTGCTTTTATATTAACAGAAGCTTTTATGGATTATTTTGGGAATAAGGACCTGATTCTCTTTGCCATTGTCTCTTGCTGGTTTAATTCTCTAAGAGACGGTGAAAATAATCAGTTCCTGAGAGAATGAAACCAAGAGTCACACCTGAGCACATGAAATCATCCATGTAGGCTGCTTAAAAAATTTCTCACTAGAGGACAGGGTCAAAGACATGATTAACATTGACTTTTTTTTTTTTTAAGTATATGAATGTGTAACTCAGGTGTGTTCAAGATTTCCCCTTCTTTTGAAGTTATAGTTAATAAGGTACTTTTGTCATAAGGCAGTTCTGGTGCTGCAGAAGAGCTGCATTTACTACATCTGAGGGGGAGCTGAGATTCATACGCTGTGATTCATGGTGTGACTCTTGGGGATGGTGCTGTGCAGGGCTGGGAGCTGGACTCGATGATCCCTGTGGGTGCCTTCCAACTCAGCTTATTCTGTGATCCTGTGATTACTGACTGGCACAGTGTGGAGGGGGAAAGACAAGGCCAATCCTTCTCTTTTTTTTTTTTGCCTTT
>VXBU01013702.1:588696-662266 GCA_013400315.1 Bombycilla garrulus | reverse complement strand
TTTTTTTTTTTTTTTGAGGGCTCAGACTGCATGTAATGTGTGTGTGGGCAATGAAGTTCAGGCCAGTTGCTGCCTGTTGGCATGCACTGTGTGCTGAGCTCACAAGCTGCCCCGGGAGGTTATGCAGGCTCCATCCTTGGAGGTATTCTCAAGATAACTGGACAATGGCCTAAGAAGCCTGGCATTATCTTGGAGCTGACCCTGATATATGGGGGAGTTTGGACCAGGGACCTTCTGAGGTGCCTTCCAGTCCAGATTGTGCCATGGTCCTGTTTAGTGACAGCAGCCCGTTGGTGTTCAGCTGTCCTGCAGCAGTAGCACAATCTCCTTACCTGTGTGCAGGACCCTGTGTTCACACAGCTAGAGGGGCTCTAGCGCAGCTAGAGCGCACAGCTTCAGCCTTGGCACCACTGGGAGTGTGGAGCACACTGGCAGTCCAGAGTGGATTTTCACTTAAAAACTGCCTCTTCGTTACAGTAAATGGTTGGCATTGGCACTATGCTTCTGAGAGATGAACTGGATCTTAGCATGACTTGGAAAAATCTTGGGGTTTTCCAAAATGCTGCCAGACTGTCATAGATCTGACAAGTAATTTTTTACAACAGACAGTGCTGGAATATTATTTTTTACTTTTTTTTTTTTTTAATCCCATTCTTAGTAATTTGAAACAGTCAGACACAATTTGTTCTATATTTGGTTGAGAAAACTCTCACATATTGGTTATCACTGCATTAGGTTAGTCAAATCTAGCTGGTTGCACTTTGAACTTTTTTTTTAATTATCAGGCATAGATATATTCCCTATTGAGTTAATTTAAGTTGTATTTTGTTTGAAATAAATATTCAGGAGTGTTTTTTCCACTTGGCTCTTAGATGAATATAAATATGGTTCTGTTGTAAAGTGTTCTTTGCCTCAGGCCCTGTTTTTTATAATATTACACTTACAATATAAATAATTCAACAGGTAGACATATCAATAGATACTGACAGTTTTGGTCATCAGGCACAAAGAAAATAAAAAAAATATTTCCATAAGGCACTTCTAAACATGGGACTTTATTATTTATGTTTAGGGGTCAGGTGGTATTCAGGCGATAAGATTCTCTTCCTTTTATGAATTCCACTGAAATTTCCCTTTTTCACTTCACAGAGTTCCTAAGTTCAGTTAAATTGTGTAAGAAGTATTTTGCCTTAATTTGCAAAAGGTCATCTATATATTTGCTTCTCTGAAGTAGCTACATCTCCATCATAGCTTACTTTTTTTAATAGCATGATGATGTAGGTAATAGAATGAAAGAATTACTTATATGTATTCAAATACCAAAACTCTTGTATGAAAGCCTTTCTTTTTTAGCATGTAATAGTATTCTTCTGTGTTTAAATTGTTATAAATAAGAGTTTCCTATTTATTTCTCAGCACAATTGTTTATCTTAAATAAGTAAGATATCCAGCCACATACAGACAGGTTCAATGCATATCTTTAAGCAGAAATCTTCAGGCTAGTATTTAGATAATATGGATGCAGATAGCAACAGTTTAGGTCACACCATGTACTGATGGTCTACTCACTGGAAAATCAGATATGTTTGAAAATATAACATTAAACTGTTTAAAAGTATCGGGAAGCATAGATAAAAGTACTTTTGCATCTATGCCCACTTCAGTATAGCTGAAGTATAAGGGGAGTGATCCTAAAGGATATTGCAAACTTGGTGATGTCTTCACATCAAAATAAGGGGATCTGAAGAGGATTCATTTTGTGCAGCACCTCACACAAAATCTGAAGGAGTTTATAACAGATCCTTGAAAATTCTCTGGATTTCACTTAATGGTTGTTAACCATAAGTGATACACTAGATCTGGGGATTTGCATGTTGAATTGCAGGTCTGTAATCTGCTAATAGCTTTTATTTTATGGTTGGCAAAATATTTACAGAAATTGCCACTGTCTGCAAGAAGACTTTGATACTTTGCCATGGAAATATACTTAATGCAGCATGTTAGATTGTTTTGTTTGTTTTCATGGATTATTTGTTAACAGAAGATAGAGAATATCAGCCCAGTTTTATAAGGAACTGAACTCGCACTGACATTCATATGAGTAAAAGTCACTCAATACTTTATAACACTCAGTATCTTGCAATATCACAGTTTATGTTGTTGGAATAAAATATGACAGGATAAATTTAGGAGGCTTTAAATAGTGTATGCCATTACCAGTTTTTGTGTTGGAAAGAGGAGTGGTGAGCAAAGCTCAATGCAATGAAGCCAAAGCTTGGTTTTGAGCACAGCTGTTGTTAGTTCAGATGATAAAGCTGTCCTAAGAATGGCAATTCTGACTGGCAAATACTTGCCTACTTGTCAGAGATTTGCTGTTTGACACAGCAAGCTATCTAGCACTGTTATGACCAGGCTGAAAAATGTTAGACTCAGAATCATCGCTGCATATGTTTCCTTTGTAGATTCAAGGACTGGAAGTATGGTGTTGTCAGAGAAGTTAATCAGAAAGAGAAAGTCAGGTTTGGGAATATAACATGTAAGAGAAGTGCATGGTTTTAATTATGTATGATTGCAGTATGGTGTAGTGTGTACTACAACTGGTACATGCCATTCTCAAGCAGTATTTACAGTATCCTTTTGGGATGCTTATTTACTGGCTCCTTGAAGCTTGTGGATATTTCCCAATACAAGTATTCTGTAATGTTGTAATAGCGGAATACCCATTTAACATATTAACTAACATAATTTACAATTTATTTTAAAAATTTGAGCTCTGCATAAGTCATACCATAACTTTGTAAGTGTTTTTATCTGAATTGTGGGATCCAAACACAGATGAAACACTAGAATTCTTAATGTTGCAGAGTGGGAATTTTGGTGTTTGAAATTTATGAAGTTTTGTCATTGTGTTGGATTATATGTTTGAATTGTATTAACAAAAAAATAAATTCAAAGCACAACTGGCCCCCCAAAAGCCTCTTTCTGATAACTTTGAGACCTATCCTGCATGCACAGGCAAAAAGTAAGTCATGTTTGGGGAACACAGCATCTTCTGTGTCTGAAGAATATAGTAAATCCAGCTGTTCAGGAAATCCCTGTAAAAAGCAGTCAAAAAGGTGAATTACCACTAGTCCACTACTATTAATGAGGGTTGTCATATGGTTTGCACCGGATTTTCAAATTTAAGCATCAGAAATCATGCTGGATGTAACATGAAGAATGGTAGCTGGCACAGGAGAGAAAAAGTATGTTCCTCCTACTTCTGTAGATTTTTCTGGAGCATTGGGATAAACAAATCATCTCTTTTACATCCCCCACTACAACATGAGGAGGACTCCTTTCTACCTCAGAGTGATACTGGAAGGATAAAGACATGCTGGATGATGTGCTCAGAAATGATGCGACATTATGCTATATTTATACCATGACTTTTGCAAAGTCCTTTGTTTTTGACTTGGGTAGGATAGTGCTATTCTAATATAGACAAATGCTAATAGTTTGGGCTTGGATGCAGTTTTTTGAGGAGTTCAGCTTCTTCCCTTCACACCAGAGTGTGCATATTTAAAAATAAAATAAAAAATTTGCCAGAGCTGTGAAATAACTTGTATCTGGGAAGCCACATTGATTGCTTGACAAGGAGGAGCAATGCCTCAAGGCTTTCTGTGCATCACATGTGTGTTTTGTGAAATCTGTGTCTGGAACTACTGCTGTGCCCATATTTCTATGACTAAAGAAAGGCACAAAGAAAACATGACAGAAGTCGGCACTGCTGTTGGAAACCCACTGGAGTGTAAAGGATCAGTGTATTGTATGGATAGCCCCATACCAATATCATGTTATGAGTTATGGGTCTCATTTTGGAGTAAAATGTGCCTATGCGGGTCATTTAGCAACCTTAATCTTGTTTTATAAGAGAGTAATTTATAAATGTCACGAATGTAGAAATAAAATTGCTTTGTATACATTTTGTTTCTACAGGGTTCACTCACAGCCAAAGCATTGCATATATTGTAATTTATTAGTGTTATGTTCATCATTCTCCCTAATTAAAAGCTTCTAACTGAGCATTGCCAACAGCTTTTCAAGGGATAAGAAAGAAAGTCTGAAAATGGCACATATATATGTGTATATATTTTTTCCCCAGTATCTTCTTCCAGTTGTTTCAGGCTCTGAATGCTTCTTTTCAAAGCTCATGCCATTTTATAATTTATTGACAGGTACATCAGATTTCAGGTGCATTGCAGATACTTTGCCTGCATTTCCTTAAGCTCATGCAAAGCTGTAAATGTCAGAATTAATTTGATCACATACATACTGCTTATGTTTTAATATTCCTAGCAGTAATCTATTTCAGTGGCAATAGGTAAATGCTTATGATTCTGAGTAATTCTTAGCATTCTATGACATACTCAAAACTCATAGAGGGTGTATGATAACCACTGTTTTTGAAAGTGGTATAATGCTTAGTATACTATTTTTTTAGTTATTTAAAGGCTTATGCCATTAAATTTATTATGTATTATTGGTGTTTAGCCTATAAATTCAGTAATCAACACTTTACAATTGCTAGGGGTTTTTTGTTTCTAATTGACACATGTATTTCTAAATGCTTATGCAAATAAAATATTTAATTCCTTTCAATTGCTTTGTTAACATTTGGAATAATACTAAATATTGTATCCTTACACAGGGTTGAGCAATGTCAAAGCAACTGTTTAAGTTAACAATTCCATGCTGCTGAAGCACTGTCTTACACAGCAGGCCATTAAGCAAAGCATGAGTATTACTTTGCTTATTTAGTTTCAGTCACAATTTCCTTTCTGGAAAACAATGTATTTCTGATTTTCATCTTTCTTATTGCTGTAGCTGCTGCTGTTCCTGTTTTTAATATTATCATTTGTATTATATTGTCTGGTCAGCTTTGTTGCTGGAAATCTTTTGCACCTGTATACTTAAATAGTATCCCTCAATCACTCATAATTTTATTACCCATGAAAAATTGCAGCCTCTTTTCTCTATCCACTTGCAAGCTGCTGTGTCTATCATTCATCCCCATTCTTTTGAAAAAAGGCTGAAGACTAGGTGTGTTTCCATCTTCCCCAGTGACTGGAGAGAAAGATCAAACAAGTATTTGCTGTTGGGTCAATACTGCTTTTGAGGAAATGACCAGCAATTAGCCAGGTGCATGAGCATCAATTTCAGTGTGGCCACACAGATGAAATGCAGAGCTGAAGATCTTCAGTGGGCTCAAAGCTAGCATAGCTCAGGCTGCTTTTACACTTCTACCTGTGGAAAGCTGATTGTATTTCTCTAAAGAGTGACAGGGAGTGTTTGGAAACATGCAGGTAGCATAATACCTGGTTTTTGAGGCCTGGAAGCCCCTTCTCTGTTCTCACAGTTTTCCCCACTCAGGCTTTTTTATATTTCTCTCAGAAAGGAGGCGAATATATCCAGTAAACCAAAAAATGTGTTTATGTCCATGTGAGTGTATAGAATATCTTGAATCTGTCATTGGTTTCCAAAGAAGAAAAGAGTTTTCCATAGAAACCCTGATAGTAATATGACTGAAGATTGTGATTTCTTTACAGAATGTTACAGAACTATGGAGGAATAGATCTGTATTTAAGATTAAAAAGACCATTTTGGAGTGTGCAACTGCAATAGCATTGTTTCCTTTGGATCAAAACAATTCTATATTAAAGGGGCCTTTTGGTGGCTTTTAGGGAACTTTGCTTTTTTTCTGTAAAAGCTTAAATTCTACAGCTGTAATTCCTGAAAAAAAGAGAAAACTCATAGGTATTTTCCTGATTCAGACTCTGACAAGAAATATGATGACTCGTGATTTGCACCTTGCACAGAAGGGAAAAGAGAGACAAAGAAATCACAAAAGTAGCTTGAGTTTAATAACTGGTTTTGGCTTGACTGTGTCCATTGGTGGGGGTCAATAATGCCAAGAGGATTTTTTTCTCTCTTCCTGCTTTCTGTCTATCTCAGCATTCATAGGCATCACTTTAGCCATTTCCTCCTCCACTTGTAGGTAATCAGATCAAGTAATATAGTTATGCTTTGATCTGTGGAGCCAAAGTGCTCAGGAAGAAGAGCAAAGGTGGATTTTTCTCTCCTTATGGCTTCATTTTGGTATTATTCAGGTACATGGCACAATATAAAAAGTACATGTCAATGTAGTGGCAATTACCGTCTCTACTTCCAAAATAGTAACAGAGTATACAATTCTTTTTATTTCCTTGGGGACAGTAGCTTTTACAATTTTCTTTGAAGGTTTATGATTTTTTTCCTTCTTCTAGGAATTAGTTTCAGGCCTGAGTGTGATGTCAAGAAAGAGTTCTAATGCTTTTATGGATGTCACTGTTGAAAACGGCAGCCCTCTTGCTGTAGTGGGATACAGGTATTCTGGAGGATCACATGAAGTTGATTTCATGACACTCAGCTTTTAAAGAAGAGATTTTGATACTATGGATTTAATTCAGCATTTAACAGGGCAGGCAAGTAGTGATGCACTTAATCATGTGCTTTTTCTCTGTTCTGACTGAATTAGTTCCTTTAAAGATTAGAAACATCATAAAGAGACAGGTGGATTTTAAAGACTACTGAAAACTATAGATACGTAAATAATTTGGAGGCGTTATATTTGAGGGCGTTTAAGCTCAGCTTTCATTTGATGAGATCAAGTCCAACCTTCTTTAAACCCAGGAAGGCAGAAGGTGTTTTTATTGCAGTGGTTCCAGTTAGTCAGGAGCAGACATAAATTCAAGTGAACAGCTTAGTTACTGAAGATCTTCATGATCTCAGGGCAGACATTCATTGTGGGGAGTGCTATTATGGAAGAATGCGTGCACTTCTATCTGCTTTTCTCCTTGCCAGCATCCTTTTAGTCTTCCTGAGATTCAGTTCTTCAGGAGACTGAACTAGCAGTGCAGAGTATATTGACCACCAAACAGTTACTGGCAGGTTTCTGTGAACCATGTTAGGCTTTATTGGTGTGTGTGTTGGAGACAATGCTTCATGCTCAGGAAAGCTGGTTGCCTCAGCCTGGCAAATGCAAGAGTTTCCAGCAGGAATGGGGGCATTGCAGTTGTGGACAATTCTGCAGTGCAGCATCCTCTTTCTAGGTTTTCATGTGAATGAGCTGTGAAAGAGAGGAAAACAATACTCCATTAGGGGGCTTATATTTATTGTATTATTCCTGAAAGGAAAATGCATTTTGGTTTAGGGAGGGAGCTGAAGGGACTTTCATCTCTCCTGCTCAATTAATGATAGCTCCTGAGTGCTTATTATAGATCTCTTACTCTGGCAAACTCCAGCATGCCATTGAAAGCTCCAAGGCTGACTAGTGCAGAACCTGTTTGCACCAAATTCATGGTTACTGTTCAGCTCCCCTGTTAAATGTTGCTTGATTCCTTCTGTGTACTGCCAAAGAGGCATGAAAGTCTTGAATTCAGAGTGAAGAATTTAAGCAATGCTGTGGATGAGTTTCATATGTACTGAGGGCATATGCAAAATTTTTGTAAGCATGACAAGGTTGGCTGAATTAGGAATTCTGAATTAATTTATCATCTGTCTGATTTCTCTTACAGCCTTGGAATGTTTGGTTTTTCATAGCAAATAATTCTAGCTGCCACAGATTTACTGTTTTATTTTCAATCCATTGTGGCTAGTCGGAAAAAAAAAAAATCACATTCTTTCCCTCTTCTTGTCTGTGTGTATGCCTTTGGCTCAGAGAGTATGTTGCAACAAAAAATTCTATTGAGTCACAGCAATGTGATGGTTGTGCGACACAACACAGTGTGACACAACATTTTGTAAAAGCACAGGTGGTATGGTATCTTCTTATTTTGAATACCACCTGGCTAAGAATGCATTTCTAACATTTTACTTACTGCAATCCAATGTTCCATACTGGAATAAAAACAAAGTGCAGCCTAGTGCAGAGAGTGTCCAAGGAGCCACCATCAACAGCAGGAGAAAAATCAAGGGCTAAGCATGGAAAGCAATGAGTTAAACATAAGGAGCCAGTCAAAAACATGCACACATTGCTTATGTTTTAAAATATGTCCCTATTCTACACCATGGTTTGTTTTGTAAAATACAGGTTCTGTGTCTTATGTTTATTTCTTAAAATAAATAAATAAAACCTAGACATTTGATAGGCCCTGGCTGATTGTGAATCTATTGATACATGTCGCTGTCTCTCACAGTGCTCATTTTTGCTTCCCTGTCCCTCTACTTCCCAAACCTTTGCTGGTAATCGTATATTGGAGATGTGGATGTCTTGAATAAATGTAAAAGACCTGGACTTTGCTCTTGGACACACAAATCTTTATGATTTTACTGCTCTAAGGGTGCCCTCTGGCCATGAGTTATTTCTAGAAAAAAATGTCTAGTATCTACTCATTTGACCAGGAACTGTACACATGCATTTTAAAAGCCCTCTTGCTTGCCAAGGCATATCCTCCTGTAATATGGGATTCAAATGGCAGTCATAGCAGCTTTAATGAAATTAAATCTTTTTCTGAGAACAAGTAATCTATTCTAGGATTTTGACTTGTTATTGCTGTTAAGAATTTGTCAGAATTTACACTGCAAAGACATTTAAGGTTTTGATGAAAAATAATTTTCATCAGTCTGAAATGTGGTGTACTAGCTTAGCCCTTATTTAGACATCTAAATAAACAGATTGGTTTTATCAAATTTTTCATCATACTAAATTCAGCGCACTACAAAAGTAGAAGCCAATGGACTAGGACTTGGTTTTCATCAGTTTTGGAAATATGACACATTTGATTTAGGAAGGTGCCTGAACGATCATTTTAAACAGTGGAAGTTTAGTGCATAATAATATGTAGTTCAGAGCTCATGTGTCAAGAAGATACTATCTTAAAATAATCTACTCTACCAGCAAGTGTGTCTTTGTCTATGGCTGCTTTTTATTGCAATGGCCTGGGTTTGATTTTTTTTTTTTTTAATTTTTTTGTTTGTTTGTTTTTTAATTTAAAACATTAGGAAACTGGTTGCTCCTCCACTTGAAGTAGAACTTTTTCTACCTCATTCTAAGCTATGTCAAATGTTGTACATTACAACCTGCTCTGTCAAAACATCATCAATGTCTTGACACAGTTTTTAAGTGGGAAGTCTCAGCAGCTGAAGGCAGATTGGCAGTGCAAGTAATGCTATCTGGGGACAAAGAAGTTAAAGAGTGAGGTTGAGGGATTTCAGTAATGCATAATTCTGAGCTGGGTTCAAGATAGAAATGAGGACGTTTACTAATTTTCTAGGTGCTAGCTGATACATGCTAGTTTGCTTGGATTCAGAGGGTCTATGAATTGCTGTCAGCAGATCCCAGGAAGTCTTTGAGGCTGCAGTTAGTGCCACAATGCTGTCCTGTGGAAGCAATCAGATTTGTCTTTGGTGACATCTCCACTGGCTCTAATATAGCACAGCAGACACTTTAGGTCCTAAGTGGTACCCCAGAGCCTCAAACTCTTTTGTGCTGCTGGCTGAGATGAAAAATCGTGGAGTAAGGCTTAAAGATAAGAAAAACAGAGAGTAAGATCCTAATATGCTTAAGATGGTCTAGCAATGCCTTTTGGAGACTTTTAATAGCATACTGTGAAAGTTGCTGTTTCTGCATTTTAACTAGAATGGAACAGAAAGAGATATCAAGGGAAGAAAAATCAAATGAAATAGTAACAGATAGAAAATGGTAGAATAACTTTTGCCTTCACAAGTCCCACAGGTTAGCAAATAAGATCATTGTTCAGGGAACCACAGGCTGTGAAAATGAGGTTTAAATTTAGACCAAATCTACCTGGAAACATGGTGACATTCTAATTACAACAACATGTCATAGTTATGGTAAAACAGCTTAATTTTCATGATTAGGTAATAAAAGATGGGCTTTGTCCTGCAGCAGTGTTCTTCTGACAGTGACTCATCCTCAGTTCCCAGATGCAGGCACAAAGGATACCCTCTTCATCCCAGACGTGGCATTTTTAGAGAAGCTAAGAGAGATTTTGCACAAAAGGGCTGACTACTTGCTGAAGTTTATTGACATCTTTCAGCTTGTATAAATGTTATCCTTTTAGTAAGTTAATAAATTGAAACATCTCATGTCTTTCTTTCCTGCAGTGCTTGTATCACATGACTTTGGCTTATTTGCCCTGTTCTGCAGTTAATGTTTTAGGTAACAGTTCTCTGTGGATTGCTTAATTTGATTCCAGAACTCATTTGGTGAATAGTTTTACTTTCCTTCTCATTTGAGCATCATCACTTCTCCCTATAACTCAGTGCGACCCTTCTCTGTCTGGTAGGCACTGCTTAGTGGTTCAGGAAAAGTATCATGGTTTGACAACAATACTTTGGCCCAGGCTGGTTGGGAACTTCTAGTTAGACTTAAAAATTATTTTTTTTTTCATAGCCTTCTTAAGCTCCTTCTCTTCAAGTTCTAGGTTTGTAGTGCTGAAGCAGGTCAAAGGGTTGTGCCAAGTGTATGTAGGAAGGTGTGGGAACATTGCTTTAGAAATTTTGAGTCAGACAGGGTAGTGAAAGCTGGCAGCGTATGCCAGAAGTAAAGGCAAGGTAACCCAACATGAAAAGTCTGTCTGCTTAAGGTGATTGCTGACTTGGACTTGGTTTTACTGTGGCTGAGGAAATTAGCCTAATAGGCATATAGTGGTTGCCTCACTGCTTAAGAGAAGAACATATCATTGATTTCTGTCAGAAATAGTCTGTAGCGTCAAAGTCTTTCCTTATTTCTACTCTTAAGAAACTAAAAAATAGAAAGTAATTCTGTACATTTTTGAAGAAGTAAAGGAAACAAGAGGAGTGTGCAGTTGTAGTTTTTTTTCTTTTTTCTTATATTTATTCCATTTTTTAAAAGGGATCCTAGCCTATATGCAAGGAGTTGTATGTATAAGAGCTTAACCTGCCACGTAAGATGCCATGGAGAGTGCTGGTTCAACTTCTCTTTAAGCCCTGACAGCCCTTTGTTTTTCATATAAATGACCAAAATGAAGTGTCAGTCAAATGGAGCAAATATGTCAAATCTTGTTGCTTTTCCTGTCCTTTTCATGAGGAGAAAAAAAAAAGAAATCTTGGATGTTTTACTTGTTTTATCATTTTAGCAGCTGGGATTGCTTAATCACACAGCCATACTTTACTAGAGTTTCCATATGGCATATGAATGTAGGAAAAGCAAACTATATATCACATGCTTTCTCCTCTGTAATTTATGGACTAGTATATAATAGAAAGGGTCAAAAGGATTCAATGAAATAGACTGTTGCAGTTGGAAGGGACCTATAGCCACCATCTATCTAGTCCTGCTGCCTGACCAATTTGGGGCTGACCAAAATCCAGAGCACTTTGTTAAGTGCATTGTTCAAATGTCTCCTAAATGCTGACAGTCTTGGAGCATCAATCACCTCTCTAGGAATCCCATCCCAGAGTCAGAGCACGCTCTCAGTAAAGAAGTGCTTCCTAGTGTCCAGTCTGAACTTCCACATGCTCAGCTGTGAACTGTTCCCACATGTCCTGAGTACCAGGGAGAAGAGATCAGCACCTCCCTCTCCATTTCCCCTCCTCAGGAAACTGGAGAGAGCAATGAAGTCTTCCTTCAGCCTCCTTTTATCCAAAGTAGATCAGCCTATGAGGGCTTTAGCCTTCCAGCCCTGTTTCTCCAGCTTTATTGCCCTCCTCTGGAAGCATTGTGTGGCCTTCACATTCTTCTTAATTTGTGAGACCCTTGGCTTGGCTTTGATTTATTTTCTTTTTCCAAATGTTGCATCTTTCCATTTCTTTCCTGTCATCACCCTCCTTTTACTCTTCTGTGTTCTCCTTGTTCTAACCTTTTTATTTCATAGTTTAGACACGGCTACACTCATTTTTACACATAGCGGTTGATCTGATGGTGTTACTGGAAGGTGAGAAGCTGAAACAATGAGCAGTGCGTCACTAGTAGCTTTGACCTCATTTCTTTTAAATTCCTTTCTTATGGTCTGAGTAAAAATCACTCAGAGGAGTTTGAAGAGCACACACCTGTCCACTTTCTCAACCTATTTGCACATGTGAAGGTGGCTGAGGAAGTCTCCAGACTTGGCTTCCAGTTCCCGTCTTCCCGCCTCAGCTTTTGATTGTTCGGGTTACGTGTAGTCTGTGGATCCATTTTACACACCAAAACTGGGAAATAATTCTGTGTTAAAGATAATTTTTCAGAAAAAGCGCACAACTGATGCATGTACAAGCTGTGGCAGATGTACAGGGACCTAAAGCCAAAGCAGGCTTTGGCATTCCTTAAAATGACTTTGCCTCTGAGAACAAGTGTTTGTGAAACTGCATCCTGATGTAAAGAAACAAGCACACGCAGATGTCCCTCGTGCAGTCATGCAGGGACTGCACAGTTCCCTCCCACCCCTTCTACTGTGCTCCACAGTGCAGGTGTCTGTGGGGATATCTTTGGCAGATAGGATCATCCCTGAGCAGCAGGGTGTGGTAGCCAGGAGTGGCAGCTGGAAGGACATGCTGTCATAGGAACCACCCGTGGGGGTCCAGTCCTGCCCGTTTGGGGCTTGTGCTGCCTGCCAGAGGGCTTTTGGCAGGGGACACTGCTTTTCCCACCCATCCTCCATTTTGGGGCTTTCCAGCGAGCTTCAAAGTGTTCCACCTTGGAAACCAATGTTTCTAAAGAGACAGTGGAGTGAATAAGAAGTAGCAAGGCTTAATGCTGCTACCCCGGGAAAGAAAAATCTTTGGGAAAACATTCCTAGAATTTTTTTTCATTATACGGTAAACCATTTGTTTAATAAGAATTGTTTTCGTCTGTGATTTTTTTCTTCTTTTTGGACAGGGACTTCAATGTCTGTCCTTGAGACCTTTCCATTCATTGTTTCCTTTAAACTAGGACTTATGTTCTGAAGATACTAATGTCAAAATAATATTAATCATGTTCTCAGATACTATTGCAGTGACATATACATACTTTTTTAAGAATAGCTCTCTGCATGAAGAAGTAAAAGAGCTGAGATGACCTTTTCTATTACTGCTATTTGTTTTTCTCTGGTGATTGTTGAATATTTGTACACTTGGCAGGGTTGTCTGGTTTCTAAAACAGTTTCTTCATGTATAAAAATCTTTTTTCTGCCTTTTAAATTTTTTTTCCTTAAAGGAGAATTAATAAAACATCTCATAAATTAAGACAAAATTAAATTGTATTAGTGGTTGAGTCATTAATAGCAGGAACACAGGATCTGTATTCAGCCATAAAAAAAAGGAGAAGAAATGCAAAGACATTCAGTTTTCAGACAATGTTTTCTGCTGTGTATTCTCAGATGCAGGCTCGTAGCAGGTTTTTGTGCAGGTTGATGGCAAGAGATCACTAGGCAAAAGTAATATATTGCCTTCATATTTTGCTTTGGTCACCTGAAGCATGTGTTGATAGAGAGAACTGTAAAATGTATTCCCCTCTGTAGTTTTTCCCTCCTTCCATTTTCTTTTTATCAATTTCACAGATAGAAATTCATGTCTCATTTGAAATCCTTACAATTTCTTAAAAATCTGCCTTGAAAAACGTCTACTGACTGTTTTAATTTAAAAGAAATATCCATCTTAGATGTTGATAAAGTGGTTTTAAAGGTCTTTCTCACTGTGATATCTAGATGCTGAAACTTGATCAGGAAAATTACCAAGATTCATTGGCATCTGGAAAGTGACAGTAATGGTTTTAAATACTTGAGATAGCATGATTTCATGAGATTTACAGAGAGTCACAAATGTAAGTCACTCCAGAAACAATTTAGAAAGGAATTATTTCTGAGCATTTGTTATGAAGCTACTCATGTTTATCGAATTTTACTGATTAGCAGAACTTAAATCACTAAGATTTGAAATACTGAAGATGTGATATTTTTAGTTTACAACAGTGACCAAGGAAAGTATGGGAAAAACCCAAGCTGGCAGTAGTACTACTTAGAAATTTTAACTATTAGCTCTTCTCTCCACTCTGTACTCAAAGTCTGTGTGGTCAAAGACTAGCTGTGGGTTTAAGAACTGCAGGACCTTCCTGGAATGTTAGAGGAGGTTCCTTGTTTACCCTGAAGAACCAGAGAGTGAAATTCTTCCTGAGATGGAGCTATTCATTTGGGGGATCATGATCACACATGGGATGCACTGCAGAGTCCTCACCGTGAGAAGAATCCCCATGCATGTTGTTGGGGTTAAAAACTCACCAAAATACCTGACAATGGGGTTGAGTCCCAGTTGCTGTCCACAGTGTTTATTGTTGTTGTTGAACTAGGTTAGCTATAAATAATGCTTGCCTTTTCAGAAAGACTAAAATCTGTTCAGTTTGAAGCATTAACAGCAAAATCCCTTTCTGCTCAACAAAGAGAGAAAAAGCACTGCATGCAATGTTAATATAATGTTTTTATGATTAGCATTGAAAATTTAATTAATTTCCTGGTAATGATTAATTAAGTCTAAATAGTCCTTGGGTTCTGAGAGAATACACTTTCTGTTTCTTGTATCTATCAATGTTCAGGCCAGGTAAATGTTTTCAAGATCAAATTATGGTGTCAGAGAGACATAAAGCAGGACTTTCAAGTACGGGGTTTCACAGTACTCTTGCCAGAGCTTAAGCTTTCCAACTGTTTGTTACTCTCAAATTTAAAGCCACATTTGAGTATAGATTCTAGTGACAGAAGTGACTGTGTGTAGTGCGCACATACGTATCTATAGAAACTCACATAAATTTAGTTTAAGAGATGAAGAGACCTCCTTCTTTGTTATCTACAGTTCTGTCCTTGCATGGCTGGTACATAGTCTTTTATATTGTCAGACATGAGTAAGTCTACTAGAACTGGTTAATAGCAGAAGAGGCTCTCAAAAGAAGTGTTTTAGTAGATTTATTGCACTGTGTGTGGTGTGCATTTTTTGTTTTCAAAGTGTTGGTTTCAAATTACTGCATCATGTTAAAATGCGGTCATTGTGTCCATGTGTCTTTGGAAATGGGATAACTTAGGGGATGGGAGCTAAATGGGTGATAGAAAAGGCAGCTGTCCATAGAAGAGGATTTTGGAGGAAAAAAATCATCTTTGTTGGCCTAAATTGGTGCATTGTCTGTTAGTACGAAATTTCGTTAGGTGTTTAAAATTATTTGGTGTAGTGTAGAGATACAGAGATTGGATCTGAGGATTTTTTTCCCCCAAAATGCAATCAATCTGGCCATGTGAACAACTTCACAGTCAAGAAATGGATGGACTCAATGCATTGTGGCGTTTCACCCAAATGTGTTTTGTAACTTCTACATTGTTGAAGTAAATTTCCAAATTTTTTTCCAGTCCATCTGTACATAGTTGGGTTTTTCCCCCTCCCAGGTTCTCTCTTGTTCTGTCAGGGAAACTAAGGTTTATACCAAGATCCAGTATAAATTAATCTTATTTTATTTGTCTATGAAGTCTCTGATTTCTCATGAATTACTCGTCTGTGGTTTTGTTTCTGTTAGTTGCAATGGGAATAGAAATAGGACTCAGCTATTCAGGTTTTTAGTAATTGGGAAATGATAGATACAGTGATTATCATCTTGCTTCACCATTATTTTTTTTGTTTTTCAGAGGTGTAAGCAATAAAATAAATTAAAATTCTAGTTAGGGACAAATAATATTTTTAATAAGGTATAGAAGTTCATATGATGTTACCCATAATTAAGTTTCAGTCCTAGAAGGAAGTTCATAAAGTTTACTGGAGACGATTAAAAATTAATCCTGAAAGCAATAAGCAAATTTGCCCTCAAACTGGTTTGTAATGAAATCTAAATTAATCATAATAAAATAATTTGTGACATTCTTGATAGCTTTCCAAAGCACTTATCAGAAAAGGAAGGAGAGAGAGACTTTTTTCAGATAAAATATAAGTTATGCAAGGAAATGTTGTTCCCAAGCAATTACAGAATTTCATATAGAAATTCCATAACAAAACTTCAGTTCCGTAAAAGATAAATAAACGAAACAAGACATTAGAGTCTGGCATGGATATTTCAGATATTTTTTTTAAAAGACTGTCTGATGCCTGTAATTCTTTCTCTCCAGGAATTAACTCCCACTGCTCTTGCTCCGGGTGGAATGAAACCTTTCCTTCGTTAGGAGAAGATTGTTGGTTGTCAGCACTAGCATTACCTGCTCATACTGTTAAACTGTAAAAAGCAAATACCAAATCATGGCTGCTGCCCCCTGGTTACACTAATACTGCTTTACCAGGAGTTTCTATAAGCAAGGAAGGTTTTCTCCAAAAAAAACCCCCATGCAATGTATTTATAAAATAGCTTGGACTTCAGCAGGAAGGTCTGTTAATGTTCAAAATGGAAATCAGTTTAAAAATTTATCTAGTGTTAAATAGTTGAATAGCTGATTTTTCTAGTGCCCACCTGTGAACAAAAGGGGCAGCCAGCAATTTCATTTGGCAATGACGTTGGAGGTGTGCTGAAATCAAAGTAAGAAAATGATTTTTAATGCCATTTTGCAAATTTTACTTTTGAACAGGGATCTGAGGGGAAAACAGCTGTTAACTGGTGAAAGGCAAGAGCCACTAGAATAATATTTGGGAAGTGAGAACAGGAGTTTGAGGCATTGATGTGATTGAACAGGGTACATTTGCAAGCTCAGTTTTTCACCTCCTGTCATCTTACCAGCAGCTTTCAGCTGAGTGCCTGGCTGATGGCTGATGTCTAGGCCAGTAGAGAGATCTCCAGAAAATCTGCCTTTTCTCTGTCTTGGCTGCACAGAGCTGTGTAATGCTGATGATGGAAAGCAGAAGAATTTGCATAGCTGTCTGCCCAGTGCCTCCCAAAAATTTTACTGGCTCCCAGTGGCCATCTGAAGGGCTGTGAATTGCTAATAAGGTTTATCCAGATCTTCTTCCCTCCTATTTTTTGCATTGCTTCGGGAAGTACACGGGAAACGTGGAGGGGAGAGTTGGTTTTTCCCTGTAGTAGGGAGGATTTCCTGATACAGGGTGTAAAACAGTGATGGAGCAATGCAGGGAAACTGGTCTTTCCATGAAAGGAATGAGGCTGAGCTACCAGCACAGCACTACAGCTTGGTCTCGTGCTCATTCAGCTCATCCTGACCCTGCTTTCAATGCAGGTTTTTATAATCTATCACTACCCTGAAGGTTTTTTTTTTTTCCTTACTTTTTTCTTTTTTTTTTTTTTTAATGGAGACAAGAAAAGGGAAGAATACCTTGGGTTGTATCTCTTCTGACTTCATTTCTGGTAGTAAAAAGATCTACAGAATGTCCTAAGAATAATAAGCGTATGCACTTTAGAAGTGTAAATACAATTTATATCAGCAAAGCAAAGGGATACTTTGAATAGAATAGATTATTTCATTTGGAAGGCACTTAAAATAATCATCTAGTCCAACTGCCTGACCAATTCAGAGATGACCAAAAGTTAAAGTGTGTTGCTAAGGGCGTTGTCCAAATGCCTCTTACACACTGACAGACATTGGGAATCAACCACCCCTACAGGAATCTATTCCACTTTTCAACCACCCTGTTGCAAGGAAATGCTTTTTAATTTTCAGTCTAACTTTGCCATTTGAACTGTGGTGTTGGGCTTCCGTGGGTGATGGGCCGGTGCATCAGTGACACAGCTTGTTCTGAGTCAGCTCCTCGGCTCAGAGCTAGGGTATCTTGCTCTGCTCCTGTGAAAAAGTATTTGGAGCTCAGGCCTTGATTCAAGAGGTTCTGGGCTCCATGAGCTGACTCATCTGAGGACATGCACTACTTGAATTCTAAGTGAGGTGACACGAATGAGCTGTCTTTTGTTTAAAAAAATGTTTTGTAGAAGCTGACTTGAAAGTGACTGAAATAAAACCTTTTTGTATATTGTCAGATGAAAGGAAAATGATAAATAAATGCAGCACGCATTTTCTTAGGAAAAATATGCATCAGGGTGTGGGCATAAAAAGTGGGATCTAGTCTTGGTTTTGGATTTGGAAATTTCAAAGGCTTTGGAGCCAAAAATTTTATTCAGTGTCAGGACATCCTACAAAGATCTGCAAGGGGTAAGCAGATGGATGTTCAGTGTGTTCCTTTTCCCACTCCCTTGTTGAGTTTGGACCAGTTTTATGACAATTAGCATGCACCCAGAATAACAAGCTTTAAAAAGATGAAGGGGAGAAGAAGATTAAGCGTATGTTAGAATATTCTGGGTAGACATACAGAAACAAGAAGGAGGTTTTGCCTCTTTTCTTGGTCTAGACATGACAGAATTAAACCTCTAAATTTGATCTGGTAGTCCTAATTTAGTTTCATAGCTGATGGAGGGAAATGGGCAATTTCAGAGTGTTTCATTTGACCATTTTTAGACACATTGTTTGGGCTGAGCTGGATTCCTTTTTGCAAGTGCTATTTTATTTCCATTGGATAAAGAAGAGATCAGGCTGATTTCCTCAGACCTGAATGTCTAACATTATATTCCTGTGTTAGACTGTGTGAATTTCACCTGGATTATAGGGAAAAGCTGATCAATGGTTTGATCAAGAAATGTGTTTTATTGTGATAATTTTGTTCTAGACCATCTGCAGTGACTGTGTGACTCAACACAAGGACCAGTCAATATTTCCCTGCCTAATTCTCAAAGGTAGACTGTTTCCATGCAAAAAAACAAAAACAAACCCCCCCTCCCCAAAACAAAACAAAACAAAAAAACCCAGAAAAGATAGAGGAAAAAAAGCAGCTTTGAAAGACAGAGAGATGGTTGCTAAAAAGGAAACATATTGTTTCCATTCAGTCCATCAAAAAAATGTGAGACCTCATTGTCTAAAGTGATTATTTCTTCAACAGATCCTTGTTAATGAATTGGGGCAGAATAGTACCAACTTACTGAACAATTTTGGTTCACATGCAGCACTGTGGCAGACTGCCACACAGGACTACTGGAGGCTGAGCAGAGTTTTACAGTGCCACATTCTCCCACTTACCTGTTTCCTAAACACAGCTTTATGAGCACACTTTGTGGCACCATGGGCTATTTGCTCTGAACAGTTATTAAATTTATACCTGGAGTCTTAACCCCTGGGAAACAAGTTTTCATGAGAAACTAATGCAGAGGGGACCTCTAAGAAATACTGAACAGTGTTCAATGTTATACCTGCACCAAAACTTAAATCCTAACACTGTGGATGCAGGAGAAGACTCTTTTGCCACATATATATCACGTAGCTATCAAATTCCAGTCTTTACTTGAAATGTTAGGTTTTTCCTGATGAGATTTAAACATGTTCAATGACTTGTTAATGAGATATATTATAGAGAAGTTACACTATCCCGCAACACAAGGTTATGTGTCCTGATTGTATATTGCAAATATTTGGGCACAATATGACCTTTATGATCTTGTTTGCTGTTTTGTCTCTTGGGGCTTTCTCCTTCTCATTCACCTGTATTTGTAGCTCCCTCTGGGAGATGTGAGGAAAGAGAAGAGGTAGGTCCTGCGGAGTACATGCACACATTCACCTAACACAAAGTTATTTTTCTAAGCACTTACTTGGACTGTATTCCTGGACTGTTCATCTCTCTGTGGCATCCTTTATCTTCCCTCTATCTGTCTTTTGCTGCTAAGACCCATTTGGGCCAGGATGCTCAAGTGTATTTTCCATTTTTTAGTTATCAAACAAGCATTTTTGACTTTGCCCCTTAATCTAGGAAGTGCTACTACCTAAACTTTTTCAAAGCACTTTATGAAACTTTATGTGTACAATTAAAGTGTTATCTAAAAAAAGTGCTTTTTCTTTGTGAACTATAAATTGTAGCCTCTACAGCAGAAGAGCAGACTATGGATTTATGCAACATTTCATTAAAAATTTTCTTTAATTTTACGGCTGTTCAGTCTTATCACCCTTTATCACTATGGACAGGAAAGTGGATGTAAGTCTCTCCCTTTAAAAATTTATTTAGGGTTTTTTTCTTTGTTTTTTTTGCCTGCCTCATTGAAGTATCTCCTGCTTATACCTTAATATTTTTGTTCACCATATCTTCTGGTCTTTCTATGGCTCTACAGGTTTGGGCTGGAGGGAATTAGCTGGGCTCTCTGTTGCTCTTCTTCCTTTTCAGAGAACAAAACATGGTGTTCCAGCTGGGGCTGTACTGGTTCACTCACAAGCTTCATAATCAAATCCAAAATTAATTTTTGTTCAGATTGTATCCCAGTATTGGTGGTTTTATTGCTTTTCAGGGTGAGCAGGTGCCTTCACTGAACTCTTCTGCAGGATGCCCACGTTCTTCTCTCATGAACATATCTGCAATAATTTCTTCCTATTGACTACTTCTATTGCCTAAAATTAAGTACCTATTCTCTGAAGCATAGAAATACTTACTCCTTTCCCATTTCTCTTTTCATTCTTCTTTGGTACTATTTAGAGCTATAAATATTGGTATTTTACAACCTAAACTATTTAAAAATCCCAAGTTTTCTTCATACTGTGGTTAAAGTGTTTAGTGTATTCACTCTCCTGTGCCTTTTTGATTATTTAATTAATTCACTTTTGTTCTTAAAAAACCACTTTTCTCAGAAGACTGCAACAATGTGCTTTTACGCTATGACTTTTCCATGGAGGAAATTGAACTTAATTGTTTTTTGTCACTGTTACTTAGTGGCTTGTAGTTATTTCTTAAATTAATTTCAGCATCTTTAAGAGGAGAAACCTGAGAATAGCTCCAAGTTCTGCATACTGTGAAAAAAGCTGTTCTAAGGAGAATTATATAATCTCTAATAATTTTAGAGATTAAGCATATGTCACATATTTTGTATGTGTAGCTGAAATATCTTCTAATCACTTGACATTTCAAGCTTTTTCTTTTATATCCCTTAACTTTATGAAATTAACTTCCTTCTCCTGGTTGCTGGCTCTTGAAATGTGAGTACTACAAGTGAACCAGGGCTGCTGGTAAATGATGGAAAATAGCTGGGTCAGCCCTTCCACCAGCTCCCTTAGTGTACCCTGCAGTGGATCTCATCTGGCCCTATAGGGTTGTGTGTGTCCAAGTGGTGGGACATACATTTTCCATTTCATAGATTAAGAACTAAAGAAATGTTGGCAAAAGTGGCAATCCAGCATGGCATGAAAAATATAAAAGTGTCAGCATGATTCTGGAAAAATAGTGTTCAAAGAATATTTTTTCTTGTATTTGGAAAAAATTAGGGTGGTGTATTCTTGTTACATGAAAATAATTCAGACATTTCAATTCTGGTTCGTAAACAATTAGGATGGTAAAAAATGTCTTCTAGGGAAAAGCAGTTTTAAATCACCAGCACTTGTAAGTTGATGGGAATGTTATCTGTCACTCTAGATTTAATTTTTAATGCATATCAGAAAAATACTGCAGTTTGAGAGAACTATCACAGGGAAACATGGCTTTAGCATTAGAGATGAGTAGTTTGTCTGATATGGGTAAACCATAAATAGACATTAGCACTAGGAAAAATAATGAAAAAGTTGATACTGGTTGTAATTATTAATGTCTTAGGGGGTAGGAAGTTAATTAATACCAGTCAACATGATTTTATGGAAAACAAGTCCCATCAAACAGTCTTTATTTCATTTTGGAGAGAATACAAATTGCTGTGTAGGTAAAATTGAGTTTCTTAAAGCTATTGTTTGGTTCTACATATCGCTATAGTTTTTTGGGACCTGAGAAATTGCTTTTTTTATATAAGCTTTCAAGATTAAAAGTTACTGTTGCTTTAATTAAAAAAAAAGGAATAGATCATGTTGAGAGAGCTGCACCTTCTGGGAAGAGTGATCAGCGGGGCGTGACTTGGATTGTTTGGGGAGGTCTGTCTGCTAAAGTAAATATACACTAGGGTATAGGATGGCTGGGATATAGGATGGAGACCATATTTGCAGAAAGGTCTTCAAAGGCAGTGTGGGCAGCAGGGTGAGGGAGGGGATTCTGCTCCCCTGCTCTGCTCTGGTGAGACCCCGCCTGCAGTGCTGCATCCAGCTCTGGGGTTTCCAGCACTGGAAGGACATGGAGCTGCTGGAGAAAGTCCAGAAGAGGCTACCAAGATGATCAGAGGGATGGAACAGCTCTTCTATGAGGAAAAGGTGTGAGGGGATTCAGAGTGTTCAGCCTGGAGATTTTGGAGTGACCTAATTGCAACCTTCCAGTGCCTGAAGGGAGCCTGCAAGAAAGACGGAGAAAACTTCACCAAGGGTATGTGGTGATAGGACAATGGGAATGGCTTCAAACTAAAAGGCAGTAGGTTTAGATCAGATACCGGGAAGAAATTCTTCCCTGTGAGAGTGGTAAGGCACTGAAACAGGTTGCCCAGAGCAATTTTGGGTGCCCTAACCCTTGAAGTGTTTAAGGTCCAGCAAACTGGTCTAGCAGAAGGTGTCCCTGTACATGCGGGGAGGTTGGAAATAGATGACCTTTGTGGTCCCTTCCAACCCAAACCATTCTATGATTCTATTCTATGCTTCAAAGGCATAGGAGAAACTAATAGCTGATAGCTGAGATCGGACAAGTCCAAAATAGGCATAATTATGTTAATGATCAAAATGCCTGATGGATGAAACAAGTTATTAAGAACTGTATTTTCTGCTTCCTTGTGTCTTCACAGCTAGACACAGTACCTTTCTGGAAAATATGCATAGGTTAAACCAAAATTATTTAATTAGGTAACTTTTCTAAATTGGAATTGTCCTTGAGTCACCAGACACTGCTTAAATCACAGAAAAATGATTGTTACTACTTTGAGAACACTAGCAAAGGGTCTGTGTGCTATCTTTTTAGCTAATGCTGTGAATAACTTCTAGGTTTTTGTTTTTGGTTTTGTTTTTTATTTTTTTTTTTTGCTTGGTCAGTACCCTACCATAAAAATCGATCCATTGCCATAGTTTTACTCATTGAAAGGAAGGAATTGATACTAGTAACAGAGGAATTTTACTCTTGTATAACCTGCCTCCCTTTCTGTAATTAGCCTTTTCCTTTTGGACATCACTAACCTGAGAGTTTACCCTACATTCTGCTTTGGAAATGCATATTTCCCAGGAGACACAAAATTACCTTTATTTTAATCTATGTCATTGCTTCAATTAGTTTTGAATTAGAAGCTTTGAGAGAATTCTAAAGAAAATTCTAGGTGATTTAATTTTTCTTCATATTTTTGTCTTTTTCTCCCCAGCACTGATATGGCTGATATGTCTGCCCACATGCATAACAGAAAACCCACCCTTAGAAGCTGAAGTAGGCATTTTGGCCTGGAAGATTAGGCACATTAAAATTAAACACATTTGTTGCCTTTCATCTTGTTTAATATATTTTACATGCTACAGGGTTTTAAAGTGATATTTCCCTATGAGCTCTTTGACAGACACTCACATTTCTTCTGACCTCATATCTAAAATATATCCTTATTTAATAAGAGCTCTTTGTTTTAATAAGAGGTCTTTGTTATTTCCTATATTAGAAAGTTGATAAAGGACTTGTCAGAAAACCATTTCTTTGCAGACATTTTTAGGGAAAATAAGTCCATCTAGGTTCCTTTCATGTTCATCAGCTGGGTAGATGAACCCATCACTTCAGTGCTGTCATCACTTTAGACTACAGCACTCATATCCAGGACGTTTTTTGTCTCAGTCATTAAAACAAGTTTTGACTGTGTTATCACCTCTGATTAAAAACACAACATTAAATTTGTTTGTGTTAACAAAGATGTGTGCACATGCTAATTTTACTTTTAGGGGTTTTAGTGCATTAGAGTATCAAAGGGAGGCTGTACCTGTACTTTTCTTGGTGGATTATCTGTTATATAAGTATTTTTCCTACTTTTACTGAAAAATACTAGAAGGAAACAAATGCCTTAGTAGGCATCTTCTATTTTCTTCTCCTCTAAATGCCTTCATTTTGGCAGGGAGGAACCATCTGCACAGTACTGTAATTTCTTCCCACTAATGTATGCTCTGATGAGAAACATAGAGGAGAAAATCAGTCCTTGTTATAGACAGATTTAGGAGGTGGTATTTGCTTGACTAACAGCCTCCTCACTTCACTTTTTTAAAGCTTCATAGTAATAGGGTTTGCCATAGGTGTCTCCTGTGTCTAGGTAGCCTTGCCAGTTGCATGAAAAGTGATTAATGCCAACTGCTAATATTTTCATTTTGCATTTTACATTTTGTGTGCAGGCTCGTGTTGCAAAAGCTTTTGCAAATATTTTCTAGCTGTAACCAATGAATATTAAGACAGGCCTGGTCTCATTAAAATCTATTTGCATTGTATTTTAGATATCTCTTTGAATATGAAGTTCATAATTCTGAATTAGCCTTATTAAGTCTTAAGTTTTAAAATCTCAGGTCTCCTTTCTCCTTTACAAACGAATACCAGATCTATTCTTCTTTCAAGTAATCTTTTAGCCATTAGGGATTCTCATCTTTTCTGTCTCCATACTCAAAACATGTCCCAGTTTAACAAAGACTTCTGTGAATTCAAGCTCCGCTGAGTTGATATAACATGAAAGATGATCAGATATTTAAATACTTCCAATGGGAAATATAAAACAAATTCATATAGGCAATAGGAGAATACTATTTTGAAATTTAAGAAATATTGTGATTGTCCAAATCTGGAAACAAGGAGTGTTTTTTCAAGAGCTCCTTGTCATTATGTTACAATAAACTAACCAATGTCCTGTTTTCCTGTGAACAATGGGTAGGTTCAAGGAACAAAACCCCTTGCATTTGAGTATTTCCTAATCACAGCAGCCCTGGAGGGTTTGTAGACTCTGTGTCTATTTGAGGCCATGCCTTCTATAAGTACAATATGTACAGTGATACTTGCTTCCTTTTAGAGAGAAAGTCTGAGGCAAACTTGTCTTTCAGTACATCCAAAATGAAGCATTTAAGGTACAGAATCATGAGATGATATGGGTTGGATGGGGTCTCTGGAATTCATCTGGTTCAGTTCCTGCTCAAAGTGGAGCCAGAACCACTTCAGGTTGCTCAGGGTCACTGTTGAATATTTCCAAGGATGCCAATAACCTCTCTGGGCCACCTGGTTCAACATTTGAACTCCTTTTGTATATTAGCAGAAAAATGAAGATGTTTAATGGAAAGGCTCTTACTTTGCACAGATTGGCTTTACAGAGCATCTTTTTCTGAGGTACTACATCTTCAACGTCAGTGAATCAAGGGAATTCCGCGCCTTTCTTTTCCACTGTCAGTGCAATGTGCTCCTGGTTTTTTTCATGCATAAAGCCTATACTGCAGTAACAGAGGTCCAGGTGATGCCTCACTTTACCTCCCTCCTGTCATGTGAGTTATCTATACACAGGCAGACCAGACCCATTAAAGTTTTGTCTGTATTTTGTAAGGCCCAGTTTTGTATGTTGTCTGTGATCCTCTGGAAGGATTTTCAGCTGCTCTATTTTTAGTTTGGATAATGTCTGATCAAAGGAAGCAGGGTTAAGGTTGATGCAGGAGAAACACTCCTTAAGGTAATTCAGGGACTACTCAGGAGAGCATCACTTTAGAAAAACGTTAAGAGTTATGAGGAAAAATGAGGTGTGCTTGGCAAATTAAAGAGCTTTAAAATAATTGGTGCACCAGCAGTACAGCTACACATATTTTTAAACATGCCCTGGAATAAACTAATGGGGAATCAAAGAGATACAAAGAGAAATTATGTAGGTACAAGATGGAATTCTACATGCAAGTACAAGACGAACAAGATAGAAGTCACTTGAAAAAAGGGAGGGAGAGAGAGAAGGAAGGAAATGCAAGGAAGGCAGGAAGACCCTGGCTTGGAAAGAGCCAAATGACACAGAAAGATTTTTTCTTCCAATATGCTATGCTGAGGAAGTGGCATGCTGTTTGTTTATTAATAGCAACAGAAAGGTCAAATATTGTTCCTTTTGCTATCAGCTCTGTCTGCTGCTGTCCCTAGAAAATTACTAGGGCATTAAGGGAATGAAGGTCATGTTGTAAGTTCACATCAAAAAGGTAATGATGTCTGCTTCAAGATGTTGCTTAGGAAACTACAGGCAGAATGAGTACATATTACAATTTGATTATAGGTGTCGTGAGTCATGGATCACAAGGTCAAAGGCATTGGAGTGAATTCCTTCCAACTTTAACACATTTGGCTGGTATTTTTACTTTAACATTTATAAGTCAAATGCAAAGGCTGTGGTTTGTGTAGAGTGCGTGCAACAAGGTTCAAACTTTTCCGTCATTTGGTGCCACACAAAGGTCTACAAAGGTCCCATAATGTCTCTGTGCATTTCCATTTCAGTGCCAGCTTCCTTATGTGGAGCCTGAAAGAGGAGGTATGTGGGACCTTGTTACATGTGGGGCAAATCAGTGAAGCCTTTTTTTTTTTCTTCTCTCCCTGGGAACAATGTGGAGGATTCCGTGCTCTGTGTCAATTAATATTATTCTCCTGACAGTGAGGGGGTTTTCTCCACTCTTAAGAATATTACGGAAGATCAGTGATGAGAAAGTTTTTGTTAAAAATATTGGAATCTCAGAAGGAGAGAAGTCAAGAAGGGAGAAAATTGATTTAAAAGATTGTGACCACTCGGTTCAGAAAGGTGATGGAGAGTAAAGAATGCAAAGGGATGAAAAAGGTAAATTGCAAGCTCTGATTACTCAGAGATGCAGGGGCAAGCAAACTAAAGGACAACTAAAAGAAAAGCAAATTAAATACTTGTACTGCAAGAAACTCCTGTAGATCAACAATTCAAATGGGTATCCGTAATGAAATTAATTAGAGTTAAAAGGTTTGTACAAAGTAGAAAGCAGTCAGACACACAGCAGAGAGTAGAAAGAAACACCAGTAACTGGGCTGGTACATCAGCTGTGGCCTTTAGTGCTGTGGCAGTAGTCTACATGCTGGGGATCCACCTTTGTGGTTTTGGAAATGTCCCTATCTCAACACTTTGAGGTATAAGCCAAACTTGAATTATTACTGAGGGATTAGAAAGATATTTTCCCCAAAAAGAGTAATTTAATGATTGCCTATTTCATGATTTCTTTTGTCTCATAACTGAGGAGCTCTGAGGGTGCTGCCGTAGGAGACATTCCTGGAATAGTCACACCACCAGACAGGCCTATCTTACTGTTTCTGTGCTGTGCTGGAGCACAAACTCCATGTGTTTAAAATGGAGCTCAAGCCTATTTAGTAGTGCAGTGTGATAATTACAGTGTCACCATGATGCTCCTGAAATAGGATTTAAAATTCTGCAAACTCTCACAGCAGCTTTCATGGACCAGATGCTTCAGCTCAATCTGTGTTGACTCAGCTCGAGTGAAAACTGCTTGAAGTTTTTGCAGTTGACAAAGAAGTTGCTGTCTCCAGGAAAGAAAAAAAAAAGTTTATTTTAAACCTTCTTTTACAGATATAAGAAACCATAATTTTATTTTATGAAGTCTTTTTGAAAACACTTACACTATTCTGTGGGAACTTAAACCTTGAACTGGCTTTATAATCACTAAAATGGACAAAAAAACCCAGTATTTTTCTTTTATAGGTTTAAACAGTCTTTTCAGTTATGTAAATATCTATCAAACACACATGACCAGATTTCAATTGCAGAATCACAAAAAACACATAAAATTTTTTTGTAGTTTCCAGATCTATCAGTAAACTCAGTATGCCTCTCCCTCATCCATGTAGTTCCTTTCAGTAGGAGTATAGCTTGTCAGAGACAAGCAAAAATAATCACATGTGACTTTAATCATTCAGGCTTTCCATCATTTCATGGTGGATGACATCTGAGTGCAAGATGTAAGAAGATACTGGTTACTGTAAAATCATTTGTTAAAGTTATTGATACTTCCAGAATTTCATACAGTGCTTTCTGGGGGGGAGATTTGCTTGAAAGAAGGGATCATGCCTTCCCTGACAAGTGTCATTAAGATGTAAATCATTGTTTCCTTAGAAAGAACAAACATGATTTAGTTAGTGATGATTCACTCTGAACTATATATGACCAATATTCTTGAAAGGCTTCTCTTTTTTCCCTTTTTGCTTCTGTTTTGAGTTGGTAAAAATTGAAATAATTTTTCATACAATAAATCATCGCAGCTTCCTGACAGTTCAGATAATTTTTGTAGCGTTCTGTCATCCGAATGACTTGATGCATTTGGTATGAATAGAGATGGGAACATTTTGTAAGTTATAACTGCAAGATAATTTATTCATACTGAGAAGGCATTGTGTTTGATAACTGATAAATTTCATTCTGTTTTCATGATAAAAGCAAAAATGGGTGTGAGGATTGCAGCTGCTCGCTTAATAGTGTTAGTGATGACTAAGGAGTGAATGGATCTTTCTGTGAGTTATATAATCAGTTTAAAAGCTCTCCTCACTCTGCCTGTAACATTTTATTTTAAAAAATAAAATTAAACAAGAACACATGGAAAAGAGACTTTTTTCTTTTTAAAGCATTTACCTCTTTTAGGTGAATGTAACAGCCAGATAAAGATCAGGCATGAAGTATTTGAACAGTATCTCTAGGAATAATTTTAAAAGTAAGCACTGAATTTTGTCTGTATTTAAATGAAACTAAATATTATGTTTATTTAGACCAAGAGATTCTCATTTAGAAAACTGTGAAGGGAAGGGCTGAATATTTAACTCACACTAATTGGGAGCTTGCTTGGAATTATGATAATTATTAACAACTGAAGGAAGTAGCAAGACAGATCTTTTTTTCTCCATACACTAGGGGTTAGTGCTTCCTAAAATTGAGCTTTAACTGAAATAGTGATAGCTACATAAACACACAGTAGGCTATATGTGCCCTGTGGGCATTTGAGTTTTTTCTTAGCCTGGGACAGACTATTGGCTCAGCAAAATTCTAAGTGTGTACTTCTCCTCTGTCTCACTGGTGATGTCTTGTATGCATCACATTTATACCTACTTAGATTATCTTTAAATGAAGCAGCAGAAAAAGCCCAGAAAGAAGAAGAGGGGTGAGTCCATAAAGATAATGTGCACCAACTGCCCTAAAACCCAAACAAAAAAAAAAGGAGCTATTTCAAAAAATGTGGGCTTGTGTGTTTTGGGGTTCAGTTTGTGGTTTTTTTCTTTTTTCTTTTTTTTTTTTTTTCAAGCAAGCACAATCTCAGAGTAGAAGAACCACCTTTCATCACTCAAGCCCAGAGGTTTCTTATAATCTTCAGGGAGGGATAAGGTGGTGTTTGCATCACTGGTTTTCCTCCCTAGACCCAAGAGTACGTAAATGCGAGGATCAGACATTGGCATTAAGGTGGTAATAGGAGATTCTGCTTTTATTTCCTTGTATGGGAATGCAGTCTGTCATAAGTTTACCCAAACCCAGAAAATAAACCAACAGAGAAAACAAACCAACTGGTGGGTTATGATGGGTAACAATTTTAAAAGAGGTAGGTGGCAGAATCTCACAACAAAAGCATTCCCTGGCGTTCCTCAGTCCCCGAGCTTCATCCTGTGACATAACACCACAGACACCCTGGATATCTCCTACTACCCACTTGTTTCTTCACTTTTTGTTTTATCATAATAATTTAATACCTTGGCCACCTCAGGTCTAGGGTGGGAGAATTATTCCCAACATCTGCTAAAGCACATTATCTGGTCAAGTAGAAAATGTCAGAACTGTATTATTGAACACTTCTGTTGGGTTGTTTTCTACAAGACATTCTATTTTTCTCTATGTTTTCTTAACATTTTACCTTTCTTTCTTCACAGGATGTTTTAGCTTCCTAAAGTCCTTTTGTATTTTCCTTAGTACCTGAATGGCTTCACGGTTTTACCAAAAAAAAAATCTTTGGTGTTAAAAAATGTATGTTGAAGAAACCAAATGTTAAATAGCTTGTGAAATATCAGGTTTGGGTAGTAATTGGTGCAGACTGGCTGAACTGTTTATGTATACATACAGGTTTATGTATGTGAGGTGGTAGTGTGTAAATGGCAGGGAAAAAGAAGAGAGACAAGGGATTTATAATAAGAATTTTGTGACACGTTGACAGGAGTCAAAAGAGGCATTTAAAAGAGTAGAAAAACCCACTGGTAATTTGAAAGTGGTTCTGTCCATTCCTAAATCCTCTTGTGCCCATTTATATTCCTTATACGTGATACTGCAAGCATCCACTTATCTCTGGAGAAAATGGACATGTTTACCAGGTCTGCAAGCAGTTCCAGGAAGTTTGGAAGTAAATTGATTCTGGGAAAACACCTACTTGTGAATGCAGGTAGTGTTTTTCATCTTGTTCTTCCACATGATTTTCATCATCTCAGAAGATATTTTGGAGGATTCAAAATCTGGAGATGCAACAAGGCTGGTAGCAGTGCTGATAGCAATCAACACTAATTCTGTGGCAGTGGAGGGCCTCAAATACTCCTGGAGAGATAACTTAGGAAAATGTTACTAGAAACCACTGTGCAAACTGAAAGTTTAGCAGAGTTTAGCAAACAAACAGTTGGAGCAAAAGCTTCCAGCAGTCCTGTTTCCCTGCACTTGCAAGCTTAGTTTCTTCTTGGTGCTGCCTCCCAAGCATAGGGAAAGTGCTGCTGTGATGGTGACTTCTGTGCTTGGCACATCTGCTCCTCCTCACCCTGTGTGATGAGTCCAGCAGCCGAGTTCTCACCTCTGTTTTGCAAGGGAGCAGCTCAGACATTTGTTCATGCACTCTAAAGCACCATGAGAGAACCAAAGCGATCCTTTTCAGTTGTTGACTTCTATATAAATAAATAAGTGTAGAGGGTAGAAATGTTTTCTACATTGTTACCTAACCTAATAAAGTAATTTTGTAATTATGGAAAATGTACACTGAACTGCATGATCTTTATACCAAAATTCTTTGGACTTACAGGGAAAGAAGACACAGATAACATTTTACTGGCCTTCACTGCTTCTGTGGTCTGTAGATAACACTAAGATTACAGTCGTGAACAGAGCAGCTTTTTAGAAATACTAAAATTTTTCACATGAATCTCTATTGAAAGTTAAAAGCTTAGTGTTTTTATCAAGTTAATAATTGAGTGGATACCATATTATTTATCATCTTCTGAGATAGCTGAGGCAGATATATGAAGTTTGAAGGATCTATTAGTTCATATATTGCAATGTTGTGTTGACTGCCAAGAGATTAAAAGACAAATAACAGTCCTGATCACTCAGCTGACCTTCTTCCATGTCATATGGTTATGGGAGACTGTATCCAGGCAACCTGTGCAATGATAATTGCATTGTTTAATAAAATGATTCCAAAGAGGCGTGTTTAGCTCCTGATATGAGTGTTAAGGTAGGGCATTGCCTACCACAGTCAGTTTCCTGTGCTTCCTTATGCTGTGTGGATGTGAAGCCAGGCCAAAGCCATTCTTTAAAAAAGCAGTGTCTTTAGGTGTCCCCAAGTGGGTCTGGCATAGAAGGAAGCTGTAAATGCTGTCATTTCAGGCACCAGAATTGCTGGAAGTATAAAGGTGAGAAAAGTATAACTGCAGCAATCCCTGGTGTTTGTGCCTTTGTCAAACAGCATTGGTAGGAGAAGATGGTCCCATCACACAGAATATCATTCTGCTGTGACTGCAAGGATGGGAGGCTCTGTCAGACTTGTCTCCTGGAAACACAGGATCATTTCCTGCATTTATGTAGGGAATTACTTTATTATGACTTAATTAATGAAATAATACTGACCTCTGTATTCAAACCCCTAGAAAGAGAAGTTCTTGCCTTTTATTTTGCCAGACTACTTTGTGACTGGGTTTGGGGTGCTTTTTGTGGAGAGATACGTATGTGTGCTTCTTCCTGATTTAGTCCTAACATTTAATTTGAATTCTTTTTGTTGTGTCTTAAATCAAGTCTTCTCCCAAAAATGGCTTTAGTAATCTTCAAACTTGTAGGACATTGACTTACTCCCCAAGAGAAGCAGCTATTTTATAGGAAATGGATCTAGTTCTTTTTCAGTCTAAACCACTTTTTGCTCTCTCTTATCCTCTTTATCTGATTTAGGTTTGCTTTTTAGATAACATGTTGCCACTAATTGAATCTGATGATTCAAAGGTAGTTATACTCAACTGCTAAAGAAAGACTCACCAGCTGCTGAAGAAGGTGTTTTAAAAGGATAGGAAGTGATTCAGTTGTGAAGAAAATTCCAAAAGAAATCATCTTTTGCTAACTTTAAGTTCAGTATCAGTAAACACCTTTATTCTCTTATATCCTTCAAAATTCAGGAGTGGCTGTGCTGAAAATTACATACACCTTCCATTTCTGCAGTAAGCTTGCAAGATTGTTTGCACCTTTCTTTTACTAAAAGTTCAAATGTTTTTTTTTTTTTTTTTTTCCTGTAGTAATCTGCAAACTTATTTTTAAGGAGTGTCACTCTCTGATGAGGTGCAATAACGCCAAAGATACAGCAAATTCCATATTGTTTATAATTTTCAATTTTAAAAATAAACCTAATATTTTGGAATAAATAGTTTCTTGTTTTTTTTCTATTAATTCACAAGCTCCCATGTGCTGCATGTGTCTTATGTAAATCTGCAATATTTCAATTTTTTCTCTATTTGATACTTAGTTTGGAATAATGGAGTTAAAATTAGAAAATATGTATTTTGGAGCTGAATCGTTCAGGAGAGATTTTTTGCCTAGTACCCTCACCAGCTCCACAGAGAATTTTATCACCAGAACAGGATTGCAAAGGGTACTGTATGTTGGTCCTAGAGAAAAAAACTCCGTGGTCCTTCCTTCCCCTTCCTGGGTGGAAAGGATGAGATCCTCAGCAGTTATAAACAGTGAAAGTTATGCTGTAGCTTTAAACAGTATAAAATTATGTCAAGGTCTGTTCTAGCACTGCAGAGAACTGAAAATACAGAGGTGCCATAAATTCAGGAGCATATGCTAGTCCTTTGCAGAATGAGCCTGTTTAGTCTGGAATAACAGTAACTATTTATGTGCCATGTAGTTGATCTGGGCATGAGTAGAATGTCTGATACTTCAAAAAATGCATCAATTTTACCACATCCCAAAGCAAACAGCCTGTTCAGTACGTAGGCAGGCATCCCAGGAAAGGAGGACTGTGCTTGTGGGTCTGATTTATATTTATGTAATGGACATTTGCCTGTGGTTTTCTGAACATGTGGCAATGTGGTCAGGGCTCCTGCCACTGTACTGACCAACCTGGGAAACACTCAGACTCCTCTCATGAACTCCCTATGGCTGTTGTAATACTATAATGTCTATGTGGAAAGAGAGGTGTGTGCAGAGCAGACATACTCTGTGATATTTGTCTTGTGTCTTGCAGGAGTGTTTGATGGAGGTGAGTCAGACAGAAAATTGCCAGTTTTGCTTAGCATCTGGACAGGGAGCAGCAGCACTGAAAGTGGCATTCATATGGCGAGTCAGAAAGTGAACAGCTTCCTGCAAATAGATAGGAAATTTTTAGACTTGGCTACAACTCTGTTTTGATGATATTAAAACTTTAGAATTAACTAATTCACATTGATAATCTGATGTTTTCAAGAACTCAGTTGCAACAGAGTTATTTTATTTTTATTGCCCTTAGTTAGTCATTCCTGAATTTTTAAACTTGGACCCTAGTTGGTACACTTTGGTTGCAGATGCATAAAACTCTGCCAAGGATAACAGTGATATGGTGAGTGAGTAAATCTCTGTTCTCAAAAATATTTTATCTGAGGCATTGCTGAGATAGATTATCAGTGCTTCTGGGGAGGCTTTTGCATTTCTGCCTGTAGTGTATCACTGATGCATCTGTTCCCACTATAGTTGGCAGTATCACTTTTTCAGACAAGAACTTGATTTTTTCAAAGATTTGGTTTTTTTTTCTAAAAATAAAAAAAATAATCATTATTCTGGTCTAGCTCTAAGAAGGAAGAGTCTCAGCTCTAGTTAGTTATTCAAAGCCTGTTGATGTCTGTGTTCAATAGCAAATAGGTATGATGAAGCCAGTTCCTAAATTTTTCATGCCCTTGGTTCCCAGATGAGCTGGGTACTTTACATTCCTATGTACAAGAGAATTCTAAATAAGTACATTTAAGTAAATATATGTGTAACTCTTTTGTTCTTCTGGGGTATATAAAATATTTCACTTTTTTTTTTGTGTAAGCTGAAAACTTAGCAAGAATATATAAATGTTTTCAAGAAATTACTTCAAACAAGCCTATGGGGGTTGTAAAAATGAAACATATCAGGTATTGCATAATAACTGAACTACATGGGACTTGTGCTTTTCCTCTTATTTTACCAAAATGCTGAGAAAATAGAGTGTTTACTGCTTTCCTGAAGAAGCCTATCCATAGAAGGATGTCATTCAGAATAGGTAAAAAATCCTGAATTTTTTTTTCCTTTGGTATAAATAGTAAGGGAGACACTTGAGACAGTTATTTTGCTCTTGTGCATTTTAGTACCCTAAATTCCAATGTAAATGAGCCAAAATCTTGGTGAAGCAAGGAGGAAATGTTTTGCTACCTGGGTTTGTTCTACAGCTTCAAGAGAACATAAAGCCTATGAGTGGAATCCATTTTGCTTGACTTTTGAAATCTGTAAGGCTGACTGTGAACTATTTCTCCTAAGCCATTTTAACAGTCACGAAAGAGGAAAAGACAGCTCTAGAAGCTGGTACTTGCCATACCAAAATAGGCACCTGTGTTTTACCAAATGAATGATTAATAGCTGATGCAAAAATATAAATGCCCTAATTTTAAACACCTAAGCTAGTTATAGTGCAACCTAAGTCAAGAAACTGTTCTATTTCAGTAGCACCTGTGGGAGGAGTTCAGGTAATCTACCCTGAGTGGGTAAACTTCCAAACTGACCCTTTAAGTGGTAAAGGTTATTTACATTTGTGCAGTTTGTTGCTGAGGCAGTGGGCCAGGCAGAGGTTTGCAAGGTCAGATGCACTATAATTTTTTAAGGAGTGTCATTTTACTGTAGAAAGTTGTATTTGGTAGTTGTTACCTAAAAATTCAAAAACAGTTTTGAGGAAATGCAATTTCAAATTTAGAATGTTTTAACAAACACATGATGACTGAGAAATGTTCCTTATGGAATCCCTGCCTGCCAGAGTTGAACCGAAGCCAAAGTTAGTGTTTGACAAAGACAGATCTTTGCTTATAGTCTGATATACAGTTTGATTTTCATAAGGTATTAGTGCCTGGCATGTGGATAAAAGGAATTCTTCTGTAGTATCCATTTAAAATTAATTCCCTGAGAGTGTTTGTGCATTTGGTTATCTCCTGTTTTCTTATAAAACTGGAAATATTAAAATGTTTTTAACTTGTGCTATGGAGTCATTATAATTTTATTAATATGAAAGAAAAACCAGAGCTTATAAATAGCCTTAGGTGCAGATAGAGAAAAATCTGACTTTCCAAATTGCACAGTCCGTAAAAAGTTCAGGTGCATACAGTGGCTGTTTGCTTTGCAGGTCTGACTTGCTTTGCAGAGCCAGAGAGAAAGAAATGTATGTTTTCCTACAAAGGAAATTGTGACATAATGAAGAAAAATGAGAACTTATCTAAATTAGCCCTTTATTACTACTGGAATACAAATTAGCATTTAATCTGAGGGTCTTTTTTCATCACCAGTCTGTCTGTGTTCCCAGACCTCCTTTACTGCCACTGGCTCTTCTACATCTGTGTTGGGCAGGAGGACTGGGGAGGGCAGTGCAAAGGATTCTGATGGCTTGCATTGACCTGAGCTTGGGTCAAACTGTTCAGAATTTAAAATAGTGCCAAAGCAGGAGTGGGGAGGGGCAAAGAAAACGCATATGCACCCTCCATACAGTGAGAGGATGAGAAGGCGGCAGCAGTGCCTTCCCCATACAGCTCTGAAGGGAAGACAGTGTTTGGTTGCACATCCAACAACATTGCTGCCCATTCTCTACCGTTTGGGCCAGCACAGAATTGTGTCTAGTGCAGGAGCTGGAGTGGTCTGCCTGCCAGAGCCCAGGGACATGGCTTGGGGCACCTTCTGAACCAGATAAGACAGCAAACAGAAGCAGCTGGGAAGTGTCTCTATAGTTCAAGAGGTTCAATATGTAATCACAGTACAAATGAATGATCTGGCCAAATCACAGTACAATTGAGATTACTGGATTATTACATTGTGCTGCTTGATTTTTCTTTATGAATATGTTTACTTACTTGGAGGCTGCAATAGAACACATCTTTTAAGGGAATACCTGACCAGAGATTTTACATGAGGACAGTGTACCTTGTCTGTTTCTTTTAAGATATGTTTTATAAAAAAGAACTTTATTAAAAAAATAAGTAATTAATTGATACATAAGTAATTTTGTATTAAAACATAAGTGAGAAATTTTCTAGTCTGTGTATTAGGCTTTCTGAAGAGAGTGAATTTTTTTTATACTGATAGAGGTGATCATCTGAATATCAAATGAAAGAAGGTGCTCCAAAGGAAACCAGGAGGGATCAGTCACTCTCTATGAGAGGTTAACTTATTCCTGCCTTACAGTCAGAATAAATCAGCTTTCTTCTCGATTCTGCTGCTCTGTAGTTTTAAGTTGTCCGAAGGCTTAATTTATTTAAACATACGTTGCATGACACTGGACATCTGATGTGACTCCTTAGCACTATGGGCTCTCACCCTGCAGGCAGGATTCAGAGAGGATTGCAAACAGAGTCTTATGCAATGTTATCTTCCAGGGAAAAATACTTCATATTTTCTGCTTTCTAATGAAAAAAAAATGTTTTGAGGAACGTGTAGCAATTTGCTGAAAATGTTTTTGTGCCAGTGAAAATGTTTATCTAAGGTGCCTGCCAGGTTTGTCTGCAGAAATGCTAATGCTATTTTATGATTTTGAGCTTTGAGGTGGGTTGGAATGGACTGCTATCATGTATTGTATTTCTTTGGCCTTCACAGGAGCCTGATACAATTCCATACCATTGCAGAGGTCTCTACAAATTACTGTAATGCCACTTTTAAAAAGTTAAGGTTTCCTTTCCTTTTCTTGGATTGAGGTTGATGAATAGTATTTTTTTTTGAGTGTTTTAGATGCTTACTGTTATAATTACATCACTTTGTATGGCTTTCTTTCCCTTCTCACAGTTTCAGAAATCCAAACAAAATTTCCTCTGGCATTCAAATGTATTTTGCACAAGAGGGACTAAGAAGAAGAAGAGGTCTCAGCACTCTATGCTGTTCTAATATACATATATAGACTAGATAAATTCAAGGAAAGAGGGTGCTACTTGAGGAAATCAAACATTTATTCATCCTCACTACTCAAATTTACCTTGCCATTGGCTGATTTCACTGTTCTTAAGGCCTGGGCAAGGTGCAAAATGTTGCTGACAAAGAAGGTAGCCTTTGAGGTGGTTGTTTTTCTCTGAGCTAACATTAGATGCTCATATGACTCCTCAGAATACAACAGAGTGACATTTCTGGCATTTATCCCTTTCTTCCTATCCCTTCTTCCGTCCGTTTCTTCCTATCCCTTTCTATATTTCTGTCCTTTGTGCATTGAGTTTCTTCTCTTTTCCCACATTTTTACTTTCTTTTCCACATCATAGAGGGGAAAGGTTCATATTATTAAAGTTCCTTTTCCCCTATTATAGAGGAAAATGTTCCAAAACTTAAACACAGACACAAGCAGCAGCCATGAGCACTGTTTACATGGAAGTTAGGTGAGTGTTTTGTGAGCATCCAGCAGCTGTGGAGCTGATAAGGCAGGATTCAGGTGAAGCAAATGAATTATACTTAAACTCTGTTGAATGTTCACTAATACGTCCCTGTCAGGGACATCAGTTTCTAAACCTCCCAGCTGCTTCAGGTGGCTGACCTTCAATAAATATACACTGCTACAAGTAATTTGCTTGCTTCTGGCAATTTTTGGTACTCTGTCCTCTTCAGTACAAAATACGCAGCCACCCACTGCATTTTCAAATGATGTGCAGATTTCATGACTGAGAGTAAAATGTTTGGTCCCAGAGCAGTAAAGGTTTTGTTTGTAGTTCTGAAAGGTCTTAGGTATAAGCATAGCAAATATTATCTAATTAGAAGCCTGCTATTAAAAAGATAGTACACTTAAAAGCTGTGACATTTTTATAAGTGAGTTTTTCTATGTATGAATATATTGGGCTACCTCTTAATGTTATGCATGTGAACTTATTTTGACTGAAAGATATTCTTTAAAAAAAAAAGTCGTAACCGCAGTTTATAATTTTAGAAATGTTTACATAAAATACTAAATGCATTTAGTTTTCAGAAATTATTGAAAGAAAGCTCAATAACAATAGCTGTCTCCAAGCAAACATACCCAGTGTTGTAGAATGATCAAAACACATCTTTTACAGCTAAGGTAAGATAACAGTTTCTCAAGAACTAAAACAATTGAGTCCCTATTGTTTAGTATTTATTGTCTCTATTTTATACTCAAATGCCTGTCTAGTTAACCAGAAAATAAGAACTAAGTGAACCCAGGGCAATGCAGGAACCCTTGTGTGCATGTGTGTGTGTAAAGATAAAAAAGGGGTAAATTGTTAAATGGAAAAGTGATGCAACTGTGATTTACTTGTAATATTTTCAATATACATGCTGCTTGAGATGGCTTGTAAGCTGCCTCTTAAGCAGGAGATAACATAATAACACTTGTTTACATTTTCACTTCTTGAGAGATGGTCCTTTTCAAAATGGCAAGGAAGAACTAATTTTTAGTTAATATTCTTGCGTTTGCTCTTTCCAGTGGCATGAGAATGTCTTATTCAAGCAATTCATAACTTCCCATGCTGTGTTTCTGCCAGATGACAACACATCCTGGAAAAATAACCCCACCTATGTAATAGAAGAGAATACTGAAAGGGAGGATGACATGCATAGAACTGCTGTTAAAATAGCAGTGACTGCTTAATGGTACAAGGGATGCTCAGTTTGCAGTAATGTCAACCCATATATTCAGAAAAAGGCAATGAACTCACGTACACCCTTCACCCTGGTGCGTGAGACTAAAAGCTCACCCGCAACCTCTGGCTGTTCCGACTTCTGATTCTCAGGTGAGAGGTAAAATGCACTGCCTCTTCCCAGAAACTGAGTGGTTCTCACACAATGTGGAAATGTAGCTGCTACTGCCTTTGGGCTGGGAACAGGGCTAGGTGCTTCCTCATGTTTCCTTCTGAAGGAGTCCTCAAGCACCGAGCTCTTCTGAACATGAGCTTCGATCACACTCATGCCCATGGCAGCTTCTGAAGCACTGAGGTATTTCTGAGAAAGGCTCAGTTCCCTGATCTGGTCAGTGAGCGCTGTTTGTGTTCTGCCATGAGGGTGAGCTGTGCAGGAAGCACTTTGCATTACCTTGTCTACTTGTGATCCATTATAGCCTGTGTACTACCTGTAAGAGGATCACTGAGACTTAGCAGGAGCCATTAATGCACTTATACATCCATCCCAGTTTACTTGCTCTTTTTGCTAAAATCCTCTGCTTTGGAGTCAGATGAAGATTATACATATCATTGTCGGAATGAGTAAAACATTTACAGGATCAGAATTTGATCCCTATGCAAGCATGAGGCTCAGAGATATAAACAGCATTCAGTGAATCTGCCTGCTTTGACTGAATAGCCTGAGAAAAGAACAGATAAGGTACCTTAAGAAACAGATCTTCTCTAATCTAATCTACTCTGTGTATAATTTGATTTTATTCAGACTCAGAGGAAAGGTAATTTCTTTTTTTTGACATTTTTACAGAAGCCAGATCAGCAGCCTTTCCATCCTGAACACTGTGTATTTTAATTAGTTTAATAGCCTAAAGGCTGCAAATGTAAGTCCCTTGATGTGAAAGATGAGGAGTCAGGCAAAGGAGATGTCACAAAGAATGTCCATACATAGCCTGCAGGGTAGTAGTCACCAACTTCTGAAGATGCTGTTGGGAATACTCCACCTTTCTGAGAGTTTTACAGACACCCTTACTCAGGCTCATCAAAACTACTGTAGCATATTTAGGCCTCCAAGCAGCTGACTCAGCTAATTTAGGACTCAGCTCCTGAATAACTTCTACCCAGGCCTGCCCAGCTTGGTTATAAAGTCCATCAAATAAGCAAAATGAGAACTAAGCAAAGAGAAACCTTTTCCAGGAAATAACATCTTGCAGCCTGTAAGTTTCTCAATTCTCTTACATAATTTGGCACCAGAATTAAGGGACTTTCATTTTTGAGGGTGCAGAGCTTATTATAATCTTACTAGCAAGATGCCCCCTTTGTTAAAGGGCAAAACCCTCTGCTTTTCTGTATTTCCTTCTGCATCAAGGGTCTACATCCTCAAAGTGCTGTCTCCAAGACTTTTTGTATGGTTTTTTTAGGCGCTAAGGCTACATCTACTGTTAAATAAAAAGAACACCAAGGATCTTGATAACCACTTTTTTTTAGGATTAGGTTCTCCGGAGCTGGCTGGCTGGCAACAGCATAGTACCTGTTATTGGTTCTTCTCTGGGCCCTGCGTGGGGAATGTGTGGCTGCCTTTCAGAGCAGCATTTTGATGTGTGATACTCAGGCTGCTGCAATCCCTGGCTAAGGAGCATCTGCTTAACCCTGCAGAACTTGGGACATAGTTGGAGCACATCACATGGTCTTTGTTTCTACTGCCGTTTGGCATGGTTTGCATTTTGTAAAGTTTCCACAGAAGAGTAACTAGGTTTTTTTAGAGAAGATAGTATACCCAGGATTCAGTTGTTTGATGAAATATCAAATAAGGAATGGGAAAACATCTGTGATTTAGCTGTGTAGGTGTGCCATAAGAATCTGGCAAGTTGTGATACAATGTTCAAAGGCTCCCTTTGAGCTGTGTGGTTGAGGTGGCAATGTGGGCTCTCGAGATTTTTAAATTTTGTTGCAAGAAAGGTACCCGGGAGAAGCTCACATTAACATGGCTGCACTTCTTAAATCAGAATGGTGCCCCAGAGACATGTGTGTTTGCTTACTGTTGCTGTGGTAGCCTTTGCCAAGGCCCCTTCTTGCTGCCCTAAGCACTTCCTACAAGTTATGACCTGTAGCACTTATAGCTGGATCTTCCCTTGTCTGTTTTCCCACTCTGGGGCTTTCATCTAGTCTTTTGAATAGCCTCTTTGTCTGTGCCTCCCGTGTATGTTGCATCTCCACTTGGGATGATGTGTAGTGTATGGTTTCTCCTGTTTACCCTCAGCTCCAGGCTTTTCTCATTAGTGCAACCTTCCAAATTTTGTTATGGTAAAAAAGAAAGTCAAATCAAAAAGTCCAGACAGCTTGAGAAATTTTAATTTTGTCTTTCACTTACCTCTTTAGATTTTGAGTCCTTTGCAAACTTCATCATGGTAAGAATAAGTACATTATATGTAACTGTTACAGCCAAGGGTTTTCCAGCCATGTATAGTGATTTCTGATGTCTAAAATTCTTACAGTGAGCTTTGAGCCTTGTTACACTTCAGTCTCTGACTCCGACTGACCTTTAAGAGAGACTTGTAAAACAGTCATTATAATTTTACTGCTGGGACAGATTTTCTTTTGCTTTCTGCTGTAACATATAGAAGGTGAAATGGAGGGAAAAAAAAAAAAGTTGTTTTGGTTGCTATCCCTCAGCAAGTATTTAGCATTTTATCTTATGACTGAGAAGAAAGTCAAGGTTGTGTTATTAATTTCTTCACTATTATCTCATTTCCCTGCTGGGGTTTAGTGTGGGCTATCACTGGGGATTTTGTGGCAAAATGTGCAAGCAGATCTCTATTCTTTTACACTGTTGGGAGGGAATGCAGAGGGCAGTGTCTTCATGTATACTATTTAACACTGTTGATAACAGTTATAGTCCTGTTCAGAAATGGTCAGTATGAATCTCTGACTTAAGTACTTGTTGCAGTCAGGTCAACTGATTTATATGTGGAAAATTCTGGGTTTATACTTTAAGAGATGTCCTGCTCTTAACATACATCCCTCTTCTTCTCCTCCAAGGGTAGAAGGTGATTTCTCAAGGTTCTTGATATCTTTTTCTAATTTCCCATTCACAGCTAGTAGAATTGATAATGGGTGAAATGTAGACCTTCATTTTGTTTATAGGTTATAATATACTAAGGCTGTAACCCTTTCGAAGGAATCAGAGTATACAATCAACACTGAGAAGAGGTTCTCTTTGTCCTTGTCATCAAGGCATCTAAAAAGCATCTTAAATAAGTGGTTCCAGCTGGCTTATGACCACTCTGCCCAGTATTTCTTTCCTTCCTAAGATGAGTCAAGTGCTGTAGTATGAGCAATAGTTTTGACAATTATAGTTTATTTTGTCTGAAATAAATGGTTCAGTAGAGGAATAAAGATTAATTATTTGATGGACAAACTTTGGAGTATAAAATATAAAGCTTCAGGAAATTTTAACTTTCCTACTCATTTGTCATCTTAAAATGAAGGAAAAAAGGGCTGTTGCAGCCAGATCAGTGTAAGGAGTGTCCACTAACTGCTCTTATCCAGAACTGTAGTTCATTCTTCTGTATACTTAATCAAGATTTTGCAGTCTTCATCTTTAGACAAACTGTGGAGCAATAATAAAGCTTGAAGATGCCTGTCCAGTTTGATTAAGAATGGGAATAGAGAGAATATTTTGAAATTATTGTAATGATATATGATTCTCCAATATAACAGAAGCTTTATAATCAGTGTGGAGCCACTGGGGAATGAGGAAGTTTATAGGAGTGTTTGCTTGTTTGTTTGCTTTTAACATTCTTGTAAGCCCATGTACCACCCTTTTTTTCCCCCAAGAATTCCTTATCCTCTGATAACCTCAAATCTGCCAGACAGTTAGTGGCTAAACAACCTTTCACTCTAGTCTGATCTGGGAAGACAGGATTTTCTAAGCTGCTTTTTCTCTAAAAGCAGTTTTTCTCATGCAATTTTGCCAATCTCTGTCTTTCTTTCTTGATCTTCTGAAAAGCAGCAAGGGGATTTCACTAACTAGCTTGATGTCTTGATCTGGACATTGAGAAGTGGACCCAAGGGAATCTCATTAAGTTTAACAAAACCAAGTGCAAGGTTCTGCACCTGGGCTGGGGCAACCCCTGGTATCAACACAGGCTGGGGATGGACAGACCGAGAGCAGCTCTGCGAGGGCTTGGGGGTGCTCTGGTGGATGAGAGCCTGGCCATGTGCATTCACAGAAAGCCAAACATATCCTGAATGGCATCAAAAGTAGTGACGCCAGCAGGCCAAGGCAGGTGATTTTGCCCCTCTACTCCAGTCTGATGAGACTGCACCTGCAGGGCTGTGTCCAGCTCTGGGGTCCCCAGCACAGGAAGGATATTGTTGGAGCAAGTCCAGAGAAGGACCTGGTGGAGGACACCAAGATGAACAGAGGCATGGAGCACCTCTCCTGTGAGGAATGGCTGAAAGAATTGGGATTATTCAGCCAGAAGGAAAGAATTTGGGGCAACCTAATGGCTGTCTTCTAGTACCTGAAGGGAGCCTACAAGAAAGATAGAGAGGAGATTTTTACAAGAGCATGCAGTGACAGGAGAATATGGGGAATATGGCTTCAAAGTGAAAGAAGGTAAGTTTAGGTTAGATATTAGGAAGAAGTTCTTTACTATGATGGTGGTGAGGCACTGAAGCAGGTTGCCTAGAGCAATTCTGGATGCCCCATCTCTGTAAGTGTTTAAGGCCAGGTAGGATGGGGCTTTGAGCAACCTTGTCTAGTGCCCTATATTCTGTAATTCCAGGAAATCCCTTCAGCCAGTGCTGCTGCAGCTGAATAGCTCTCCCCACCCCCACTTCTTCCAAAAGCTCAGTAGGCACCAATAAATCCTTACAGATGCCTTTCCTCTCTTCCATGACTGTCACCGCTTCCAGGTTGCATATACGACCCCTAGCCAGATAGTTTTGGTCAGAGGTTTGGATTTTAGGGTTCAAGTATTTTCCAGAATTGTCTTCCTTTCAGAGTGAATGGTCCAGCTGGTATCAAAGGGTACCCCTCGTGGTCTCCTGCAAAACATCACTGCAATCACTGAGATTTAAACCTCCACTTTAAATACACTTCAGTTCTTCAGCCAGACCCTGTTAGATAATGAGGAAAATATGGTTCCTAGCAGTGAATTCACTTGGTAGCACACTCAGGGGTTTTTGTGCTGTGGAAGTGGCAGAACAGCCACTAAATGACTATTTGACCATCTAATATGGCCTTTTTATTTTGATGTGAATTATTCCATCCACATTGTCAAACTCGACATCCAAGGCAGGGTCAGGCAGTGGAGAAGTCCAGAGTACAGATGTCAATTCTCAATTTATATAGATTTAGTATTTCATTTACCAGACATCATGAGTAGCATTGTCCTTGCCAGCTGCCTGCCCAAATGAGAGCTGTGCATTTAATCAACAGCATAACTAGCAGTGAGTGTTTACAAATAGTAGAACAGTACAAAAAGGTAAATAGATGAGACACTGGAGCTGGCTGACTTATCTTGAGGATCTGTTTATTTCTGTGTTTCCTTTTCTCCCAGTATTATGCTGACGCTGTATCAAGTGTCTGCCCTAAGTGCATAGGAGAATTGGGAGAAAAAAATTACGTAAGTGAAATATTAGAATTTACTATTGCCTTTGAGGAAGTAGTGGGTTTAACTTGTTCTTTACGGACATAATTTACTGAGATGAAATTATTCTTTGCTTAGTCTGTGCTTTTTGTTGGATTTTTTTTCATGCCTTGGACAGTGGATCTCCATTTATTTTCTTTCTTTTTCTTTAAGGGCTTAATTCAATGAAAAGACAAATTGGTTCTCTCCATGTTTCAAACCTCAAATGATGAAGGATGCACTAAGACATATGTAAGATATACACTTTGATATGCTGGGAATATCAGAGTTTATACACATGATTTACAATACAGCTGGAATTTCTAGAGCTAAAGAGGAGATGAGGATGACAGATATGCTGAATAATAAAATGTATTTCATTTCAGAAGAATGCAGAAGTGACAATTGCCCATGCATCTTATTTCCTTGTGTGTGGTTTAATGTAATATCTCAATGAAGAGCTAGATAATGATTTACTTTTTATTTTTAAATTCCCTAGCTTCACTTTCCTGACCTAACCGTCTTCTTGGATGGTGTTCTCATTAAATGAGAAAGCAGGGAAGATTTTTCAGTATTCAAAAATATTCATTACTTAGTGAAGCCAGCACTGCCTTAGATTTCATATATAAATGGAAGTAAAAATAATAATATATATGTCAGGTTATTATAAAAATTAAAGTATAAGCTGTCATTTAACAAAGGTATACACAAGGAGTTCATAAAATCAGACTGCTTTCCACACCTTCATAATACAGTGTTCATATGACCTCACAGTAATTATATTTTATGAACTCCACCACATCAAACTGTGAATATGTCTTAAATTTCTGGATATTCTATTACCACCTGCAGCTTTTCAAACAGAGAAACCTAATAAATTATCAGCAGAGGGATTCTGGCAGTTACAGAAAGAGAGCAACTGTGGTATCCATAAAGTCTAGTAAAAATGATCTTAACAATAACCTGTGGTAAAACAGGGAATTTCCTGGGGTTCAGCCATTGTACAGCAGCTGTTTACTGCAGAGGATGACCAGTCCACTGACAGGTCTGAACAAGCTGAAATTAATATGATTTCATTCCCTGGACACAGCTTAAATTCACATAGAGGCTCCCTGTGCCTCTGGCACTTTTGTGTACAAACTGGCCTTGTCTTTTTAAATGCTGTATGAGGATGATATGTAGGTTCCAAAATTACCTACTGTCACTGAAAGTACTGCCCTTTACTTCCAGTGTCCTTTTTCAGCTGTAAGAAGCCATGGATTTTGGACTTTTATTGTTGTTTTTTTTTTGTTTGCCAGTCTGAGCCCTCATGTTTCTGGCACCAGAGTAACCACTCGGATAGACAGGCAAAACAGCTACAGGTTTTGGTAGGACTGACTTTGGTTCCAGTTGAAATCCATTCCACTAGTTAGAAGAATTTATTTTCTTGTTGACACCAGAAGATAGGTTGTTGAGGCCAGAAAACCAGATTATATTTACTTGTACTGAGGAAGAATTCAGGAAGAGTGGCAGTGGTGCATGAATCTCTTGTCTTAAGCTTCTTATGAGAGAATCCATGTAAATAGTTTCTTGTATATTATAAAATATAAACTAGCAAAACCAAGTCAGTTTAGACAATTTGGTAATTATTCCACTGTTCGCCCTTAAAGAAAAATACAGAAAAAAAAGTACATTGAGAAATATGAAACGTTATAAATGCATTTTATCTGCTGCAGGCTTCTTCTTGTCTTTCCTATAGATGACATAATTTAAACCTTTTTTTTTTTTGTCAAAAATTATTTTACAGACTTCTGAAAGGTCCCAGACATGACAGGAATGCTATGCAATTATCAGTGTGCAGGAATAAATATTTTTTCCTCACAATGCAAGGCTTGCACTATGAGCATCTGATTCAGGATCTTGGGATGTTGATGGAGGTTGTTTAATTAGTCACCAATAACATGGAAGAAGAATGGAACTTTGTGCCTATGTGCTGTTAATTATAAATAACTTGATTTCAAGATATATTTGCACCGTATTTGTTTGCCAAACAACATTTTCAAATGCAAGTTTAGAGGGCAGTAGTTTACCATGAGAAGGTACTCAGTTTGCCTACGTAATAAGAGGTAAATCTGGTAAACCTCTCTTGAGGATTTTTAAAGACACTCCATTGATTGTATGGTCTTTTTCACCCTTCTGTGAAGCTTTAGGGTTGCTTTAAAATATACATGCAAATTAGAGAGGCCAGATTCCTGTCTCCTGCTTGCTTTTCATAATGTTCATGTAGCTTTGGTTATTTTTTGTTGAAGCAGAAAGATATGATCAGAACAGGTTCAGATATTGCTAAACTAGTGTTCACCTAATTTGACAAGGAGATGAAGAAGCACAGATACACAGCTACAACCTTGTTGCCAACAACAATATTATTAGTGTACTTGAGCGTTATCAGCACCTGAGCTCTGCTTCTATCTATGTCGTACAGATTTGGCCAAGAAAAGTGCAGTGTACAAATACTTAAACTGTCCCTGGAAACAGCCATTATTGGCTGACCAAATTACCACAATTTGTGCAGTTGGTTCTCATTAGCCATAATGCAAACATGCAGATCTCTCTATTCAGGCTCAGTAATCCCTCTCCCTCCTGTGTGGGAATTTTTGCACTATTCTCGGCAAAAGTAGTGCATTGATTTCCAAGTCTCTTCAGAAGAAACTTCAATATGTACACAACAGGCATGAGAAGAAGATGATGGGACTGTAACAGTAATATATTTTAAAGTTACTTTTCTTCCCGTTACTTCCCTCCATCCTTTCACATCTCCTCTGTAAACTCCCTGCTTTAAGGAGCTCAGAAGTCCTAAAACAGCTATCACCCCATACGCCCTCTTCACAACTATTCTCAGGAGTGGAAAAGTGTTTCTTAATCATTCCACCTCACCTTTAGGCAGAGCAGCTGTCCTTTGTAATCACTGATACAGAAAGGAAAAGATTTGTGTTATGCAGTTAAAGCATGGCGATTACACAGATATTGTACAATTGTTACTGGTTGTGTCAGTTTTATAGGCTGAACAATTCTGTTTCTCCTGCTGTGAGGCAACTTGCATTAAAGGGGCTAAGGCTGTCATCTCTTGTGACTTTTTGGCACAGAGGAATGAAGATTATTCCTCTGAAGGAAGTTGTTTCTCAGAATTAGTCTGTCCCTTGTTATCTGTCTGTATAGTATGCAGATGAAGCAATGTGAGATATAATGCAGATGCTTTGTTCTGTATCTTACAAGACTGAGTAAAGTCAGATGGCTACTGTGTAGAGGACATGATCTGATTATAATCTCAATCATTTGGTCTGTTGTGGTGCCTTGACATCTCAAGAACTTTAACTTCATAATAGAAATATTTGAACTGAATGTGGTAAGACAGGAACATGTGCTCTGGATGATGACTTTGAGGCTGTTGTGGTAATAAAATTAGTAATACTCAGGAGACCATCAATATTAAATATTTTCCCATGACAACATGTAGCATTATCTGTAGTGGAAAATCACCTTGGCCTTTGGCTTGTCGTATCTGCTTTATGTTTGGCTAGTTTATGGTTTACATTTCTCCTGGACTTACTCTTGGTGTCAGTCTTCAGCGGATGCTGGAAATAGGAGGTTTAATACAGAACTGTGGGAAATCCTCACAGCTGTCAGCAGCTTCAGAGTGGTTCTGCAGCTTCACTCTCCCATCCCTTTGAATGGAATTTGCTGAGGTAGAATGCAGAGGCTGTCATTCTAAAAAGCTATAAAAAGAATATGACTACATATATGCATAGAGGGGGTAATAGTAACTATTTGTATTACATTTTTGATTTCATATTTAGGACAATTTGCTATTCAGAAAAATCTTTAATTTTCCGATTTCCTCCCTTTCCTTTAAAATATAGAAAACATGCACAAAACCTCAGTATTGTAATAAGCTTATTTTTTCAGCTGCACTCCCAAAACACTGATATTTTTAGCTAAAATTAGTGTGATGCCTTAAGCATTTGAGATAAAGCAGCACCAAGGTCTGAACCATATATATAAGGTATCCACTGATGCTTTGTAAATATCTGTGTGGCAATGGCTTTTAGTCCTCCATGTCTTCCTTGAAAGTGAAGGATTGCTGTGGAATCTGAGGGTTGTGTTCCTCCCTGTCATTTCAAGCAACAAAAATTCTGAAAACAAAGGTAAGTTTAACTCTTGTCTGGTTTGCCTTAGCACCTTAAAAGATCATGTCATTAACCTTGGTGGAACATTTCATGACACCAGTTCACATTCAGAAATGTCTGGTGTATTTTTGACTCCTTGTCAGAGCATTTTGAGAAAGGACACATTTGGGCAGACTTTGAGCTTCATAATCAAGTCTAAGTATCCCATTAATGCTCATTTTTCTCTGGGGAGATTGACAGTGCCCTCTGACCTCACCACCCATTTTACAAGTCAGAGAATGTTTAAATGACTGGCCTCCATGGGAAGACCTGACAAGTTCTCTGTAGCCTGTCAGGTTGCCTTGCTTTGGAAAAGGATTGAGCATGAATTATTTTCTCTCTGAGCCTAATGCATGTGGGAAGGTTGGCAATGGGTAATGCAACATTATTGTAACGTTTCAGAATCTTTTGAAAGAAGAATATGAGAGTCTGTAAGAATTTCTTGTTAGCCTTTGTTTCCAAACAGAAACCCCTGTGATTCAAGATTCTTTTGGATCCTGTATGCTTTCTTTATCTCACCCTATTGAACTGTGTCATAATAGGTAGCAACTCCTGTTGCTACCCTTGCCTCTGTAAAGTGATTTCTGCTGCATGTCTCTCCCGTGTTGCTGCAAAGGAGAAAGCGAGGCTTGTGCTGGCATCTGTGCAAGAGTGAGGAATGTATAACAGTATTATATCTGGCAAGTCATATGGATGCCTTCTTTGATCGCATCAATCATTGCCTTTGCGGCTGAGACTTCTTAATGATAGTACCATGCACATTCCAGGAATCTGACTGAAACAAAAAACGCTGAACGCAAAAGGATTTTCTGAGAATCTAAACGTGTCTCACGCAGAATTCAGAAGCCAGTGCACAAAGTTGTGATGTGGAAACTGCTGTTCATCTCCTCTCTTCCCTAGGAAGGGCAGTATGAGTTTTGCTCTCTTGGACTACAGAGTTTCTTGGGCACCTGCACACTGACTCCTGTGAATGTAAAAGCTCTTGAAATATGATCAAATGGCTTGCATTTAAGCACCCTTTGGATCCAAAGCTTCTTCTCCTTTACCCTCTGGAGCACTGCTAATCTGATTTGAACACAACTGAGCTGCTCAGGCAGCAAGGAGCAAATGTTGATTCAGTTTTCTAGTGAGCCAAACTTTCCAACTCCCAGGAAATTGCCTGGTACCACTTGGTAGGAATAGCTCAGTAAGGAGAAGGGAATCTTCTTTCTGACTTCCTGTTTCCACATAAAGCAAACTCACTAGCATGTGAGAAGGAACTACTGTGGTCCCAGATTGAGCTGAGAAATGTTCATCTTATGTCATTAAAATTAGTCTTTGGAGCAGGAACTGGCATTTGCACTCTCTCAAGTGTGTGTTGCATGTATAAAATACTGTTTCTAGTTTTTAGGTGTCATTGCCTGGTATGAGGTGGAATAACTGTCGTAGATGGAAAAATGGATTAAACTGTGAATGTCATGAGGGAGCAGATAAGTCGATGCACTCGTGCATGGGTGAGTGTCTCAAGTTGAGCTGCTGAACTCTTGAGCAGAAACCTGTTACTTGCTGGCTGCAACTACCTTAAGTTGCTTGTAAACTTCAGTAACATCTGTACTAAGCAAAAGTGTCTTGTGTTCAGATCTTCAGCTACGTGAAACGTGAGCCAGAACCAACAATTGGGTGTCTGATCACACACTTCTGCAGGTAGATTATTTAGATCAGGAGAACTCAGGGCTTGGAGTGCCAGAAAGAAGAGGTGATGTCAATAAGTGTTTCTGAAAAGAAACATCTCTGAAAGAAGAGAGGAGCCTTGAAAGATGAAGGTGGGGAACTTCGTTGAACAAAAGATTGTGGAAGTGATCCCGAAGACCAAAGATCTCACAAAGATCCAACTGGAGATGGAGTAACACTCAGAGACCTTGCTTGTAGTAACCAACATGGATAATGGTGAGCAGTGACATGGTAGGAACTAACTTGATTTTCTGCCTGACTGTCCTGAACCACCAGCACTATTCCTGCTGGAAATAGATGGCAAGGTCTAGTAGCCATGGCAGTGGGGGCAGTGGAATTGTGAGTGCTTCATAATCAGCTAGAGTAAAACTCTTGTCTCAGTGGTTGTTAAGTAAACCTCAGCAGAAAAATCCCCAGGGGGATGCTGTTCACTGTGTTGTTGCACTCTGAATCATGGATCCTGTGGCTATTGAGGTCCTGGTGACTTGGAGTAGCCTTAAAATTGCAGTTCTACCTTCCTTAGGGAGCAGGAATTTCTGAAGCTGGAAGGATTTTTGACCACATCCATTTTGTCTCTGTCATGCATGAGCAAAATCTACAGCTATTTCAGGCCAGGAACTCATATGAAGTTAGCATTTTCTACTAAAACTGGGTCTTTGGAAGGGCTTATAATTATCTAACTCAATGATGCGACCTGAACTTTTGTAAGACAGATGGCTTTAAATATAAAAATACACTTCCTGTAGATACATAATGTATTTTTGACTTATTTCTCCTCTCCTCTCCTATGTGAATGACAAGTATTTAAGACTTGCAGATACCTCAGTACAACTACAGCATGGCATTTTCATTTTCTTCACCTTTCTTTCCTTCACTCTTACTTTTCTATCTTAAATTTCTCTGGTTTGTAATCCCCCTTATTCTTTTTCACTGTTCTACCATATCTTCAGGTATCCTCTTTCCCTAAGTGCTAGAAAGCTTTTATGAATGCAAATTCATTGTTATGGAAGAGTCTGTGAAATACATCCAACATCCATGTATACTCTTGATCAAGGATTTATAAGCAGATAAATTCAGTGTACTGTCAAAGGAGAAAAGGCATTTATTTTCTTTAGTTATGGAAAATCACTAGCAACAAATTTGGCTTATATATAATGATGCCATTGGTGCTCTGAAGGTTATTCCATTTTGTTTGATTAGATTCCCTGACAGAGCTACATTCGGTAGAAGTCACAGAACCGGTAAAACCACTGGATTGATGGCAGCGTATAAGTAATGAGCAGTGTTTTGGTATCAAAATGAGAACAGAAATAGGCCATATGGGACACTGCTAGTAACACCACTGGAGGTACTTCTGGCATGAGAAGTGTACATGTGCTAGAATTAGGTCATGCTCCTTGTCCAGCTTCTAGCACAAAATTGTCTGACCCTGGCACTTACCCCAGTGCACCTGAGGGAGAGCGATCTGGCTGGGCATCTGTCATCAGTTTTAAATCTTAAAATGGAGATTTATAATAGTCTGGGAAAAAAAGTCAGTGTCTCAAGCAGATCTGCTGTGGTCTGCATTACCTTTCCTGAGGGTGTCTGGTGATTCCTGACAGAATCTTGGTTGTCAGTAAGGAAAACAGGAAACTGGAGGGCATTTATTTGAAAGAAAAAAAATCTTACAGGGTTACTCTAAGTAGAATGTTATGAGAAGATATGTTCTTATGAAGACTCAGAGTACACAAGCTGGATATCCCACCTTTGAGAGGCACAGACCTTGGAGATTTTTTTTGCTCCTTTACTGAAGCACAGACCACAGAGCAGCAGCAGAAATCATCTGGGTACTTCTAACTGACTGGCTACTTGCCATTGCAAAAGTATTAGATATTGTCTACATGGCAAAATCCCCTGTTCTCCATATAGAACAAGTGACTTCTCAGCCTCTTTGCAGGCTGAACTTCTTGTGTCTTTACTAGTAAATGAAGTGAGCCAGGAGATGGCCTCTGGCCGTGAAGCCAGCTTGAACAGCTTGCCATTTTAAAACAAGGCTACACTCACCTGACTAAAACCTTGTAAGAAACAGCTTTAACATTTTAATACTCTGAAAGAAAGTTTGCCAGTGCTCAGATGTGTATATTTGTGTCCAATAGGTAAATGTGTATCCTACCAAAGTTTCTGGATCTTTTCTAGAGGTGTTCATTAGCCAGCCAACATGTCAAATCCACCTGACAAGGTCTTTTTGTCCCATATTAGGGATGTGGAGAATGCCAAGACAATCTAAACAGAAGGATAAATGAGCAGATAAAGGCTGTAATAACCCACAGGTGCAATGTAGGGTGTGTACGTGGCATGGGAATAGACCTTCTTGATATCCTACATCCTCTGCCAGTATGTTGGATTGGGATTTAAATATTAGATGCTTGGATTACCTTGGTTGATAAAATTTAAGCTGGTGGAGGAGGCAAATATTATCTGTTTCTTCTGTGAAGAGGCTTCTCTGTGAGTTCTGTTACTAAAGCTCTCATAGAATTAATCAGATTTCTATGTTTTAACTGCACAGAGGTTGATATATGTGTTATAAACATTTCAACAATTTTCTTTTGTTCCTGCAGTGTAATATGACATTTGTACTGTTTATTGCCCAAGTGATCCTGTGTCTTGTAAAACTGTGTGATCCTCTGTAACAGAAAGTCCTTGTGAGCCTAATGGCAATGATACAGATGAAGAAACTGTCTTTTTGCTCACAAAAGGAAGCTTCTGTGCAGTGGAAAACCACAATTGTTTTGGATTTTTCTTCCAAAGATCACGTAATGTTGGATATATAACAATGAATGGATAACACAGTAAAATATTACCCTTTAAAGATGATTAAATGAATGCCTTCTCTGACTGATGAACAGCTTAATGCTAGAAATAACTTAGGAGGCTTTTTTATGTCAGCCTGCTTGTAGAGAGAGTGTGGCAGTGTTTTAAGTAGTGCAGTATGTTCTGTGAGTTTGGTGCAGTGCAGCAAGCTTGTATAATATTAGCATCATCTTGATGTTACATTTGGATCTTAACTTAGAGAAATGGAAAGCATCCAGTGTTTTGCCTTTCTTTTCTGTGTTTCTACCCCTTGTCTTCTTTTCTTAAAAATAAAATTGTAGCTCAACAAATGAGTTCAGTACAGTGTTGCTACCAGCAAGGCCACCATTTGCTGGGGTTTGATTTTTTGTCTCGATGGTTAAAGTCTTCTGAGCAAACTTTGGGATAACCCTGGGAATTCATGGGTCTAAGTCCTGTTTTAGTCCTGTGTAAGTAGGGGATAAATGGTAGGATGCTTCTGTGCTTTTCTCAGTTTGATATTCTTAAAAACAGTTTTAGGGTCAGATGCATTCATTGTCAAGTATTATCAAAATCCCCAGAATTGTTAGTTCTTGCAGTACTAATATTTTATACTTTGCTTTCTCTAAAATCTTTGGAAACATCTATGTATCATATTTTCCTTTTGCTACCAGGTTTGATATTTTCTCAGTTGTATTTGTTTTAGTGAAATAGGACTCCACAACCAAATTCTTGAATTCTGGAATGTGAAGCTCTTAAAAGAGTAGACGTCTTCAGCTTCTGTCTATGAGATTTTTCCTGCAGTAAAGGTGTGTTTTTCCAGGCCTTTTTCTGTAGATCTGCTTAGTCTCCTAGTAATCTTTTCTGCTTACTCATAAAGGGGCAATCTAATTTAGATGGCTTCTTCTCCTGAAAGATAATTTTTTTTATCTGCCAATTCTGCTCTTATTTTTTGGAATGAAGTCATCTTTTTCATAACTGAGGACTAAAAATGATGGATGATTTAATTTATAATTTATTTGTCCAAGCAGAATAAAGCTTTTTTATTTATTTATTTTCTCTTTAAAATCAGGCTTATTTCAGAATTAATGCACCTAAAACACAGTCAGCAGTTACCTTTCTTATTTTTCTCAGTTCCTGCCATGATCATTAATTAAACTTCACCTTCCAAATGTAAATATACTGCAACAAAGTAAAAGTCTTTTATGACGATAAATCTCATGGATGTCATTGCTAGGCTGTTTTTATGCACACAGTGATTATTCTGCATCTCTTAGGAGGGGGAACAGTGATGCAGTAATTTATAATCTCAAAAAATATCATTTACCAATCATAAGATTCAAATTCCTTTCAACAGTAAAATCTTTGAGTTTTTTTGGCAATGCATCTGTTTCTCAATATTTTCTGATGTCAAATGAATGGCAGGAGAAAGAGAAATGGGTCAGGTAGGATCTTTCTGGTATATTGGACATATGCAAATATATGATATTTTATATATACTGTTACATATTTTCAATCACTTTGTCAGCCTTCTCTCTTCCTTTTTTCAACTCCTCTCTCTCTTAAAAAAAAAATAAATCTATTTATTACTTCAAATCCCAATCTTCTTCTTTCAGTTTCCTGAATCTAACTACTACCTGCAGAAGCAGCAATTTCTGATTCAGTTTATTGTTACATAGTTTCTACTGAAGGAAGTTCATTCTTAAATGATTCCTGTAAATTAGTTTTCTAGCAAAAAAATGAGTGTTGCTGTTGGATGCTGCACCAAAATCTGATGATGCAAAGACATCTGGGCTAAGGCAGAAGGGAGATTTAAAGCTGACTTTTTTCTTCTGAACTCATTCTACTCTCCCACGCACATACATGCACAATTTCTCTCCTCTGCCTCCTAGTACATTTGCCACCTCTTTGCTTTCTTACTTTGGTTTTTATTTTCCTCCCTCAATAAATGTCTAAAAACTGGAATTAGAGACTGGTTACAGTCACATTGCATTCATTGTAAAAGAAGCTTCGACTACCCTGCCTAGGGAGCAAAAATCAGCATTTCTCAAAGGATGTGGCATGCAGTGGTAATGACAAAAAAACTGTTGAAATTCCTCTCAAACCTCTAATCTGTATATTCGATAGCTTCTTATTCTCAAAGTTTTCATTTAAACTCTTTTTTTCCATTTTTTTTGAATGGCCATTTCTAGTACTTGTAACACTGAGTGTAAAGGATAATAAATTTAAGGACAGTCACTGCTCTGTTAAAAAAGACACATTTTGATCAACTGTGCTTGGATATGTTATGTTCACCACAGGATGAAAGCTGCACACTTTCTTTGGCTAAGATACTGCAGAGCCCTAGTGAACATAAGGGGGCTTTGTAGCTGCCAGGGAGAATACAGATCAACGGAGAGCTTAGGGTGGAGCCTGGAAGTCAGAAAATATTTTTAAAACTACCAGAGTCTAGTCTTCACCAGTACTTCATCTCAGAAGTAGTTACCACAAAAATACAGATGGGTTTGTGCTGAAAAAAGGCTGTGTGAAAGAAATAGAGTCTGTCTGATATTCAGAAAACTTCTCAATGTTAGCAGCCTTGAATGCAAAGGCTTGGGAAGAGCTGCTGACTATTCTAGTGGCTCCTTGCTTGGAATGCCACCTTTGAAGGTATTATGCATGCTTCTTCCAGAGGGAGGACCCAGCTGATGCAGTTACAGCCTCCAAAAGCGTGAGCTAAGTGCAACTTACATCACTCTGCTATTCAGAAAGGTGAGCTAGGTGTTTAGAAAGAAAGCTTTTAAAATGCCACTAAGATCTCTTCCCAATTAATTGTAATTTCTAAAGGATGAATTCACATGTTTCTCAACCTCTGCATTTCTCAGTAGCAGTAATATATATATATTTTTTTTTCTTAAGCTCTCTTAAGGAATTTTATCATCCTCTGAAGAAAATAGCAATTTTTTTTTCTGTGTCACTTAAAGGAATTAATTTTAGGAAGACTTTTGCATTACTAAATATCTTTGAGGTTTTCAAGGTTTAAATGTTTTGCATCTGCTGGCCCTTTTTTGTGGTTATCTCTTTTTGTGGTACACACCAAAGACTTAATTAGATCATGGCAGACAGATGGTAATTAAGAAAAAAACCCAAAACCTTTGCTATTTCCTAAGATATTGAGATGTGTGATATAAAAACTAGATGACTCCTCCGTTGTGTGATCTTGGACAAACTTTCTCATAGTATTTTGGTGCAAGTAAGGCTTTGGGTTGCTGAGACACAGTTCATCTTTGCTTTTTTTTTAGTGTCAAACTAAAGATTTGGGGAATTGGGGAGAATGTATCTCCAGCATTTTATGATATCCATTCTTCAATTTATTTCTGAGAGAAAAAAGCTTCTCTAATTATAGTGGACAGAGATTTTCTTATTCATTTGTCCTGTGACCATTTGGAAGGCTCTTTCTGTCAAACCTTTGTAGTAGAACAACATGAAGCAGTTTAAGCATTTATTAAATCTCCTCTTCAAGGTAAAATGCAGCCTGAGAAGAATGTTTTGGATAAAAATCAGCTACACATCTTTAATGAAGAGAGGCTCTCCTCTCATTTCGCTCTGGAACGTGACACTACTATGAAACAAAGGGACTGAACAACTCTTTATAGTAAAATCTGGGTTGTTCTTCCTTCACTAGCACTCAAGAAATTTTCATCCAGTTTCAGAGGCCATGTGCAAGAGTGTGGGAGCATAATTTGTATTCTGGTGCTGATTTATTCTTAGTCACTAAGAAGATGCTGGAATGAAGGTAGCAAATCAGTAAGGAAAATGGGCACCCAAAGGGGTACGGGCCGTGGATGTAAGTTTTGTAGGAGAACTGAGGTGAAATACTGCTACTAAACATCCCCTCACTTCCAAAACTGGGACTACAGTTGGGATTCTGAATTACTTAACAAAAATAAGATAATAAATTCTGAAGAAACCATGGATGTGCCCCAAATTTTAATTCTGATTTATATTTTTATTTTGGCTGGCCATTCTTTCTTTTCCCCCAAATAACCTGCCATTCGAAGTTGAGCAGTGTATATTTAACTTGAAATATATGTGGTATTAGGTATTGTGGAATTAGGTATAATCAGATTTATACAAGACTTTTAGAACAACCTAAAGCAGCCTAAATTTCTTCTTCAGATTCATGAACAGGTTACTTAAATATGAAAAGAAAAATTAAACACACTCAATATTAAAGGAAGGCAGATTACAGAGGTGAATGCAAAATTTTCAGGGTGGAGAATCTCAAGTCTGTTGAACGTGAAGGATGAAAGAAAGAAAGAACATCTAAAATTATTAAAGTCTGAATTTTGATATTACAAAAATATTCTTAGTCAATCTGTTCATATTTATATTCAGTGCTACCATGGTGGTAACATCACACTGGTGAGTCAAAGTACAAAAAGAGAAGCTTTACTTTTTCAGAAGTGAGTAGGAGAGCAGTTTTCATGCATCTGCAGAGATAGCAGTAAGACTTACTGGAGTTTGTGCAGAATAAATTTCTCAATTGCTTACGAATGACTGTCAGATGTAGGGCAGCATGCAAAACAAGCAGATCACAAACTCAACCCCAGCAAAGCTCAAGAACAGAATTCTTGAAAACTTTTGCAGGAATGACATTATAAAATAAGAAAATATAGTACGTAATAAAGAAGATTCTGGAATAAGTATGTTGGTTTACTACATATTATGCATAATTACTCATACTGATGAATTAACTATGGTAAAAAAATAGAGTACTGCTGTTTGCCACACGGTAGGATAGAAACTTTATGAATAGGCAATCATGTAACACTTCTTAAATTTAATTAATTGTTTGAGAGGATATATTTTTCTCTGTGACCACTGGTACCTCAGACCAAGGAAACACCAAAATGATTCCAAATTATTTGTTATTACGTAGTCTCAGTGAAAAGATTCTGTTGTTTCATCGGTTATATTTTAAAACAATTAGGAATATCTTAAAGTATAAGAATGCATACTGTATAAACTGCTTTCAGTTTTGACAGGGTACCTTAATCTGCAGCTAAGAATACTTCTACTTGCAGACACTATTTAGAGACACTATCTTGTCTAGAGATAAATGAAATTTAGGGTGAGCATTTATTTCCAGGTATTTACCAGCTTTTTTGCTGCAGCATTCAACAAAGCCAAACATCATCAGTTGAAAGCTGTGCAGTAAAAAAAAATTATTTCCTTCTTGTTATCAACTCCAAAAGAGTCAGACTTGTTTATATTCAATGAAATTTCCTCTGGCCTCTGTCACACTCTCCAGCCCACAGTCAAAAGAATATAAAAATATTTTCCAAGTGATTTAAGTTGCTTTCTACTTTGTATGAAGACAGAAATTTTAAAGTCCTTAATGAAAGACAGAGATGAAGAGATGCTGCCAATGACATAATACTAATTTCTATTTCTGTCACGGTGCATTTAAAGATTTTATGAAGGAGTTTGAAAGCTAGTTAAAAAAACTCCTATTTTATACATGACAAAGTTTCTGACATTGTATAGTCACCCAGAGAGTTAATGCTAGTAAGTCCTTACCGAAAAAAAAATTCTGGATATTATTTTTTCAGTACATACATATTGTGAAGTAGCAAGACACAGAGACTTTAATTCTGCAGAGTATTAGCATATAAATGTCTGCCTCCAAATTGTGATTTCAACAAGAAAATTAACCTTAATTTGATTTAGTCATTTGCTCTTGTCTTGATTTTAGTCATTCTGAAATCATGATGCCTCAGCCTTGCCTCAGACACGCAGTGGAAAGGTATCCAAAGAGATCTGGAGAGATTGCACAACCTGCTGAATATTGATTCTGTTAAATCTCAGTCCCAATTAGAGTTCAATTTTTCATACAGAGAGTTCTGTGACTGAAGAAAGATGTATTCAAATAAATTAAGACTACTTCAAATAATAAGTTTATCTATTTTTAATTATTGAACTCGCTTTGGATGCTTTAGAACTGTACATTTCAGGAAAAGTACATGTTATATGGCATTTCTTGGACAGATGGTGTTTTATTTCATTTTCTTTCACCATCTAAGGAATATTTTGCCTCCAGTTTGACCTTATTATCAAAATAAGAATTAGTGGTAGATTATTATACTGGGTAAAATCCAATAATCAATAGGAAAATCTTCCTCAGGTTTGACCAGCTGCAGTAAACATCTCCTGGCAATGATAGAAACTGATCTTTAAAAGCAATATACATTAAGGTTTTGTGATTTTTTTCTCCAGTAAAAATTTAATTAGACCATTAGTTAAAGGAACTCATCAGATATACAGCATGCAAAATGCAGATATACAGTATAAAGATGGCAAAAAGAAATAAATGATTTATTTTTAATGATAAATTCTATTTGTTTCATAGCAATTTAAAAACAAAACATAAATGTTTGCTTTACAAATAAAAACCTTCTTTGAGAATCTTTGGGATGACATCATGCTAAAATGGATCACATTTTGTCAGCTGATTCATTTGACTTCTATGATTTTATTAAGTGATTATTTACGCCTTTATGCAATTTTCTTCTAAAGAGGTTTGGTGCTAATTTGTTTCTTGTAGCATTACTGTTTAATTAGGCAATCAACTTTGTGTCTACCTGCTGGTGGAAAAAAAAAGAACTGACAGCCTTACACAATGTGTTAATTTAAAACTGCAGAATATCAACTTGAACTGAAATCCCCAAATGGGCTTAAAATACAGCTGAATCTTGTTAATGGTGAGATTTTTATATTAGCACAACTCATTGCTTGGGTATAACTCATGCTTTCTTGCATAGAATATAACAAATTTTTCAAATAAAGCATTATTTAACTCTGTAATCCTTCTGAGACTTGTAAAATCCCTGAAAAATCTCATGTTTAAGTTTGACCAGATTTTTCTTCCTTTACTCAAGTCAAGTAATGTCTCTTATCCTTTAAAATTCTTACTGTAATCCCTGAGATCACTTGCAGGATAAAGTGATGCCTATTCTCCTAAGAATGTGAGAATTCTCAACAAAATGTCCTTTGGAAGCTTTAGCACATAAAATCAGCAAATTTCTTCAGAAGTGAAGAGCTTAAACATGTCTGCAGCATACCAGCAATTTAGGGATTTCTGGGACAACATATGGAGTCAATTCCCAAGTTGTGGACCTCTTTTAAAGAGAAAAGAGTCCTGATAAATTTTTTATTTTCTGTATTGAGAAATGTGCAAAAGCATCAGTGAGAGCAGTTATCTCCAAAACCTCAAAATGCAGTCCAGAGTAGCACATTTTGGTTACACAATGTGTAAGAAAACAAAAGTACCGAGCATTTCTGAGCCCTGGGTCTCAAATTATTTTACACCTCTCTCCACCTGTAAAGTAAGTGCAATCATAGCTATAAATAGTTTAAAGGCTTGAAAATTTATAAGCAATGAAAAGGCACCCAAAATTTCTTTTATATACTTGCTTAAGAAATACAAAATATCTCCCAAGCATATGTAATATCTTGCAGTGAAAATAAAAATTATTTTAGAAATTCTTTTTACCCCTTTTTCATTTGATATTTTCAAGCTTTTCATCATTGAAGATGACACATTTATTATAATTTTTAATAAAAAGCTTTCCTTGTAATCTACTATTCTAATTTCACTATTTAAGGGCAAAAAAAACTCCAAAGTACTGAAAACATTTTTATAAACTAAGGAGTAATTGTGCTAATTTATTACTAGTTTGCTATAACATTTCTGGCTTCAGAAACTGCCACTGTTGGTGGCAGTAGAGGAGTAAAGAGCTTTCTCTGCTCTTGCATTTAACTTGTTTTTTCAATTAAGGATTAAAAAAAAATAATTCAGTGTTTTAAAAATAAATCATTAATATAATTAATCATCCCACTGAAATGGGATCTTTCGTTCTTCTTTTGTTTGATACTTCAGTAATCTTTTTCAGCTTTACAAGGCTTAAATCTTCTCACAATATGTTTCAGTTATTTGCCTAATTAACATACAGCTTTACATGACTGAGTGATCACTGCAAATTAGATACCAACAGGGGCCATTGACCTAATGTGCAGACAATCCCCAGACTAGATCCTCAAAATTTTTAATGACTTCAGAGTGTAGAGTTAGCACCATATAGCACTTTGAGGCTGAGCCCTGGGGTTACAAATAAATAGTTCTCCTGCAGTTAAGAAAAGTAGAGAGGACTTGAGTGTCCCCAAAACTTCGCAGTGTCTCACTCCTATCAATGAATGGATCAGCAGAAGGGCGATGAAAAGTGACCTCAGTTATTATTGTTATACTGTTGCAAAAGTTAAAATGATGTTTTGAAGTGAACCATCCCTTTCTTTGGGAAAGCTCAGCCTCTTTATGATACTCATTTTACTGGAAAGTGGAAAGGGGAGGTAACATTAAATTTGCATATTTGTAACAGATTAAAAAGTGTTTATATTTTTAATGGAAAAAAAAAGGAAAATCTCTGAGCATCTGTAATTATTTGGTGGACTATTACCTTAAAGCTGTTCACGGGTATTGCTGACTAGTACTCATCAGGGGCAGAGCCAAGGGTATTTGCAAAGCCAAAGCTAAGTGGATCTCTTGGCTCTGCTTAACTCCTTTCTAGGACTTATTTTGAGAAATACAAGGCCTGATACTATTGGATTAAGATCAGAAGCATTTCTGTTGCTAAATTTTTGGGAGGAGTGATACGAAAACAGTCTTTAAAATGCATGCAAGAATGCCAGTTTGGTTTTTGTGTGTGACATCTGCCTGTGATGGTCTGTTTTAAGAATAGCTAGGCTGTGTACTATGTGAAAGTGTGGTTTGCCCTGTTAGAAACTTTATGGTTTAAGCAGTTGTTTGAGTTGTTTGTACCTTACAACAGTACAGTGATTGTGCAGAACCTTCTTCCCTGACTTCCCAGTTTACTCCATTATAAGCTGGATCTGTCACCCCCAGGTGACAAGTGGCACAGTCCACCAAGCCAACCCTTACCAGGAAGTACCTGGATCACCAAATTTTTGCTGGTGTCTGAAGGCATGAATGGCGTCAAGGTTGTTTTTTTTTCCCTGATAATAGATGACAGATTGAATCAAGTCCCATTTGCTAAAAGGCCTTCTTGGCATCTGAAGCCAAAATATTCTTTGTAACACTTCAGAGTGAATAAGCGTGCACTTCAAAACAGAGACATAGTGTTGCCTTTCATTTTTTGCCCCTGTGTACAGCTTCAAAAAGTGAAACAAAGGGAGATTTATTGGAAGAGGCTTCTCATTATTTCCATTTATTTATTTATTCATTTGTTCATCCATTCATTCACATATTTTGAAAAGACCCTATTAATTTCATTTGGGCATAGCAGATAAAATTAATTACTGCACTGCAGATAATAGCATATAAAGGTCATCCTCAGAATTGTGTGTCTTTATCATGCTTTGAAGATAATGGTTTGATGTTTGTACAGTGTGGAGTGCACTTCTATCCCTTGGGAAGCATACTGAGAAAACAAATAATAGTAACAGAATGGTACAGCATAGCTGTTCCACAGTGTTTGTCTCTGCTTTAAAAGTCTCAGCTGCTTAAAGCGATGCCTGATGACAGTGCAGAGCTCCTCAGTCCGTAAACACGAAGGTATCGATCTGAAGACACTGAAATTGATGTATCTGTGTATGAGAAAAGGGATGTGGTGTTCTGGTGGCTCTTAAATTATTCACAATGATTTGTTGCTTTGGTGCATTTCTGCAAAGTTTTTCCTGTGCATCGTCTTCTCACCTAGTGCCGGATTAGTCAGTTTTCAGTGGGTCTGGGATCATAGAAAGGTGTTTTGTTTATCAAATGTTTTTCCCCATACACAGTGCAGGAGTACAAATGAGGTTGCTTGGGAGAAAAGTGTTAGATTTCATCAGTATTCATGCAGATTTTTTTCCCGTGGACAAGCACTATGGGTTTACTAATGGTCACAGAGCATATGGTTCAGCTTTCCCACACTGGACTGGGTGACAAACAAGTTGCATCATCAATGAAGATGCAGACAGCCAGCAGCATGTGTTCAGGGCCTGCTTTGGGAGAGATTTCAATTTTTCTTTCATATCCATGAGCAGGGCCAGGTATAATTGTCACGTGATGGAGTTAGCTGGGCCTCATCAAGATTTTTGGTCCCACCCTGGGCCTGTGTGGGTCATGTGCTGGGTGTGGTCTGACATGACAAGGCTCCTGGGCCAGGGGAGGTGCACATGTAATGCCCTTGCACATGGAATTCCCACCCAGGCTGTGGTGCGGCTCTGCTGCTTCTCCCTGCTGGCTGCAAAGCAGCTGGGAGATGCTGAGTTGTGAGGAATGGGGCAGGGAAGGGAGAAGGTCAGGAACAAGGAGTGCTATGAGGAACTTGCAGGTTGTAGCTTGATAAGAGCTTAAGCTCCCTTTCTTCTTAATGAAAACTAGCCCCTGATTTTTGTTAGAGGTATGTTGCTGCTAAGAGGTGATTGTATGGCTTAGAAAAGCATTTTTTGGATGCATGTGAAGAAGATGTGGCCCCATTACAGCTGATCTTCTCATAAGCAGTTTGTAGAGTTCAAGTAATTTCTGACCTGTGAAATAGCAACAAATCGTAATTTTAAAGATGCTGTTTTTCAAATAAAATCAAGAGTATACATTTTAAGTCATCTGAGACTCTTGGTAGTTTGTTACGAATGGTAATGATGTTTGAAAACTTCTCCTTGTAGATATTGCCCAATTCAGAATGTTTAATGCTGTCCAAAAATATAAGTAATTTATCCAATATTTTATTTGAATCTGTGTTTATTTGCATGCAGCTTTCACTAGAAAGATGCCTACTTACGTTTTCATTGATTAACAATTAATGTTCAAGGTATGGTTTAGAGAAAGCCTGGAATCCTAACAGTAGTTATGACTGCAACATGTTGGTGGACTACTGTGAAAGGCATCTGTTTATGGCCATGCAGTTGTGGGGAATATGACAACCTTTTTCTCAAGGTCACAGTCATTCCTCAGAGAAACAGATTACCTCTCAGTACATCAGCCCAGCATTCAAATAAATGTGGCTTGCAAAGAAACTCCTGTATAGAAAGTTAAAGAGAAGAAAACACCATCTAGTGCTTAAATTCAGCTGTGGTGGGTGATGGGATGGGTTGGTTCTAGGAATATATAAGCTCTTATTGTGGTTTAAGCCCAGCTAGCCACTAAGCACCATCAGCCACTCACTCAACCTCCTTCTCTCCACCCCTTGCCCTGGTGGACAGAGGAGGAGAATCAAAAGTGAGACTTGAGGGTTTAGGTAAGAATAGTTTAGTAATTGAAAACAAAGTAAAATATAATAATAATAGTAAATATTTTTAATAGTGGTAAAAAAAAGGGAAAAGGGAAAAAATCCAAACATATGATACACAATACAATTGCTCAAGAACCGAAGGCCGTGTTTCTGAACCCAGATTGGCCCCCCTTCCACCTAAACCAAATTTATATACTGGACATGGTGTTCTGTGGTGTGGAATATCCCTATGGCCAGCTCAGGTCACCTGTCCTAGCTATGTTTCCTCCTATTGAGGGGTTTTTTTTGTGGACTTCCTCAGTGGCAGAGCGGGAGAGCCAAAAAAAAAATAAATTCCTTGATTTACTATGAACTTGACTTATAAAACCCAAAACATCAGAGTGTTATCAATGTCATTCTCATTCTGTATCCAAAACACAACACTGAGAAGAAATTAACTCTATCCCAGCTGAAACCAGGACAGCTATATAAAAGAGATATCCCACTCTGCATTATGAACAAGAGTTGTATAGGTCAGAGGCGTTAAATTTGAAGCATTTAGAACACATCTGGGTCATCTGCAACCAGGAAAGGATGCAGTATATCCAAAGTACTTGTAATAGGCTACAAAATAGTTTGAATTACCTCTGATGCCTTTGATAATTACAATGTGATCCTTGGCTATTGATAGAAGTATTTCAAAGGAGACACAGCACCGAGTCGCTAGGACGTTGTTAGTGCTGATGAGATTGCTCATAATCAGTAAGTGGTTCATCATGCTCTTAAAAGCCAGTAATACAGAAAAAAGCCTCAAAGGAATGGTGTCACTGTGTGTCACATTACTCATATCATTAGATGGATTCTCGTAATAGCTTTTTGTCTGGAAATAATTCTTCATGACAAGCAATATTTGTGTTATTAAATGTTTGTGCCATGTAATAGGATCCAGGCTTGAAGAGGGTAAGAGAAAAATTGGTGAGATATTTTGAAGCTCAGATTCATGCTCTAACTTTTTTCAGTGAAAGGCCAATAATATAAACATGCAATTTGAAAAGATGAGAAAAAAAATTCCAGGAGTAAACTACTATTTTTTTCCCATCCTTCATTTCCTACATTTATTTAGAACAGGTTCAGTCTGTTTTGATAGTCCTTGCCCTGCCAATAGATTACTGCTGTCCGAAAGGGAAAAGTGTTTCTGCTAAGTGCCCCTTCAGTTTTGGGAAGTAGCTCTCTACACACTGGTTACTAAACCCAAAGGTAATAAAAGCCACTGTGTAACTCTGACACCCTTTCAAAGATTTTTAAGAGGTCCAACTGTTCCGAAGCAATGAAAATGAGCTGTTCAGGTTGATATGTTCAAGTTTATTCAGGTTGTTAGGTTCTTTTCCCTGTAAACAATTGTACAGAGTGGTTCTTCCAGGGCTTGTTTATGCTCAGTAGCTACTCAGTGACTGGAGAATCTGTAGGATGCTTTCTTCTTCACCAAGTGACTCCATCCATTTCTTAAAAGGAAGTTGTCAAATCAAAAGCAGTGCAAAAAAGAGATTCTTTTTAAATTCAGAGTAACTTAAAAATAATCAGTGATCAGCTGGTTTTTCTGTTTATTGTCAAGTCACAGGTTGCAGCCCAAAAAGTCTGTTTGTAGTGAAGGCCCAGCATTGGCTTAAATGAAAGCTGGGCACTCACTTCTCTGTGAGGATCTGAGCCTTGTCATGGAGGGGAAGAAAATGATAAACCCCTAAAAGTAGTCTTTCAGATAGTGTGCATCTCTTGAAGGTGTGCCAAAGACTGTTAACTCATTTAGCGAGATTATTTGATGTAGTTTTTTTCTTCTTATGACAATAGATAAAGGTGCACTTCTTCCTGCAAATCTGCACAGCAGAGCTCATTTGGGCAAAATTTCATTGTTCCATACCCAATAATCCTCGAGTCTAAAGAGAGACAGTAGGAACGCAGTAGGTTCAGACCTATTCAACAACACAGGAAGCTGAACTGCTCCCAGAGACCTTGCTTTGTCTCCTGGCAGACTCCCCAAGACAGGATATTATGGGAAGACACCTCTGTCCCTCCTCCACCGCCCATCTCCAGCCCTTTATGTAGGAGATTCTGCACTCTTTTGCCTTTGCAGCAAAGAGGTGGCTCTGTGGAGCCCCTGGGTGGTGGGGCCCACTTTCACAGCTTTGTTCCCCAGCAAGGTGTGCAGGAGATGTGACTATTAAACATAAAGTGACTCGTACAACTGCCCCACAACAAAGGGCCTGGGACTTCCACGGCTGGCCTGTGGCTCTCCATGTCAAGAACAAAGCTCCCCTGCAAAAGAACACCACACAGGTGGTCCCACGAGGGACAGTGGGCAGCACATGCTCATCCCTCTGGCCCTTCCAGGGGTCTGCAATTATGTCTCCTTGTGGCCAACCCCAAATGGAATACAGGGCTGTGCTTTCCCTGGGGCAAGCACAGGCACCATAAGCTTTTGATGTGCTTCCTGCTGAACCAGGCAGGAGGCCTGTTCATCACCTGGCTTGATCCACTCATTGCAAAAGAAGACTTAGGGTGTCCAGCTGGGTCAAGGCCGGGAGGATTTTCTTTTCATCGGCACAAGACAGGCAGCTGTGGGGGTAAGGGAAATTGTGTGAAGCATACCTAATCTCTCCTAGTCATGCGTATGTGCTGATGTCTTAGAAAAGCATCTGGCCTTTAGATACCAAATCACATTATCCAGCATCCTGGGCAATATATCTCATACTGCTGTGAGCTCTGCTCTGCCACCAGAGCGCAAGAAGTGCTGAAATCCAGGTGCTGAAGCAGTCAGCCCGTTCTTGAGGTGATCACAAATAGAAACAAGAGTCTTCATGTTATTTCCAGCCACCCATAATTTGAGTCAGAATTCTTTTCAGTCTGACCTGAAATAGCAGTATCATTTTGTATCTACAGTACTGTCTTTTCTTTGTTTCTTAGTGTTACAGTTGTTCCCACTCATTTGGAGGAAAGGAATACATCTGCACCGCAACGTACCATGGTAAGAGCAGAGGACTCATAAGTTCCTGAGTTCCTATAGGGCTCATAAGGCTCATGATAAGCCTTTCTCTAAACCCATGAGACAATATCACTTAATGTAGAACAACAGCTTTTGTCACTGCCATGGCATCAACTAACTCTGGGCTTCATCCTCAATTTTAACCTTGGAAGATTTATATCTCAGTGAAGTCTTGGATGTGCCAGTTTTCTTCCTAAAAGCTTCTGTCTCCACTAGATGAGGCAATGCTGAATATTTTAGACCCTGTGAGACTTTTGTGGCGTCACAGCTAGATTGGTCCAGAAAAACTGATGAATTTGTGCTGATAGTTTGGTTTAAGAATTTATTCTGCTTACTCTGGTGAATCATCATGGCTGTGCTACCCCAGATCAGTTCTAACGAGTGAGGCCTTGCCTACAAGAATGCTCTAAAATGGCTACTATTTCTGTACCAGAAAAATTGTGTAGTTAGATTTGGACTGCTTCCGATAGTTGAGATCTGCAGACAACTGCTCTCTGCTCTCTTTTGGAGCAGAGCTCAGTGCTCAACATTGAGGCACATTTGGATTCATTGCCAAGATCTGGTCAATTAAAAGTCACCTAGGCAATCTCTTTTTAACTATCCCCTCTTTTTCTCAAAAATTTGGAGGTATGAGAAGTTCTTTGGTAAGCATCTTGGAATGGGAACATAAGATCATTAAAGAAAAAAATTACAAGAAAAAAGAAACGGTATCTAGAATTTGATAGGAAATACCCTCCCTTCATCACTACCTGTATTCCTGTTTTATTGCTAGTGTTTCCTGTCTTTGCAAATAGTAAGATTATAAAAAATTTAAATTACTTCCTGGCTAATACGGATTTTTGAATAGGACTGAGTAGATGTTGCAGTGAGTTTTTGGATGTTTCCATTAGCAAAACTCTTGTGTTATACTGCAGTTGTTCACCCAGAAGGGATGCCAGTTGCCCTCCTGCTTGATGCTGCAATCTGCAATTGCAGCGAGTTGCTGGATGCCTGGCAATGCCACACAGCAGTTTCTGCCTTTTTACAGAGTGAAACAGATACTGATCACCACTTTTCCTTCCAAATACTGTCATGCTCAGACCCACTTTAACCTTGAAAAGTCAGGATCACACAGACCAGTACATTCTACTGCATAACTCCCAAAGACATCTAAGAAATGTTTTAGCAGTTTCTTTACTTTCGTTCACTGGAGTACTTCACAAGAAGATTTTGCTTATAAATATTTCTGTGAGTTTGGTGGCAAAGAAATATCAAACTGCACATATAGTTGGGACACCTTTGAAGGGAATTCTGTCTAAATTTTGTGATGGAAGGTGTCTGAACTTAATAAGCACCTGTAATGGACTTTAAATTTTGTGCAATTGGAGTGCTTAGCGATTATTAGATCGCTGTTAGGCAGAGAATTAAGGCTTAACGTAGATTTCAATGTGTTTGGTTTGACAGAGGCCATGCAATTTTTGTGTAACACAGTAACATTTATAAGCTGATTCAAGCACTTCATGCAGGTATGCTGTCCAAGTTTTCTTATTACAATTATGCATAATAAAAATACAGTTATATGAAAATGATAGTGCCTGGGTAATCACAGTACTGGGAGCATTTGTTCTTTATTCTGAAGAGCAGAGAAGTGGAAAAATGCTGGATGTTGGGAAAGGAAATTAATATTTGCCCTTGCAGAACACTCTTCTTTCCCTCGATTTGCATACAACTCGTCACACCTTTTCTGTATCCTGGTTATGCCTCTGTCCAGTTCAGCGGGAGAACTATTTTTGTTTGACATTAGGGAACAGGTCTGAACTTAGAAAAATTAGTGTTGGTTATTCTAGTGGGGGAGTGTACATAAGCATACAATGGTTTTCTCTGATTGTCCCACTCTCTCCATATTCAAGTAATATTGCCATTGGTCTGACTGGTAGGAAGATCCACAGGGTACAGGGGGGCTGACACGCTGGCTGTAAACATACTACTTGCCAGTTAAGCAATATTTTCTGTGGTGGTTTTTTCCTCATGCTGAAGGTCTCATCCCTGGCCCTGGACATTAGGAAGTTTGCCCATGCCACAGCTTCTTCCAGGCCTCTGCAGAAGATCCTGAGCAAAGCTGCCCATGGAGTACACTGTTTTTCAGCACCTTAGAGTACCCAGGGTAACAGAAATGCTCACTTAAGTTTCAAAACTGACTTTAAACCTGTGTGACTTGGACAGGCGCCTCTTCTAACCTTTCTAACCATGCCAAAGTATGCTCTAGATGCTGAGTTAGGTGACGTTGCTTGGTGATGAAAAATTTTGCCCACCCTTTCCAATTCTTCCCACAAAGACTGGTGAAACGCAAAACAGGACTTGTTGACTCCTCGTGTGTAGTGTAATCCTTTCTGGATTAAACTTTTCTTTCTTTTCTTCCTTTTCTTCCTTCTCTTCCTTCTAGTGAGGTCTTCCTTCAGTGAAATTGTACTAAAAACAGATGTTGGCTTATGCTCCAGCACCTCTTTGTGTAACTGCTGAGTGCTGGATGCTGAAGCAAGGATGTCTGAACTTCTCCTTCCAGACAAGGTGCTTAGACCTCCAAAAATAATATTTAAATAATATTTGACATGTAAACCTGTGTCATTTTTCATCTGGTAAATACTAAGCTCCTATGCTTGCCTGTTAGTGCATTTAATAAAAAATACAAGACAGTTCTGAATTTTATGTATCATGATTAATTTTTGGCTAGCTTATACTGTTTTTGAGACTTTATGTACCTTAGCAGATGGTGTTAAAGTTTCTGTGAGTAGTTTATTTTAATTTCTTCCCACCTTTTTAGCATTACCCTTTGCTTTTAATTATTTGCTTGCAAACTAGCTGACACAAACTAGTCGAACACACTGATGACAATGGATTGTAGTAAAAATATAAACTTTAAGATGTCAAGATTTAAGCTTTTGACTGTTTTTAAGGAAAAACTTTTAAAGAATGTGTCAACCTCTTTATTGCAAGTTATTATAAAAAATAGTAATAATAATTTAAAAATCCATTATAGTTTTATATGATAGATATTCCTGCATATTATCTTGGACACAGTCACAGTGAAAGGGAGAAACACAAAGATAAACTTTATCATATTCCAGTTCTGCAAAAAACATCTTTTTGTATGGGATCCAGAGAGTTGCGACCTTTGTCAACAAAAATGCTGAGAACAGATTTTTACTCAGTTATGTCATAATCTAATTTTCAGACCCCCTAAATAGATAGCATTTTCCAAGCTATACAGTATGGGCTATTAATACAGTTCAGAAATACCTGTCAGTATGTAATTCTCAAAGTTAATTATTTCAGGCAGGAACAATATAGGTGTGAAGTAAATGTACTGCTGGCTAATATAAAAGAAGACTTTTAGGAGACTCTCTGGAATGCTGGTTAAAGTTAGGACACCTCATGATGCTCAGAGTTGTGCTGTGTGTCTCAGATTTAATTTTAGACAGTAAAAAAAATCATTTTACTACGTACTAATGTTCTGGTAAAAACAAATAAACCAGAACAGTGGAAATTTTCGTGGTTATTTTGATAGTTTCTAAAAATAGTATTTTTGCAGCCCTATCTGTTATTAATGGCAATCTCCACACCTTACAGTCTTGTATTTCCTGCATCATTTGCTGCACTATAGAATGTCATACTTTTAACAAACTTCATCTGTCAATGTATGGAATAGTTTTACAAGGTCTTGTTGACAACAGTGGTGTGTGAGTTTTAAAAAAATAGCTTAAGAAGCTCAAGTTGCAGGTGATTTTTTTTTTTTGTTAACTTACCTGGAGCCCAAACCTGAATCCAATTGAATTTTAATAAAGTAAATAAATAAAAAGAAAATAATGCATTCCAGCTGATGAAAAAAACTTTATCCTTCTCTCAAAACTGTAAAATATCCTCATTTTTCTCTCTTTGTAAAACATTCTGTGCCTTTCAGCAGCTATCTTTTACAATCTTGCAACTACAACTTTCAGTCTGCTTTTCCAGAACCATTACACTGTTCTTCTCCTTCTCAGCTTCATTAAAAAGCATCATCTTAGTTCAGCAGTGAAGCATTAACTTGTTTTACCTGGGCCTCAGCATCATTTGCCATCAAATAAAAAAATTGGTCTAGCTACTTTGGTGGAGTTGCACAGGTTTCTGGTCTTATAAAAAAGGAAAAGCTATATTTAGCTAGAGTTGCATTTACTGAACTGCAGCCTGGAGCTGAAACCAGTTTTCATTTTGAAGTTCTGTTTTTCCCCAGCTATATAGCACTGGCTTGCAATACTGGCTCAACATAAAAAAGACCAAATTCATGCTGGAAGCAGACGTTAATATCTTCTGAAAATTTCANAAAATAATTTTTGGCTCGTTTCCATATAACTTTTTGGAGAATAAGATGGGCTTTATGTTGGTCTTTTGACTTGCCTCTGGTGGGTTTTTTTAGAATTTTGCCTGGAGAAGAAGTAGGGGCTTGGCTTAAGTCAGTGTGAACACAGAGTTTCAATAGAGTCTTCTCATTTAAAGAGCTTCAGACATCTTTTTCTTGAACAGGGTGTAGGAAAAAAGAATCTAAATTTATCTAAGTAGAAAAAAAAACACCTAAACAAACAAAAAACCCCAAATAACAGAGCTTAAATACATAATAACATCCTTAGCATTATCTACGAAGTACATGTAGTAAAAGCATTCAGCTGCAAAATCTCCTGTGCTTTAGCATTTTTAAAATTTTAATAAACTGTTATTGGGACACTACTGGTATTTTTATATGTACCTTCTACTGGTACTGCTGTACCTGTTTTGCCCTTCGTACTTGGTCTAATAAAAGACCATGAGTAGTTACAATGAATAATGCATTTGAAAAACATTGTCCTTCTTTTCCCTGTCTAAGCCAGTTGCATGTTCTTACAGTTTTCCAGCACTTACTTGCCTGTGGCTTTTCCAAGACAGCTGCACAGTATGATAGGCTTCATCCAGAGTAGCTTTTGTTCTTTCATCTCCATTTTCTCAGTAGTTTTTATTACAGTGTCATCACTGCTTTCTATTTATTCAGACAGTTTATCTTCCTAAAGGTGCATTTGGAAGGGGATCTCAGTATCACAATTGTTACTGAAATAATTAATTTAATGTCTTTTAATTTACTAATTTTGTAGTTCTTCAGTTTAATGTTTACAAAAGCTCCTATTCCTTTTAACCTCTGTGAAATAAGAAAAAAACCATAAAAACATACTCTATAAGTCATGTATTTTTTATTGTCTTCCTCTTTCCTTCTGCTGTTTTTCACTCAGGTTTACTGGCCCGTTAGCGTGAGACTCTTGTCACCAGGTTTCTCATGAATACCAGAATACCTCTGTCAAAATTTTCTGCTCAACTGTGCATCCATAACTGAATGCATTAACATCACAGAAGTCAATAAATATTTAATTAACAGCAATATATGAGATTGAGAGGTCGGAACTGGTTGCAAGTAGGTGTCATCACCCAGAGCTTAATAAAGAGGACTTTTACCTTACATGGGCTTCAATTTTAGGCTACTGATTCCCTTAATTTAATCTGCTAAACTGTTTTCATAGAAATAGAAGTGGACAGATTTGGATACTTCAGAAGTATGCAAAGGCAGAGCCATTTTACCGGAATCTACGTATTTGTGTTAGACTGATGTGTCTTCTTCTGCAGACATTCCCTGCTCTCCATTTCCTTAGATAACAGCTTCACCACCTAAAGTTTGAGTGCAGTTATCTGCTGGAGCCTGGCAGATTGTGCCAACAAGGCTCAGCAAAGGTGCAAAATCTTGCTTAAGAGCAGCATAACTTTCTTTGCAAAATGGATGTGAGGTTGTTGTGTAGATTGCCTGGGATTTGTGCTCAGCTACAGCTCAGCCTACAAGGTCTCTTACATGGTTTAAGAATTGTACATGGCCCAAGCAACCTGTGTTAAGAAAGCAGAGCAGACCACCATATGAAGTCAGTGGGGAAGGAATTAAATTTCCTTGTCAGAGAGCAAATGAGATTTTCTTTGTTTTCACTTGAATTTCAGAGCTTT